>JABYQU010000025.1:0-484376 GCA_022264855.1 Lenzites betulinus | reverse complement strand
CGAAGCCCCGCGGCTGACTGCGAGCGTTGCGTTATTCCTGCGCGCGTTGCGTTACTGAGTTTACCTCTGCGCGCGCCCCTTCTACAGCGCGAGTCCGCGCGCGCTCCCACCCGGGGTGCGAGAGACCTCCCTCCTGCTCGCGCGCGAACAGTATACGGACCGGCCTACCAGCGAACCTAGGGAGCTCGAGACCTTACTCCCCTTCATCACACACCTAGACGTCCTCTACCCCTCGGCTATCGGCCGTCAGAGCACCTCTTACCGTATCAGCGTAAGATTCGAAATTTTCATACACGGTGTTCGCCTCGCCGCCGGCCCTGCCTACTTTTTATCTTATCTATACCTGTTCCGGATCGGCCGTTTCCTAATCCAGTCTATAGCTTTAATTTACTAACATCTTTATATACCATGTCAATAAATCACGTGCACTTTATTTCGCTTCGGAATATCCAGAACAACTCTATTTTCCTCCGCTACATTGTTGCTTGACACAGCTGATTATTTGTGCATCACATATTTTATCACGACAGAAACACCCAATTTGCACCTCGGAAGGGTGTCCCGCCATCGGCACTGCCGATGCCGGGACACTACATTATTGGCTTGTTCACCTGTCTCTGCATCGGCACTGCCGATGGCGGGACACCTCCGCCCCTCCGCCCTGCACATGGCCCGCCCTACACATTGCCCTGCTCATTGCCCGCCCTCCGCCCCTCCGCCCCTCCGCCCTGCGCATTGCCCGCCCTCCACGTCATCCTCAGGACTTCCTCCGCGGCATTCCCTAATTATCCCCGCGGCATTCTCTATTTATCCCCGTCCTCATCTCCTCCCGCAACATCGACCCTGCCTCATAGAAACCACGCACTCATCTAGCTCGTCGCCCTCGCTTCCTCGCCGTCTCCGTCTCCCCCGCCCTCCCGTACACTCCTTCCGACTGCTCCCAATTCAGCAATCCTCTATCCTCTTCATCCTCCTCCCTCGGTCTCCAACGCGTCCCTGCAGCCCTTCCCCCGCCTTTTAATGCATCGCATCTCCTCTCCCCCGGCTTCTCCCCATTCTCCACCTCATCATCATGTCCGCCCACTCATCCCCTTCCCCCACTCTCTCATCCCGCACAGCCTGCCCCCCGGACCCCCTCGCCGCACCACCCGCCTTTGCCTCCCCGCCCCTCCTCAACTTCCCTCTCTTCAACTTCGCGTCCATCCCGTCTTTCATAAACCCGTACTTCGCTCCAGGAAACCGCCTCGACCCTCCGCCCCGTACGTCCCCACACTCGCACTCTCCTCTCGCAACTCCACTCTCCTCTCGCCGCACGCCTCATATACTCATCTCCACTCTCCTCCCACAGCTCCCACCCCACGCGGCTCCTTCGTCCCACAGCTCCTCCGCGGCGCCGTGTACGCACCTCCTCCAGCCTCACCCTGCCCTCATAAACTAACCGTCCCCCTCATTTATCAGCTTCACCACAGATCTCGCCATCGTCTTCGTCGTCGACTACCAGCAAGACTCCGACTCCAACACCGTATGTCTCCTTCCTCCCTATTCCTATTCCTCATCTCACATCCCCTACAGGTCCTCGCTTTCGCCTACCCCTGCATCTTCACCCAGGACTTCCTCACCAGCTACACCCCAGAGCAGCTCCCCTCCGGCGTCCACAACGTCCTCGTCCACAACGAGCTCCTCATCACATACCCGCCCTCCCTCATCCCCGTATCACACTTCACCTCCCAGATCACAGTAAACCTCATGGACGACTCCTCCATCTCCCTCCAGCCCACAGACGGCTCCGCGCCCCTCGTCCGTCTCAACCACTTCTACCACCTCAACAAGGCCGGCCTCCACCCCGACCTCCCTCACAGCCACTGGGGCACCGCCTCCGTACGTCCACTCACATCCCCGCTCCACTTGCCCTTGCCCTTTCTCACCACTCTCACACAGTTCTACACCTCCCCCTTCTGCAACGAGACTTGCGCACACGAAAACATCTACCACCCCGCCACAGACATCGCCCGCTTCTGCTATTTCTGCAGCCAGTGGTTCCACATCACCTGCCTCTCCCCCATCCCCGTCTCCGCCGTAAACCGCCTCCTCTGCCACCAGCTCCGTTGGAGGCCCCAAAACTGGCCCAGCCCCTCCCAGGACGACCTCATCTGGTGGACACTCGTCACCTGCCCCATCCAGCGCGCTCCCCTCATCGACAGCAACGGCCACCGCTACCCCTACTCCTTCGAGGCATACTTGTATTTTATACACTCCTTCCACTTCTACAACGACTGCTCGCCCCCTCCCGCCATGCACCAGTGGCTCGCCCTCGTCCGCTTCCCCCCCGTACCCGTCCATATCCTCCAGTACGCCCCCTACGCCGTCCGCTACCGCTGCTCTACGTGCTTCGCATGCATCTGAGCTGTCTCGTTCTCGCACACAGACATTGCCTCCACACATAGCTTCCGTCGTATAGCTATGTCCTTGTTGTATACACGTCGCTAACGTCTGCGGGTGGGGAGGTCGATGTGGATGGTCACTTACATGTTCCCGAGTACTTACAACGTCGTGTAGCATGCTCTGACAGCGAATAATGTATTCCTGCCAACATACAAATCGTGTGAATAAGCATGACGTCATTCGTCCCGCCATCGGCAGTGCCGTTGGAGAGACACATTGTCACATAAGATGCTGCCACTCAGGGTGTCCCGCCATCGGCAGTGCCGTTGGAGAGACACATTTATACGTCAGATGTTGCTGCTGACGGTGTCCCGCCATCGGCAGTGCCGATGCAGAGACACATTTGTACTCAATATTGTGCTGCTAACGCTGTCCCGCCATCGGCAGTGCCGTTGGAGAGACACATTTATACTCAATATCTTGCTGCTCACGCCGTCCCTCCATCGGCATCGCCGTTGGAGAGACACCTCATACCACGCACACACAGGCTCATGCCAGCAAAGCCCCTTGTCATTCATCGCACTACATCTACTCCCTATCCTTCCCTTCCCACTTTCAGACGCATATTCTTCCTCACATATCCCGTACTATTGTTGCCGTCCTGTCCTGTCGTTACCGTCCTGTACTATCGTTACCGTTAGCTCCAACCTTCCCTTCTCTTCACAAAACCCCTCACTTACCTCTCAGATAATCGCCTTGCACTTCGGGCATTCGTAGCTCAACCACTCCCTCCGGTAGATACTGTCCGAGAACCAGCAGAACCACAGGTTCATCTTGTCCACATCCTGCTCCACATCCTCGTGCCGCACCTTCCGCACAAGACGCAACATCCGCCGCGCATACCCGTCAACTCCAAACCAAGGGTCCACTCCCTCAGGAAGATTCCGCCCATACCGACGCACCTCCCCCAAAAGCCCCTCGTACCGCGCCTCACCCTCACTGTACCCAGTCCGCTCAAGCGGGTGACGCAGGTACTCCCACCACTTCTCCGCTCCAAACCCAAACGGCTTCCACCGAAGCCGCTCGGGGAACCGATCCCCACTGTCCTCCCACGGAACCTCCTTCAGGCAGTCCCGGTGGTACCACCGGCAGCACTCAGCACCATCGCAGTACCGCATCGTGTGCTCCGACACACGGTACCGCTTCCCGTACTGGCACTTCTCGTGGCAGAACGACCGGCTCGCAGCAATCGACGCCTGTATAGCACTCGTTAGCATCTTCCTCTCCCTCTCCCACTCCTCGATCACTTACCGCGTCCAGCTCATATCCCCAGAACTCCCCTCGCTTCACCCAGTGGAACACATACTCCCGGTAGAACTGCTCACAGTCTTGCAGCAGCCGCATGTTCAGCGTACGGTCGTCGCACTCGTGCACCGCCGAGTACCCCTCAATCGAAATCAGCGGCACTACCCGCCGTCGCGTCGTCCGCATAAGCTCATTCCCCCCGAAGATCTTCAAAAGCTTCCGCGTCTTCCCCGGCTGGCACTGCTGCTTCCTCAGCCGCGAAAGCAGCATCTCCACCTCCACAAAGAACTGTGCCCTTCTCTCTCAGTATCTTACTCCGCTCATCCAATACACTCACTTACCTCCTGGCACGGATCCTCCCCTTCGTGGTACACAAACCCGAGCCGTGCCACAATCGCAACGTCCACCCCCTCGTCGTCCCGGTCAGGCACCATATTCGCCTCCTGCTCAGGGGTGAGCTCCCAGTCATGCGGTCGGCGGATAATGCACACACTAGAAAACATTCAGATTCATTAGCATCGCAGTTCACAACAACGACTCCCTCCACATCCTCCTCCCCTCCACTTACTGGGTCCCACTCCGGATCGGCATCTCCATCTTCCCTTCCTTGTGTCGCACTACATCACTCCCATTAGTATCCTATATCCACTTTCAATACTCCATTCCACTTACTGTACGCCACATCTACAGGCCGCACCTTCCCCCACTCCTCCGCGTACTCCGTCCAGTCTGCGTTCTGCTTTCTCGGGTACCGCGACGATTCCCGCCCAATGCACTGCCAGCTGATGTGGTTACATCGAGGGCTTGGCATTGTTCGGAGTTGATGGGTGTGTGAACGGAGTGTAAGAATAGATCGTGCACACAATGGTACAAAGAGAACCTTGCTCAACAGCCGCAGCTCCATTTTTATACCAACATACACGTGCATGCACTGCATATCCTTATGTAAAGACTTATGTAAAGACTTATGTAAAGACATGTCAAAACACAGCAGGTCCATTGCCATATCTGAACACCTGTGACGTCATACCATTCCCGCTCTCCATATCTCCCCTGGGACGCGTCTCTCCATCGGCACTGCCGATGCTGGGACACCATCAAGTCCAGGTATAATGCTGTCCCAGCATCGGCAATGCCGTTGGAGAGACTCCATACCCACCCTTAACCGCCCGTCTCTCTATCGGCAATGCCGATGGAGAGACACCTCCAGCACTTGTTATAACACACATTTCACCATATATCACATCATGTTTTTGGCCCTCTTTTCCCTGTTTCTATCCTCCCCCTGCCTTAACCTCTGCTTTAACCCCCAGTTTGGCCAAATCCTACCCCGACCCTGCCCTAACCCCCACCAGGGTTACAAAAAGAGACATTTAATTGGAAGTCGCCACCATCCTTCATGCTCATCACGGAGAATGTCGCACACGAAGTATAGGCCTTGCTGATGGGCCACTGGTTCACTATCGGTTGGATCGTGGTCTTGATCAAGAAGGAGAGGGTCTTGAATATCCTCGCCTAAGGGGACCCTCATAGCACATGCATCAGCCAGAGCACGATCGGTTTGCCAATCACCGGGTCGAGAGATGACTGCATTGAGAGCATAGATCATGATGGCGCCAAGAGCAAGTGAAGGATAGAGAACCCGTGAACGTGGAGGATCTTCAGCAATATCCTTAAGCACATAGTGAATCGCTGCAATTCGGCAGAATTTAAAATCCCTGTAAAACCTTTGATTAGTATAATGCACTATATATATATTATATATATATATGGTAATAACATACCACCAAATTGAGTTTGGAATACAGATTGCACTTGCCCGAAGAATCTCGTCAGGAAAGGTGGTGAGGGTTGTTAGAGCCTTCTCCATTCCCACACGGATTTCGAACCGCGCTGTTGCATCTTGGGTTTGCCCACTCGCTCCGGCACATTGGGTGAACATTTTTGCAATGGTGTTGATGTCAGACAAGAGCTTAGGCAGAGTTCCAGGATAGAGTGATGATACCGGATGGGCAGTGAAGGCTCCACGGTGAAGCTGATAAGTGACACTCTTGTCCGTAGTATAGATGTTCACATGAGCCACCTTGTTCGACCGACCACGAGCACCAGGATGACATCGGAGACCAGCGAGATCAAAAAGATGCCCGCTGATATCCTCAGAGAACAAGGATCCATGATGGAGGTGTGAGATGTCGATGGGGGAAAGACCAGGAAGTGCATGAGAGAGAAGTTGTTCATGGGCACCGGAGAGCCACTGGACCACGTGATATGGGCGAACAACTTCCATGCCCACATCGACGTACCATCGTTCCAAGTGATTGCGCTCCGAGGCCATATTGAGGTGGTCCAGCATATTGTTGAGGGCCTCCTCGCGAGCTTCAAGATCTGCAAATGGAAACGAGTACATTCCCTTGGTTCCACGCAGCTCCACTTGAAAGAACGGGACACCAAGACGATGGCTTCGGTGCATGTTGCTGCGGAAGGCTTCCGCAAAGTCGTCAAGAGACCCCGCAGGGATATCAATAGACCCAAAGTGGTACTGGCCATTACTGCCACGATAGAGATCCATAGCAGCTCCATAGGATGGGGGCCAGTGAGCAAGTTGATCCGGTAGAACTAGCTCTATGGCTGGGAGAATGCCTTGATCATATATCACCGCAAGATCCTCTTGTGTGAGCACTGGAGGACCATCATCCCCTAAAAGGTGTGGGAAAAATGCGCGGACTTGAGACCGAGTTCCAAAGGTGGCAAAGCAGATGTTGGCAATCTTGTGAGCAGGGATAGGTTTCTCCATCTAGGCAACATATGAGTATATATACATACATATATATTATGCAATACATACCCCATGCACCGTAATGGGCACATTTATATGAATTGGCTTCTTGAGCGTGTTCTTGAAGTTTGGGACCGGAAAGATGGAGAGAGGGACAGCAATTGGAAGATGAGGAGTGAAGCCAATGAGGGAGTCAAAATCGCCCACAAGGGAGCAATTTGCCAAGCGAGCTTCCTGAGCACCCTGAAGGGCATTGACGAACACTCGTTTTTCCACATCACCCTCCCAAAGGCGGCAAGCTAACATCAAGGTGACAAAATCATCAGTATGACCTTGTTGGAGCATGGCCTTGGCCTTCGCCAGTAGTGTGGGGAGCCCAAGCTGTATAGCAGGGAGGATTTCGTCAGGGTATTCCATGGGGGATGATGTGGGGCTCTCTTGGTCCGCCTCCACTTTAAAGCTCTGGAGATTAAAAATTTCATTGTACCTGATTATATAAATTGATTTCGGAAGAACTGTCCCATCACTGATCAGGCACCACATCATGATGATCTGATTGACTCAGATTCATCCTTATCGTATATTTATATTTATTCTAGTATGACCATCATTTGCCCATAAGTAAATAAATCTGACAAAGCTCAACCTATACACCACTGGTTATTGTGGGTAGAATATCTAATGCTACTACTTGCGTAAGTGGACAATGGGACTGTAAACTTCACAATATACCAAGTATACTAGATATTGCAAATGTATAATTAGACATATGTGTTCTTACGCAAAATATTTGCAGACTACTCGGAGCTGATTCCACAAACTTGAGACCTGTGCACACAGGCATCTCTCTTAAAGGCAGGTCCGCGGGTGCACATCTTCTCTGGGGATATTATCAGTTTACATACAAAGTGATGCTTCCCGGAGACACCTCCTTGTATGTGGGCCTATCCTGACCTGTTTGTGAGTGAGTATAACTACTAACGCCTATGCCCGACCCACATACTTCTGCAATCATATGCGGCGGGGATTCCAAATCGCACACTATTATTTGGGATATGGTGAGCGCACACACTAACCCTATGTGTACGCGGTGTGACTACCCGACACCCATTTGCATACGCCATTCTCTAGCGTTATAAACACCGGCAACTAACTTACACAGTGCCGATAGAGTGACTAGACTGATGGGCATATGAAGATGTTTTAACCTGACGCCAGCACTTGTGCATGAGGACGGTGTGGTATCTGATAAACATGCAGACACACAGGCACCATGGCGGCATCTTATATTAACCCCCGGTACACTGGTGACACGGCTTTAGCAAGAACACTTATATGTGGTATCTTGTGAAGTTGTCAAACGAAAACGGGCTGGCCCTCGCAGACATGCCTCCTGGAGAAACGTCCGCCTACATACATCTACACTGAGGGTAGGTACGGGCTGGTGCTCTCGTGTATGCACATGCGAAGGACTCACAAAGCCGTGTTAGATACTGGCGCGCGGCATCGTACGCGAACGGACTGCACACGTAGACGTGCCTCCGGGTGACACGTTCGTGCCGTGCGCAGGTCTCGTCGGTAGACATTCCGGTCCGTTTTAGACACCGTGCTTCCCGGAGGCAGCATCGTGTACGCGGACGGGCCCGGCCGCGCGTATAGCACTAACCCTCCAGATTAAACCCGCGCTCGAGCTATCGTACGCCATACGCAAACGGGCTTGCACACGGGGAGGTCTCTCCACTCCTCTGAGGACAGGTACGGGCTCGTGCTCTCGTGTATGCGCATGCGAAGCACTAACAAAGCCGTCTGGCGCGCGGCATCGCACGCGAACAGACTGCATAGGTAGACATGCCTCCGGGTGACACGTCCGTGCTGTGCGTAGGTCTCGCCGGTGGACATTCCGGTCCGTGTGAGACAGCGTGCTTCCCGGAGGCAGCATCGTGTACGCGGACGGGCCCGGCCGCGCGTATAGCACTCGTACGCAATACACAAACGGGCCTGTACACAGGGAGGTCCCTCCACTCATCTGAGGACAGGTACGGGCTCGTGCTCTCGTGTATGCGCATGCGAAGGACTCACAAAGCCGTGTTAGAAACTGGCGCGCGGCATCGCACGCGAGCGGACTGCACACGTAGACGTGCCTCCGGGTGACACGTCCGTGCTGTGCGCAGATCTCGTCGGTACACATTCCGGTCCATTTCAGACACCGTGCTTCCCGGAGACAGCTCCGTGTACGCGGACGAACCCGTCTGCGCTTATAGCACTAATACTCTGGATTAAACCCGCGCTCGAGCTATCGTACGCCATATGCAAACGGGCCGGCACACGGGGAGGTGTCTCCACTCCTCTGAGGATAGGTACGGGCTCGTACTCGCGTGTAGGCGCATGTGTAGGACTAACATCGCCGTGTTAGAAACTCGCTCCCGGCATCGTACGCGAACGGACCGCACACGCGGGCGTGTCCCCAGGAGGCACGTCCGCGTGTGCAGGTCTTGTGTGTGGACATTCCCAGTCCGCGTACGAGGCCGAGCTTTCAGGAGGCATCCCCTCGTACGCCGGGCCATCCTCGTACATTGGTCGACGCACCCGTGTATGCACGTTTGTAGGGCTTCCCCCCCATTGTCAGACTCTTGCTCGTGGTATCGTACGTCGTACGTGAACGGGCCTGCACACGCGGACGTGTCTCCAGGAGACACTTCTGCGTGTGCGCGACTACTGTACGAATAGGTACATCCTCGTACACGGGGCCGTACTCGCCTGTACTAGTATGCGCGCGTGTAGCACTAACACCGCTGTAACACACTCGCTCGCCGCTCAATACTAGTAGCCCAGCATGACTCCCGCCCGCACGCCTTTGCTTGTGCTCTCGAAGAACTTTCGCCCAGCGCACGCGCACGAGTCTCCACGAGGCTCGTTGGCCTGTCCATTTCAGATCGTATGCTACCGCCCTGTATTTCATAGTACATCCGAGTGACCGGCTCGTACCGCTACTAGTAGTGTACGACAACGTGCCTCCAGGAGGCATGTCTTCGTACTGTTGTCGCTTACTGACCTTGACACCCTAGCACGTCTTATGCGGGAGGGCTTCTACCATGTCGGCCCACGCGGACAAGATTCTAACCCGGGCCGTCGGCGAGTGCATGCTCTCTGTGGGGCGCACACCGTCGTTAACAACACTCGCAGAGGCGTTCTCCATATGGGATCAAAGCGACGGCATTTCGGAGATGCGCACGAAGCGTACGATCGCCCGGGGAGCCACACAGTATATGTACACGTACTCACACACATAGCACAGTAGTTTGAATGTACTTAGGGGTGATGCACATCCGCAGGTATCGCAAACATATCGTTGCAGGCACATGAGTAACGACGGGATTGAGGACAGAGCAGTAACGCAATTCGACTCGCCGCACTACACTGGCAAACGAGCTGTAGCTGTGCGCAAACGTCAGATCTTGTTCGTATAGCCTACTTCCGAACACGGCCACCGCGACCGCCCCGTGCAACACCCTTCTTCCCGCCGCGCGCGGAACCCCCAGCGGGTGGAAGTTCCTCTAGAGTTCCCGGCCGCGTCTCGGTTCCGAGTCCAAGGAGAGCCGTTTGGTTCCGCGCGGAACGTTTGAGGATGTTTGGATCGTCGTCGATCTTGCGTCGTTTGAGCATGCGGCCTGTTTCCGAGGGCTCCCCCATGGAAGAGTCGGTGTTCACTTGCGGCTCCACTTGCTTACCCTTGCCTTTCCCGACGTGCTCCGCAGGGAGATCAGCATCAGCGTCGCGCGTATGGTCTTCGCCGTCTGCAATGGACGAGAGCGGACTGCTGTCGCTATGCGCGAAAGCGGAGTTGCTGAACGTCTCCACCTCGGTGGGATCGAGGGCATCGAGCGGACCGCCTTCCCTAGGGTCGTCGCTGTGAGAGGCTGCCGGGGGTGTGAGTGGGCCCGCCGTCGTATCCGTACCGCCGTCCGGGTTGATTGCACCCTCCGAGAGCCCTCCAGCCGAAGGCGCGGTCGTGGTGGACTAAACTTTGCTTAGCAAAGACAGGGTGCAGTGATACAAATCACTCACCGACGGCGTCGTAAGATGTGCATCCACGGACGCGCGGGCACTGGGGACGGATAGCGTAAACCGCCCATACGAAATCGTCGCCGGAGAAGGAGTAATCGTGGGGGGGTGAGTTGCCGTGAGCTCAGGCGGCGAAGAGCTGCTTGAAGGGGACTTCGCAGAGCTGTTGGGCGTGGCTGTACGGTTAGGACCCTCCGACGCGTCGGCTAAGATTGACGCGGCCGTCGCGGACTGCATCACGGTAGGCGTTCGTTCGGGAGTTACGATGACCGTCGTCGCCTGCGTGTCCTGCGCGGTAGTGCGCGCAGAGGTGTCACTGGGCGTGAGTTTTACTGTCGAGGGGGCGGTCGTGTTTGACGGTGCGGACGCGGACGCGGTCGGGCTTGGGGTACTGCCCTTGTCTTCAATCATGTTGTCCTCGCTAGACTTGGGGTCCTCGGAAGGAGCCGGCGCTTCTGTGGACTCCGGTGGAACCGTAGCTGCGCTCTTTGGCTGTTTCTTGCGCACAGCGCGCGGCTTGGGCGTCGCGGTAGACTTATCAGTGCTCGTCGACGCCCGTTGAGCCGTGGCAGACGGCGCCGCGGAGTCTGGATTCACCGGAGTCACCTTGGCTTTCCTCCCCGCTTTCTTCGCAGCTTTCGCCGGGGGAGCACGAGCGGCGGAGGCTTTCTCCTGGGCGGAAGAAGCGGTGGACTCGGCGGCCTTCCCCTTCTCGTTGTCAGTGTCATCGTCGCTTTGACCGTCGTCGATCGTCGCGTCCCCGGTCGGTTTGAACGCATGACCTAACATGAGCGTGAGCAAAGGCTTGTTCAGCGTGGATCGCGCAGGAAACGACACGCACGAATGGTAGCTTCGACACCCGAAAACTCGTTGTGCATAGTCCCCTTCTGGAAGCCAATGTTGTTGAGGAAGACGTCGGATGTATCTTGTGCAATTATACGATATACTATGACTGGCTTGGTCTGTGAGTAGCGCCACACCCGACCTATGAGTTGCTGGTCCTCCTGGGCGGACCAAAGGTTGTCCTAAATGCGAACTTAGCTAACCCAATAGAGAGCAATGTGTAGACGTACCACAATGATCACGATGTTGGCAAAGGCCATGTTGAGACCACACAGGCCGACTCCGGAGAGCAGGAGTACCTTGACCGTCTTCGACGTACGGAACTCGGTGAGTGCAGCCGCACGTTGTGCGGTATTCAGAAGGCCGTTGATTTCCTGATACGGTATGTCATTCTCGTCCAGTGCCTGCAGACAATGTTAGCATCGCGACCAAAATGTGCCATTAGTAGTAGATACAACAGACCGATTTGATAAGCCAGTTTAGACTGGGAAAGGCCAAGTAGACGATTGCCTTGTCGGTGGACATTGTATCACACAATGCGTCGGCCTTCGGCCAGTGTTCGAGTGGCATAGGGTCGAAACGTGCTTGATCAATGTCGTATGCCAGCGGGGGGCGACAGACATGGCCGATGTGCCATTCGAGCAGTCGCAATACGGCGTCGATCTTGGTCGATGGGTGTGCGGAGTACGGCTGCAGCTTGTCGGCTGCGGTGAACGCGTATCCGGGGATGTTGGAGAAGCCGCAGTGGAGCAGTGACTGTCGAATAGTCAGGTAAAACGTCTGTGGAAGAGTCAGTAGGCGATACATAACGCGAGAACAACAAGAGTCGTTCAGGGTCTAGCGATATCGAGGACTGCGTGTCTCCGGGAGACACGCCCGCACGCACGCATGCTCAAGCGGTTAGTCAAGGTTCATCCTAGCCAAGGCGCGATAGCCGACGCGAGCGTGTCTCCGGGAGACACGCACATACGCACGGATACTCAGGGCGAAACCACCTCTGCTTCTAGCTACGGCGCGGTCCCTGGTGCCCGACGCGCGCGTGCCTCCCGGAGACACGCGCGCACGCACGCACGGATCCTCAGGCGGACACACCCGCTGCTCCTTGCTATGGCGCGGTGCCCGGTCCCCAACGCGCCGCGCGTGTCTCCGGGAGTCCGTGCCCTCCTGCCGCAGCGCGTGTGTCCGGGGGACACGCCCGCACGCGCGTAATGCACTGCAGGGCGGAGCAGGAGTCCTCGCGGCACGTGCTGACTCGGAGGGGAGTGCGTGTGCGTGCCTCCGGGAGACACGCTTGGGGTCCCCAATGCTGTAGCACGTAGCCACGCGTACGTCTTTTCGCTGTGTACTACTGTCACCGACATACATCGGGACTAACTCGCCCTCCGCGCGACGAGACGAATCTCCGCTGCCAGGGCTCGCGGCGGAGCCGAACAATGCGAGTACGCGGGCGTGTCTCCAGGAGACACGCCCGCGTATTGCTCATGAGTTGCTGCTCGCAGGGACAACAAGTTTTCGGGTGTTCCTGCGTGCAGCACGCGCGACTGCGAATCTCAAAAATACCAATATAAACATGATCACTCACCCCAACGGCGTCGGACTCGACCGACACGCCTTGTTCGGCCAACAGTTCGGCCAACGCGCGTTGCGCGTCCATCTCCCTGTCACTGAGCGGGATGAGGAGTGACGACTCGACCCACGGATCGAGTCCGGAAATCGGTTTGTCGTGGTTGTCGCGAGAATAGATCGTGCGTCGCATCATATAACCTTTGAAGACGCCGCGGATTTTCGAAATCCATTCGTGGTATACCTTTTTCACGTGGTCCTCGGCGGCGTCCTTGCTGATCTTGCCGAGAGCGAGAGCGCGGGCGAGCCGAACGTCGCCTTTGCCCTCCAGTTGTTTCTTGCGCTCCTTGCGGCGCGCGCGTTCGACGGCGCGTTTGTACATAGTCATCTCCGAGTCAATGATCCCCGGGATTTGAAGCCACGTCGCAAGGTTGACCAAGTCCTGGGGTGTAATCAGTTAGGAGGCGCACGCATGAAACTGCAAGTAAATACCATTGGCCCCGTCATGACCGGGGTAGCCGTCAGCGCCACCGTCATGCGCGAGCGGGCCGTCAATTCGACGCAAGCGATGCGAAGCTTGTTGAATGTACGTCCGTAGTGGGCCTCGTCGCATATGAAGATTGCATAGCGCTGCTTGGGCGAAAACAGCGTATTGTCGACTAGCCCAAGCGGGCATGCATGGCTCGGCTTCGGGCGGACACCCTTACTAGTCGTCTTCTGGAAGAACATGTCGATATCGGCCTTGCAAGCCTGGTAGTGAGGGTTAGAATGGGTGAGGGCTATAGAATGCTGGCGTACTACTCACAGTACTGGAAGCCAGGATGATGGTCGGCCTGGAGACTGTCGCGTACAACTCCCAGAACGCTTGACGGCCTTCGAGTGTACACTTCCCGGTATAAGGCAGGACGCTAAAGGAGCCGTGCGCGAGATAGCGATGTAGTTCCATCATCCACTGATGCATTAGCCCAGGTGGGACCACGATGATGTGGGTGTCGGCCGTTAGCGGGGTCAACCCTGTAGTCATAACACCTGCAAGCACGTTAGCGAAAACGCGCGCGTGAAACCGAAACCGGCCTGACTGACTGAATCTGTCCGAGTGTTTTCCTGTCCGCTGGAAGTGCAGGCGCTGGTATTCGAAGATGGCGATTGCTCCTACGGCCTGGAGGGTCTTGCCAACGCCGACTTCGTCCATTATGAGTACGTTCTTACCCTCAAAGAGGTTGTCCATGATCTTGAGAATCCCGACCATCTGATGCCACATAGGCGTGAGCGGTTCGGCGGTCTCGCGGCGCAATGCCTCCAGCCCTTCCTCGGACCATGGGTCGAGCTCGCCGATGGGGTCTTGGAGCTGGCTGAGGAACGGGATCCGGGTGGTCGCCAAACCGAGTGCGCGTGCGATGGCCTCCCTCTCCATAACGTAGTATTCCTCGCATCCGTCGCTCCAATCGGTGAGGTCGTTCGGAACGCGGTGGACGGGTTGCTCCTCGTCGTGGTTGTATGCAGTGATGAGCTCGAGCACGACGCCGAGGACTTGCGCGGACTCTGCCGTCGTAGCGAGAGTAGCGAGAGCGGCCGACAAACTCGCAGGGAGCTCTGTGCACACATTGTTAGACAGGTACAAATAGAGCTGTGGCGTACGTACTTTTCGACGCCTTGGTGGGGATGCCCTGCAATTGGTCCTTGATGCCTTCGAGGGTTTCTTCAGCGTCGGCGTGTTGCTCGCCTAGGTGGTCGACTTTCCATTTGCGCAGCCGATTCAGCCAGGTTTCTAAGGCACGGATGTAGCGTAATCCAGCGGCGGCGCTGGGAACTGGCAGCTTTTCGAAAGCTAAGAGACAAAGTTAATGTTGTACAAGTCCTAATAGCCAAGCAACGTACCTTCGCGTTCACGGGTGACCATTTCTTCGGCCTTCTTCAAAGCGATGCGCTCGCGCGTGAGCTTGTTTCGCATGCGCTTCCAGTAACCAGCACAGAGCGTCCTGACGAAGCGGGTCGCGGGTTCCTTGATCATCAGGCTGTTCTGGTATGCGTCATCGCCGAAGATCCTGACGGCGATGTCGCGGTACAGGCCGACCACTGGAGACAGGTCAAGCGCGTACAACTATTTCAATATATTAGCGGAGACGGCGCCACACTGCGAGGGTCGACTTACCTTAGCCAAACCTGGCTCAGCCATTGTGTATACATCAATGTCGTTGCCTTTCAGCACGCCGTCGATGATCTCGTTAATGCCCCATTTAGGCCACTCGTCCGCAAGGTACGCGATGAGCGCGTCGCGACCGGCGTTGTTGTTATGTGCACCGCGGCGCTGGCAGTACGCTGACCGATCTTTCGCGTTGGATAACGCGTAGTACCCTTGAGCGAAAGCCTTAATCTTTTCGATCTTGTCCTCAGTGACGCGACTATTCTCCGGGGTTGCCGACATCGCCCAGGGCGGCACGGTGTCCACGACGCATTCGCGCCATTCGGGCCACGAGAAGGGCGCGGGATTGTCGATATCCGTGGATGCGGCCATGTGTAAGAAGGCCTCGAAGTATTGATCGGTAGGCATAACGGAGGTGAGCGGGGGATGGTACGAGGCCGGCGGGGGTTGCCAAATGCTCTGCGAGCAAATGCGCTGAAGCCCGGCTCGTTATATATTGCGCATGGTGATCGAAAAAGTTTCCTATGTTCTGTACAGACTGTTCTCGGCGCTGCGGTGGGACGTTTCTCCATAGGCCCGCGCGGGCGGGATACCCACTGCAATGGTTAACTCACCTAGTACACGATCGGCGCGCTCCCACTATCTCACCGATCGCTGAGATCGGTGGCTTGATGGGTCAAGTCAGAGAGGGAGAGAGAGATATCAAATAAACAGTGGATCATATTGGCAGAAACGAGGACGAAAGGCAACGGGCAAATGTAAACGATTGAGAAGCCCAGGATTGCGTTGAATAGCGTAAAGACAGTTCCTGCCTAATTCGGACCGCCCGATAGGCACGGGCGCGTATCAATCCCACGGAGAATGCCGGCAGTTTAATGTTAATCTAATCTGTACGCCGACACTACTCTCGCTTTCATTCGGCTTAACTGCACTCGCTCGGTCACCTCGCCTTCCTCCGCCGACTACCTCGTCTTAGCGGACCAACGCACTCTTTCTAATCGGACCTTCAAGCTCGTTGTGTGCGGGGAAGGAGTGCTGGATTGAGAGTGCGAATTTGACGTTCGCGGGGTTTCGGACAACCATAGGTGAGTCTTCAACTCGATCGCAGTATCATCGGGCCATCGCCTAGATGGAGATCTCATTTCGATTGTACACGGCGCACCGTCCCGGTCGACGCCTCACGCCAAGTCGGCCATCAAACCAGGACTGGGTCCTATCAAGCCCCGCTGACAAGTGCGCCTAAGTGGTTCCCGGAAACACGCACCCGCGTCCTCACCACAAGCTCACCAACGTCGCGGAGCCACCCGTGTTTCCAGGACGCACGCCCCTGCACGCGTGTCTCTCCAGGTACGCCCCGGAGTGGCTGACGACTGGCCCCGCGCTGGAGGTCGCGCACCGTCGGACGTTCCGCCACCTGCGAGTGCGAACACGTTCCCCTAGCCCCGCGCGTGGGCGTGTTTCCCGGAACCACGCTCCCAACTCAGGTACGCCGCCACGCGTCTGCCTCCCCGCCGCTACGGGCGTTCCACTAACTTCGCACGCCGGCGGGTTTCCCAGAAGTACGACCCAGCGCGCCGCGCGCGCTGCCGCGATCGGATATTCCGCCACAAGCATCTACGAGCGCGCTCCACTATCCCCCCGCGCGGGCGTGTTTCCCGGAACCACGCTAACAACTCAGGTACGCCGCGACGCGTCTGCCTCCCCGCCGCTACGGGCGTTCCACTAACTTCGCACGCCGGCGGGTTTCCCAGAAGTACGATCCAGCGCGCCGCGCGCGCTGCCGCGATCGGATATTCCGCCACAGGCGTGTACGAGCGCGCTCCACTATCCCCCCGCGCGGGCGTGTTTCCCGGAACCACGCTAACAACTCAGGTACGCTGCGACGCGTCTGCCTCCCCGCCGCTACGGGCGTCCCACTGACCTCGCACGCCGGCGGGTTTCCCAGAAGTACGATCCAGCGCGCCGCGCGCGCTGCCGCGATCGGATATTCCGCCACAGGCGTGTACGAGCGCCGTCCACTATCCCCCCGCGCGGGCATGTTTCCCGGAACCACGCTAACCACTTAGGAATGCCGCCACGCGTGTGCCTCCTCACCGCTACGGGCGTTCCACCGACCTCACACGCCGGATGCAAAGAATTGATATTCTGTGTGTGTATGTGTCTCCTACACTGCGTTTTTGTTGCCAGATTGGACCTTAAATAATATTTTGAGTTCCCCGTCATCTGGTATAACAAGGTATTTTGTAGTCCTTGTAGCATAAATATCTGCATGTGTATAGCTCTTTATGTACATGCTTTACGCCTTCCAAGTAGCAATAGCGCATATATTGTTCATTTAGCATGTGATGTAAAATACATTAAAAATAATGAACTTATCTGAATCTGATCAGGATAATCAGTGATCATTCTGATTGTGCCTGTGGTATAATTAATGAAATATTGCCCACTTTTTGATTATCCTGATTGTGGCTAGCCACTAGTGATTTTCGATTATTGCACAGCCATCGACTGGCAATATATAGTGTGAGGGCGCTGGGCTCAGATTCCCCCCATCCCCCCCAAATTTATCCCCCTCAGCCATCTATGCCTACCCTTGCAGCTGTTCCTCGCTCTGCCATAGAGTGGAGTGATGCATTCCGTGCAGGTGAAGTTGTACAGGGCCTGTTGTGTAAGTATCTATGCCACCTATATTTCGGTGTATTGTCTAATTTCAATTTTTAGGTCGTCGCCCAGAGCCCGGGGAGAGCTTCTACATCAAATGTCGTGATTAGTATGGCTCTGCCTGCCATTTGTGCATAGACGCTAATGGTTTGCTTGAAGTGTCTCTATCTACCCTGACGGGTCAGGACGTGACGATGCAATCAAGTTCGACCGCAAGACGTATGCACGCATCGCTGGGTTGTGCAAGCACCCTGAACTGGGTTCGGTAAGTACATATATAATATCTAAGATGCTATCTCTCACATTACACTTCACATAGCTTGTCAAGCTCCACTGGTACTTCTCCTATGGGGAGCTTACCCCTGACGAGATGGCCAACCAAGTCGGGCGGGACTTTATCGTGTCCCAGGGGGAGAACGAGCTTGTATCGCTGTCCCATGACACATACACATTTGCCGAACGCATCCATTCGCTCGAGCGGGTCATCAATATGACCCCCACTGTCATCTCCTTCCCAGTGATCGATGCGGCCACCCTTTTCGCCAGGGGTGACAAGACTCTCATACGCAGCTTCAACATGAACAACCCCACCCTTGAGCGCTATGAGCTGCCACTCGTGAGTTCTTTCCCCACCATATCTGCTCAGATTTATTTCTGATATCTATTAAATTAGAGCTGTGTGTTCAGCATGTGCACCGAAACCTGCGACGGCCAGTACACCCTACCGGCCTTGGGAGCTGAGGGCGACATACTTCGGTGGTGCTTTCGGTGCAACAAGTGGCTCCATACCACCTGCTGCGAGCGCTCCAATGCTGTCGAGGTCTCCCTCCCCCTCCCTCGCGATACCCGTCCTCTTCAGCCCCAAACAGTCGAGGAGGCTGTTCAAATGCGATGCGGAAACCGTGTCCAATACGGGCCATTCGACTGGTTGCTTTGGCAGCAGCTCAGCACACTTCCCATCCAGCGTGGGATGCCAGGCCTCAACTACGTGCTCTCATTCGAGCTCATCGTCAGCAAGATTCGTGAAGAAGATGCTCAGAACGGCTGCCCCAATGACGTTCAAGAGTATCTTCTGGAGAATATTGGTGTGGCAAAGGATATTGCGCTGATGCCGCAGGAGGCGTTGGCTATGTTGCAGGGTTGGAAACCGGAGGACATTTATGAATGCCCTATTTGTGGAAATGATATATAATAGTTTAACTTGGGTTGTATACAATTTATAGAAATCTCTGATAGAGCATAACTGAGACATAGGCTGCTTACATATAACTTAACACTGACACCCGCTCAGAGCACAGTACAAATATATGACCAGGGGGTGCTTCCGGGAAGCACCCCTGCACATGCACCCGCTCAGAGCATTAGCCAGTTTTGTACGGTGTGTACATGTGCACAGGGGGTGTTTCCGGGAAGCACCCCTGCACACACACCTGCGCAGAGCATTATGCGGTTGTGTGAGCATGGGGTGTCTCCTGGAGACATGCTCCGTATACACACCCGCTCCAAGCACTGAGTATGGTGTGTATACATGCACAGGGGGTGCTTCCGGGAAGCACCCCCGCACACGCACCCGGTGAGCACAGGGTGTCTCCTGGAGACATGGTCCGTACACACATCCGCTCCAAGTACGGTGTGTCCACGTGCGCAGGGGGTGCTTCCTGGAAGCACCCCCTGCACACACACCTGCTCAGAGCATTATGCGGTTGTGTGAGCATGGGGTGTCTCCTGGAGACATGCTCCGTACACACATCCGCTCCAAGTACGGTGTGTCCATGTGCGCAGGGGGTGCTTCCTGGAGACATGCTCTGTACACACATCTGTTCCGAGTACACACACAGTGCATATGAAGCTGTGTACTACACACCAGCAGAGCCTCCGGGAGACACCCCTTGTCATAATATATGATTACGATACATTGCAATATGGTACGCAAATATTATCTGCGATACGTGAAGTGGTGTCGCACTATACGGTACTTGTAGCAAAATATATTTTATGACCGATGTCCCAATAAGGCAAGTGCTAACCCTAAAAGTGCGCACCGTAGGGTTAGGTTTGGCCCATAATCTGACCCCTGTGACCCCTGGCATGTCCTCATAACAACACAGGCACTAATAACCCTGCGTGTCACGCTCCTCCTTGGGCAATATGCTACTTATACATTTCTACCCTTTGGATATATCTATAGGGAATGGGCAGGGAGGGTGCTGTGCTTCTAGTGAACAGCGCAGCCTGCAGGCAGGCATCTGAGACATCGCCATCACAAAGTGGCTGAGCCATCACAAAGTGGCTGCCCATCACGGTTTTGCCGCCCATCCATCAGCGCTTAACCTAGCCCCCCGCGCTTAGCCTCTCCCTAACCCTCACCCACTCGACTTTTGCCCCTGTGTATGGCTGTCGCATTTTTTCACTAGCACAGCCACATGACAATCTCAAAACATCGACCTATTAGATCTGTACTAGTAGCACTTTGTTATGTACTAATAGCCCTACTAGTCATTGAGATAAGTGAGTATTAAGGAAAGGGGGGGGCGTTTCTTTAACTTGGACTGTGAGGGAAGGTCACCGATTCACCCCGGGAAAGTGATGGGTCTGTAGCCACAGCTTATCTGAGTCTAGATCACCAACTTACATGCTCCCAGGTGTTCTGGTGATTGAGCAATGGCCCTTGGAACGTTGGAAAAAGTCGACATTTGGAGTTGTGCACGGTTCCAAGGCCAGTGTGAGACGGGGAAACATCACACAGCCATGGAAACTACATTTCTGGATAGCCCTGAAGCAGGGCTATGATCTAAGGCCTTGGAACCGAGGAGTTGTCCAGGTGGTTGTTGAGTAATGGCCTTGGAACCGTGCTTGGAACCATTTGTGTACGCTTGGAACCGACGGTTCCAAGGTCATTGTGGGACAGGGAGAGCAGCTATGACCATGAAACCAAGTGCATCTTGTAGCCCTAAATGAGGGCTATAGGAATATGCCTTGGAACATGGGGTTTCTCAAAGTGGTTGTCCCATAAACTGCGTTGGAACGTTGCTTGGAACGATTTGGAACGACTTTTACAATTGTAAAAGCCGGGTTATATGGATAGTGTATTCAAGCCGCTTACGCGTGCCAGCGGCGGAAAGGAGCTGTACATCTGCGATGTACCGTTGGCCTCGCAGGTTGCATCGAGCAGCGGCGGCGGCGGAGGCTGTATTTGGGCCAGCACCTCCGTCTTCCCTCTCCGCTTCATCCTGCTCTTGCCGTCTTCTGGAGCGTCTGTTGTAATCCCGAGGCCCAGGCCGAGCTCGGAGCCGGAGGTGGACGGCGCCCCCGCGCGGGCGCCACACCCGTCGTACGGCGTGTACACACACAACTCCTGCAGCGTGTTACGACCGTGCTGCCCGGGGGGCGGAAGTCCGGTGTGCTCGGGGTACGGAGTCCGAAGTCCGGTGTGAGGTCCGGGTTCCGGGTTTGAAGTCCGAAGTCCGGAATGGTGTTCCGAAGTCCGGAGTGGAGTTCCGAGCTGGACTTAGCAGCACTCGGGGTTGAGGACGCTGCGAAGCTATTAGCAACGCACTGAGCAGACTCGCCAGAGTCCTCTACTTCGGACTAGGCAGAAAACAAGCGTGGACGTGAAGTCCGGGTAGAAGTCGGGGGAAAGAGAGGGGAGAAGAAGTGCGCGCAAGAAAAGAAGCTAGAGACAAGTACGAAGTCCGGGCGGACTTTGGAGGTCGGAGGTCGGAGGTCGGAGGTCGGAGGTCGGGGATCGGACAGGAGTTAGGGAACTAGGAAGTTCGGATTTAAAACGAGATATCTGAACTGAGTAGCTAGGACATTCCAGGGTACGTATTTATAGCTACGGATCCTATTGTCTAGCGAGAACAATAAGAAAGGTACATATGAAATTCGGAAGCCGGAGTACGTCCGGAATTCCGAAGTCCGAGACAAGAACAATAAACGTTATTGTGTTTACAGGTGAAACATAGAATGACGTGATATGACGAAATTGGACATACGGGGTTCGGGGCCGGAAATCGGGGTACGGGATTCGGAAACGGAGTACGGAGGTCGGAGACGGGGTTCGGACTTCGGGTTCGGAGCACGGGATGTAACAGTGCCTTCCCCTTTAGGCCCGAACCCATGAGGGCCTAGAATCTAAGTATAGAAAACTGTCAGGGTCGGTTCAGGGTCGGATCGCGGAGTCCGTTGCTCGGAGTTGGTATAAAGCTGGGGACTTGGGCGTGAAAAATTCTTGCCTCCTCCCTACCCACCACTCACTGCTTAGCCACCATGTCCACCCCCCTGCTTACTATGGAAGACCTGGCGCGCATGCAGGCGCAGCTCGACGCGCAGAAGGCGCTCCTGGAGGAGGCCCGTCGGAACTCCGAGGCGGTGGAGGCTGCGCGCGCGAAGGCGGAGGCGGAGGCGAAGGCGGAGGCGGAGGCGAAGGCCAAGGCGGAGGCGGAGGCAAAGGCCGCGGCGGAGGCGGAGGCCGCGCGGAAATCCGAGGCGGAGGTGGAGAAGGCGGTCGGCAAGGGCAAGGGCAAGGCCCGGGAGGTGGTGGACGACGACGAGGTCGTCATCGTGGAGACCCCCACCAAGAAGGGGAAGAAGCGGGCGGCGGAGGAGGAGGGGCCGGGGTATGTCGGGGCTCCGATGTAAGTCCGGGGTCCGGAGTTCCGACGTGCGCTAACGGAGTTTACAGGGTGCCGTGCAATTATTGCGCGCGGCACAACTACGCGTGCACCTTCACGCCGTCGGACTCCGGCCGGAAGAAGGCCTGCGACCTCTGCACGCAGAGGAAGCTCAAGTGCGAGGGCGCGCAACATTCGCCCGTCGCCAAGAAGCCCCGCGTCGCGCGCCAACCTCCGCGCATGCGCGCCTCGAACGCCGGGAAGGAGAGGACGGAGGTGGAGGCCGGAGTTCCGGTGGCCTCGGGGTCCGGGTCCGGGGGCGTCGCGCAGGTGGCGGCCGGGGTCGTGCCTGCGGGCGGAGGTCCGAGTGCGGGACCGTCCTCCGGAGTTCCGGGGCGGCAGGACTCGCTGTCCGCCGTCATGGACAGCACGGAGCGGGTGTGGACGCGCAACGCGCGTTTCACCAACTCCGAGCTGCTGTTCCAGCTCCTCGGCGAGGTCCAGGGACTCCGGCGGGAGATGGACGAATACCGTGACGAGTTGCGGGCCGACCGCGAGCTCCGCGAAGTCGCCTTCGCGGAGTACTTCGCGAGTTGGGTCGACGACCTCGCGGACGCGGCCGCAGAGGGGAACGTGGCGGTGCGGAACGACGAGGAGGCGGAGTTCACGGAGGGGTCGGGGTCGGAGTACGAGGAGGAGAGCGAGGGGTCGGAGGAGGAGGAGGAGTAGGGAGCGGGCGGAATTCGGAGTACGGAGCACGGAGCCCCGCGTCGGACCTCGGACTTCCCAGTAGCACTTAGTAGCATAGAAAGCCACCTAATAGAAAACTGGGGGGGTGATCAGAAAATCAGCGTGACCTTAAGCGGACTTGTAAGGTCCGGGTTTGTCGGGGTACGCGGAGTGGAAGTCCGAGACGAGCTCCTGGGCATGTCCGAGTTCCGTGGCCAGGATCCACTCGGTTTCCTCGGGGGTGCCTTCGTATCCCGCCCAGCGGACCAAGTACAGGATGTTACAAGGTCGGCGTCGGCGGTCGATTTTCGAGTCGAGGATCTCCGAAATCTCGTACTCCAGGTCCTCGTCTATGAGGACCGGAGGCGGAGGTGACTGCACACGTCCGGGGATGGAGTTCGGAGTTGCGGGCTCGAGCTGAGAGACATGGAATACCGGGTGGATGGCTCGCATGGAGTCCGGAAGTCGGAGGGTGAAGGAATGGGAGCCTGGCTGGGCTATGATAGGGTAAGGTCCGAGGTACTTTTCGGACAATTTCTTGGAGGGGCGCGTAGTCCGGATGAACTGAGCACGGACGAAGACCTGATCTCCGACGCGGAGTTCCGGTGCCGGGAGTCGGTGTCGGTCCGCCTGGACTTGGTAGCGCGCCTGAGCTTCGGAAATGTGAGTCCGGAGAGCGGAGTGGAGTTCCTCGAGGTCTACAGCGTACTCCCGGGCGCGGGCGGAGGTGAGGTCCCGCTCGGGGTGGACGGAGATCGCGGGGTTGTATCCCTTGTTCGCGAAGAACGGGGAAACTCCGGTGGTCGCGCTCGGAGCATTATTGTACGCGAACTCCGCGAGGGGCAGGAGTCGCGACCAGTTGTCTTGCTGGTAGTTGCAGTAGACTCGGAGGTACTGCTCCAGAGTCTGGTTGACTCGCTCGGTCTGGCCGTCGCCTTCGGGATGGTATCCCGAAGTGAAGTGGAGACGCATGTCCAGAGCCTTTCCGAGGGAGCGGAAGAAGTGGGACACGAACTCCGAGCCCCGATCGGAGGTGACATGGGACGGAACTCCGTGCTTGGAGAACACATGGAGTACAAACAAGTCCGTGAGCTGTTGGGCCGTGAGTGTATCGTACGTCGGAATGAAGATAGACTGCTTAGAAAGGCGGTCCACTACGACGAGGATGGCCGTGAAGCCCTCGGAGTTCGGAAGTTGTTCTATGAGGTCCATGGAGATGGAGTTCCAGGGTCTTTCGGGGATCGGAAGTTGCTTGAGTGTTCCGTAAGGGAGATGTCGGGGAACCTTGGATCGCGCGCAGGTAGTACAGGACTTGCAATAGTCTCGGACAAAAAGGCGTGGTCCGGGCCAGGCGTAGTCTCGGAGTACGAGGGCTTGGGTCTTGTTCTGGCCCCAGTGTCCTGCGAGAGGGTGGTCGTGGCAGGCTCGGAGGACTCGGAGACGGAGTTCTCTGGAGTCCGGGACGTAAATCCGCTCGTTGAGGAGGACAAAGCCGTCGGAGTTCCGTGACCAGCGGGGATTGCCTTCGGAGACGTATCGCAGAGCTGCGGCGAGTTCGGGATCGGGATTCGGGGTAGAGGTAGCGGAGAGGATATCCGCTCGGAGTTGGGTGTCGTCAAGGATGTAGGTAGCTCGGAGGACCGGATCGCGAAGTACCGTGGCTCGGAGTGAGGCCGCGAGTTGCTCTTGAGTGAAGACCGGTCGGAAATTGTGTGGGTTGACGACGGAGTAGTCACTATCCCCCTCTTTTGGGTAGACGTCCCAACGCCGAGTGAGTGCGTCGGGTTTCGCGCCTAGCCGTCCGGGGCGGAATCGGATTACGAGGTTGAACTGGGACAGGAACTCCGACCACCGCGCTTGGCGGCGGGTCAGGAGTTTAGTGGTGGCAAAGTACTCCAGGTTCTTGTGGTCTGTGACGACGTCCACCGGAGTCGGAGTTCCTTCAAGGTAGTGTCGCCAGGACTTGAAAGACTCGAAGATAGCCAGGAGTTCCTTGTCGTGGGTGTCGTAGTTCAGTTCCGCGCCAGTAAGAGTGCGAGAGTGGAAAGCGACGGGATGGAGTTCACCGGAGTCCGAGGTAATGGACAGAATGCCGGCAATGGCGTAGTCCGAGGCATCGGTCTCGACGGTGAGCGGGCGGTCCGGTTCCCAGTGTCGGAGTACCGGAGCGACCGTGAAAGCCTGTTTCAAGGCGTTGAAAGCCTTGCGGCAGCTTTCGGAGAAGTCCCAAGGGACGGACTTCCGGGTGAGGCGGGTGAGGGGTACGACGATCTCGGAGTAGTTGTGGATGAAACGCCGATAGAAGTTAGCAAAGCCCAAGAATGACTGAATATCTCGGACTTTACGGGGTTCCGGCCACTCGAGGATCGCTCGGACTTTGGACTCCGCCATGGTAAGTCCGTCGGGGCCGAGGATGTAGCCGAGGTATTCCACGGAGTCGGCGTGGAACTCGCATTTATCGGCCCGAGCGTAGAGTTGGTGCTTCCGGAGGCGTCGGAGTACCTCCTTGACGTGCTTCGGATGGTCGTCGGGATTGTCGGAGTAGATGAGGATGTCGTCTAGATAGACAACCACCGTGACGTCGAGAAGGTCCGCGAAGACCTCGTTAACGAAACGTTGAAAGGCCGCAGGCGCGTTGGATAATCCGAAGGGCATTACGAGCCACTCGAAGGATCCGTAGCGAGTGCGGAAAGCCGTCTTCCACTCATCTCCGGGAGCGATCCGGACTAGGTTGTAGGCGTGTCGGAGGTCGATTTTGGTGTAAATCCGAGCCTTCCGAGGCGTGTCCAGGAGGTCCGAGATAAGCGGAAGAGGGTAGCGGTCCTTCCGGGTGATCTTATTCAAGCCCCGGTAGTCCACGCATAGTCGGAGTGAGCCGTCCTTCTTCTTGACGAATAGGACCGGAGCTCCACAGGGGGAATTCGAAGGCCGAATAAACCCGGAGCGGAGGTTCTCGTCGATGTACTCGCGGAGCGCGTCGAGCTCAAGTTTGGAGAGCGAGTAGATCGGACCGAGAGGTGGAACTCCGCCGTCCTCGAGGGTGATCTTGAGATCGTACGGACGGTGCTCCGGAAGGATGTCCGCCCTAGTCTTGCTGAAGACATCCGCGAATTCGTGGTACTCCTCCGGAATTCCGGAGAGATCGGGAGGAGATTCCGAGGCGGAGAAACTCCGAGCGAAGACGGAGTCGGGCATCGCGAGGTTGAGCGTAAAGCTCTCGGAGCCCGGAATCTTGCACGCCCGCGCGAAGGCAGCGGCATTGATGAGCGAGACCCGGGGTTCCGACGGGGAGGTCGGGGCCAGAGGTTCCGGGGTATCCTCTGGAAAGCTCGGAGTCGGAGTTGACTCCGGAGCTGGGTCGGAGATGGGACGAGTCGTCGGGGCGGTCCGGAATTGGATGCTACGCTTCTTCCAGTCAATCAGCGGATTGTAATCGGAGAGCCAGCTGTAACCCAGGACGGCAGAGACGGACTTGTCGAGCGGAGTGACATAGAAGTCTACGGATATGACCTCTCCCGAGGGAAAATGTAGTGGTAGATTGACAGTCCTAGTAATAATCTGATTGGACGTGCCGTCGAAGAGCTGAAGACGTATCGGAGGTATGGAAATGGTCGGAATTCCATGCTTCTCCGTGAACGCGGAGTCCACAAAGCAGTGCGAGGAACCCGAGTCTACGAGGGTGCGGAACGGAGTCGGAACGGAGTCGGAGAAAAGTTCGATGTGGAGGGACATAGGGTCGGAAAGAGCGGACGCGTTGAGTCGGAGGTGGTTCTCCGCGCCGGAGAAGTCAACGCAATCCTCCGAGGGCGCGGAGTTCGGAGGACTGCGGACTAGTTTTTTGGCTCCGGGGGAGCCTCAACTTGCGGTCCTCCAGCCGGAACCGGCTTCGTCTGGGCGGCTCGGGCTTTGGCAGCGGAGGAGGTCTTCTTCGGGCAGGCGTTGGCCGAGTGTCCAGCTCCGCCACAGAAAAGACAGAGGTTGTTGGTGAATCGCCGCTGTCTTTCCTCGGCCGTCAGTTTCCCGTCCTTGCCTAGCTTGTCGGCGTAAGGCTTGGCCGGAGTTTTGGCGGCGGGCTTGTTGCCCGAGGAAGCGGGCTTCGGGGTTCCGGAGTTGGAATTTCCGGAGTTCCCGGGATTCGGCTTCGGAGTCTGTTGCGACTTGGAGTCGGAGGAGGCGGACTTGTTCGCGGGTTTGGAGGACCCGGAGTCCCGGCTCTGCTCGGACTTGCACTCCCAGTACCGATTGTCGATAGACTGGGCTAGGTCCCGAAGGCCGACCAAGGTCGCGGGTTTCCCGACCTCGGAGATCCGATCCTTGAGACGGTTCGGAAGTCCGTCGTAGAACCGGTAGCGGAGAGGGGCGTTACCCCATCGGACCTGAGTGGCTAGGCGGGTAAACTGAGTGATGTACTTAGCGATCCGATGGTTGTCGCTCATCCGGAGGTTCATGAGGTCGTGTTCCGCGGCTCCGGACGCGTCGTAAGGTCCGAAGTTGACACGGAGTTCGTCCTGAAAGGCCTCGTAGTCTGACATGAACACCGGAGGTGTCTCGGAGTCGGACTCTAGGAGGTACGGCTCGAACCACTGGAGAGCGGTGCCCTTGAGGTAGGAAATCCCGTAGGTGACTTTCTTCTCCTCGGAGTTGAAAGTCCGGGGACGGGCCTTGAACACGAGCTCCAGCTGCGCGAAGAACAGACGGAGTTTGTTGGGTTCGGTCCCGTCGAACTGATCCGGCTCGCGGACATTGTTGCGCTCCGAAGACCCGCCACCTTGGTTCTGGTTTTGGGCTGCCCTGTCGTAGGTAATAGACTGGGCTAGGTACGCAATTGCTCCGGCGAGCTGGGCAGTGGTATCGGAGGTGTTCGGTACCGGATTTCCGGTGTTGCCGCCGGCCGGAGCATCAGGCTCCGGTGCGGTGTTTGCGAACGGGTTGTTCGGAGAATGGATGCGGGGGGGAGTATTTCCGGTCGGAACCTCCGGAGGTGGAATTCCGGTTCCCGGGGTTCCGAACACGGGTGCGGGAGGTATGGAGGTGCGGAAGGGGCTGTTATCCCGACTCATGGGATCCGGAGACCTGGTTTGCGAGTAGCGGGGGTCTTCGGGCCTTGGTGGTCGTGTTGGCGTGGCGTCGCCGTACCTGACCCGTCGGGCGGAGAATCCCATGAAGGAATCATCAGCTCCTGGCTGCGACATGGCGAGAATCCCAGAGTGAGTTCAGATATACTGTTACGACCGTGCTGCCCGGGGGGCGGAAGTCCGGTGTGCTCGGGGTACGGAGTCCGAAGTCCGGTGTGAGGTCCGGGTTCCGGGTTTGAAGTCCGAAGTCCGGAATGGTGTTCCGAAGTCCGGAGTGGAGTTCCGAGCTGGACTTAGCAGCACTCGGGGTTGAGGACGCTGCGAAGCTATTAGCAACGCACTGAGCAGACTCGCCAGAGTCCTCTACTTCGGACTAGGCAGAAAACAAGCGTGGACGTGAAGTCCGGGTAGAAGTCGGGGGAAAGAGAGGGGAGAAGAAGTGCGCGCAAGAAAAGAAGCTAGAGACAAGTACGAAGTCCGGGCGGACTTTGGAGGTCGGAGGTCGGAGGTCGGAGGTCGGAGGTCGGGGATCGGACAGGAGTTAGGGAACTAGGAAGTTCGGATTTAAAACGAGATATCTGAACTGAGTAGCTAGGACATTCCAGGGTACGTATTTATAGCTACGGATCCTATTGTCTAGCGAGAACAATAAGAAAGGTACATATGAAATTCGGAAGCCGGAGTACGTCCGGAATTCCGAAGTCCGAGACAAGAACAATAAACGTTATTGTGTTTACAGGTGAAACATAGAATGACGTGATATGACGAAATTGGACATACGGGGTTCGGGGCCGGAAATCGGGGTACGGGATTCGGAAACGGAGTACGGAGGTCGGAGACGGGGTTCGGACTTCGGGTTCGGAGCATGGGATGTAACACAGCGCAGGGAAGGCGTGCACGAGCGGGGTCACGATCGGCACGCCGACGAGCCGCAGCCGCAGCTCGCGCAGCGCGGGGTAGCGTACCGTGTCCGCGACGGTGGCGAGCACGACATCGCTCGCACGGAGCACACGCAGCGTGCCTATCGAGTGCGCCAGGAGCGACACCGGGTCCGGCAGGATCCCCGCGTCGCCCTGGGAGTGCGCGCGTGCGTGGAGATGGACGCCGCGGTGGTATGTCGCCGTCGCGGCGGGCGTCGTGGCAGGCGAGGGCGCGGGCGCGGGCAGTCCGCTCGAGTCACCGTTGGGCAAGGCAAGGACGAGGGTGTAGGCGCTTGTGTTGGCGCTGCTGTAGGTGGAGTCGGCGTTGTAGGCGTGGGCACCGCGTCGCACACGCTGCTGACCCACGTCTCGTCAAATGCGAGCTGTGCGGCGTGCAGGCTGCAGGGGAGATCGCGGAGGAAGGCGCATGCGCGCGGGCCAAGGCCAGATGCGGTGAGGTGGGTGAGCAGCACCTCGGCGTGGGCGAGGTGGAGGTGGGTGATGGGCGTCGCGTCGGCGAGCGCGTCAAGGATGCGGGTGAGTGCGTCGGCCGGGAAGGAGGGCGTGAGTTTGACGGGGGAGGTTGCAGCCAGGTTATTGCCAGCCTGAAGCGTCTTGCGGAGGCTGACGGCAGGCATAGATGATGACGGAACGCCACATTAATTGCTATGCGCGGCGGCCCAAGAGCTGGGCGGAGAGATGACTTTCGGCGGAGTGTATAATCTGGCCTTCATCCAATACAGGTTCGGCGGTGAAGGTTTTCATGCAGAAGTCAGTAGATAGCACGAAACCCACAGAGTGACATACGTACTGCCAAGGTCTGTGGTTCCCTAGGGCACGGTTGTGCACTTTGGTGGTGGGTTGGTCTTACGACCGGAACATTATTGGTGGCCCCGTATTCCTGATGATAGTAAAACATGTCTTGCTGACCGCGATGTACATGTACATACATGAACACTACAAGATATGACGATCACTGTACCGTACCTACTACTACTGCGCCTCGACCACTGTGGGTTGCGCCGCGGCGTCCTGCGCACCTGGAGCCTGCTGTGTCCGCGACATGGCCGCGCCGAGCGCCTGCGTGCGGAATGCGAGGCCGCGGGTCTTCTCGATGACCGTCTGGTAGATGGGCAATGGCGGGCGGTGGATCTCGATGACGTTCTGCACATATGGACATTAGCACATGCGCCGACAAGCACAGCTCGATACTCACCTTCTCGAGATCGATCTTGGCGTCTGCGCCCATCCGGGTCTCGCGGATGAGGTTGACTATCCACTTTTCGCCCTCGTCACGCGAGAGGTTCAGACGCTCGGAGAGGTCGCTGTGACGAACGGTTAGATGGCCTACTATCGAAAGAGAGAGCACATACGCGATGTCGATACGCTGGTGTATCCTGCAGTACGCCTCGCTGATGAGATACCGCGCGTTGTCCATGAATTCGTCGCGGAAGTCGCCGAGGAAGAAATCGTTGGCGACGACAGTCTCCGCCTTGCCGAGCGCCTTCTGCGCGGCCTCGAAATCGAAGTCAACGTAGAGCTCCTTGAGGAACTCAGTAACGGGGTCTTGATACTGGTACTCCTCCATCTGGATGACCTTGACGATCTCACGGATGGAGTGGCGCACACGCGAGGAGAGGGCACCAGACGCAGACTTGCGAGAGAGAACGGCGGCGGTCGCAAGGTAGCGCAGGACCCAAGGCGATGATGTCTGGATCGTGTTGAGGTAGGTGGGGGAGAGGAAAGTCTCGAGAAGGAGGGTGCGACCCTGGGGGTGGTTGAAGTAGACGAAGAGGGACCAGTGGAGGAGCCAGGTGCGGGAGTGCAGCTGGGCGAGGGCGGGGTCGGTGGTGGATGACGAGGGCGTGGATGCCGCAAATTGGGGGAGGGAAGGCGCGCGGGAGTCGATCGCTTCACGCAGGGAGTTGAGTTCCTCGAGGGCGACGTCCCACTTTCCTGCGAGAATGTCGCAGGCGAGCTTGCCCCAGTGCGCGGAGATGGTGAGATCGGGATCGGTGGAGAGGATGCGGAAATGGTAGAGGTAGTCTGCGGCGCCGCTGTAGTTTCCGTACGAGTACTGGAACTTGCCGAAGTTGTAGAGGGCAGTGATTTGATCTAGCGTGACCTGTGGGGGAGTTGGAGGGGGTGGTAAAAGGGCAGGGCGAGAAGTGGCTCACATTGTAGTTGTCGCGAAGAAACTGCAGGTTCTGGTTCTTGTCTTGTCGGAGTGCCTGCGCGACCTCGGGGATCTCAATGACATCGAGCACTGCCTGGGCCTCTTGCTGGAGCCGCTCGTTTGTAGAGACGGCGTTTTCACGCTTCGCACCAAACTCTGTGCGGCGCGAAGTTAATAGGGATGTCGAGTGCGGGAGGGGGGAACGGACCTGGGGGGATTTCTTCGTCGGGGTGCGTCTGCTGGAAGAGAGAGATGGCGTAGTCGACCATGTTTGTCTCCTTCGCGAGCTCATACTGAGCGGTCTGGACTTGCTCTGGCGGGAAGATGTCGCTTTCTGCGAGATGGGCGAGGAGGGGGAAGACGAGGTGGCGGTCGCAGTACGAGATGACCGTTTTGGTGAGGTCGTATTCGGCCATTTTGAAGGAGACGAGCAAGGATACGGTCGCGGTAGTACTGAAGGCGAGCTCGTCGGAGTCAAGACGCTGCTCGCCGTCCACCGCCGCCCAAAAAATGTCCTTCCAAATCGGGCGACACGTGCACGTGGCACAACGCGGTGCGCGTCGGGCGTCTACTGACACCACGTCCGCTCTCCTCCTCCTCCTTCTCGGTTCTCCTTCCGCCTCCGCCCCCCAATGACAGCCATCACAAGAAACCTGCCGTGGTTCGTCAAGGACCTCGGTGTTGCCATCGTTGGCCAGGTACGTGTCGTGTGCGGCGTGCAACATGCGCGACACTGACGGCCCGCCAGAAATGCTACACATCCATCGTAGAGGACCTGGACCTTACCGATGTTGAATGCCTCAAGTACTCGCTCTCCAAGGGCCTCGGGCTCGGCATTGTCGTTGGTGGCTCGATTATGAAAGTGCCCCAGCTGCTCCTCAGTATGTCTCCTCCCCATCCCCCGCATCCGCGCGCTCACCTTGCCCGCAGTCGTATCCGCACGTTCCGCGCGCGGCCTTTCTCTCACCGCATACGTCCTCGAGACGCTTTCATATGCAATCACCCTCGCTTACTCCTACCGCAATCAGTTCCCGTTCTCCACCTATGGCGAGAACCTCTTCCTCACCCTTCAGAACGTCATCATCACCCTCCTCATCGTTCACTATAACCCACCGCCCGCCCTCGCTGCCCGTCCCTCTCTCCAGCGCACAATAATTGGCCTCCAGTTCGTGATCGCATCTACCGTCGCGCTTGTCACGCTCCCCCATTCCACCATCGCGCTCTTCCAGCTCGCCACCCTCCCGCTCTCCCTCTTCTCCAAACTCCCGCAGATCCGGCAGAACTACCGTGCCCAGAGCACCGGCCAGCTCTCTGCCTTCGCCGTCATCTCCCAGGTCGGCGGCTGCCTCGCCCGACTCTTCACCACCGCCACCGAAGTCGGCGACCCCATCGTCAGCGCAGGCTTTGCCCTCGCCCTTGCTCTCAACATCATCCTCGGCGTCCAGATGTGGCAGTACTGGGGCAAGGATGAGAAGGACGGCCTCGAAGACGGCCCAATCGGCCATTCCGAAGAGAAGCAGCCGCAGCACTGGCCGTCCGCCGCCGCGCAGAGGGTCGAAGTTATCGTACCTCCTGCCTCGCCCGGTCGCGCTAGCCCTCGGCCAGGTAACAGGAGGTGGTCTAGGAAGGTTGACTGATGTGGATCTACGAGTTGTGTACATCTGGGACTCGTATTTAATAGCATGTTATTCTCCCATCATCCTAGTACAGTCTATCTCCATAATGTGTCGCTATACCTCGCTCAATGGTCTCCTTTCGGATCCCCTTTCGAGTCTTCGCGGGGTTCCGGGTACAGCTAATAGTCTATCAGTAATGTCGGCGAGGTAACATAGATTGATCCCCACCTTGCCCGGGTTGAACAAGTTGAGGGGATCGACGGCCTTCTTGATCGTCTTCATGAGCTCCACGGTGCCCTCGCCGAGTTCTTCGTACAGATAGGCACGCTTGCCTATGCCAACACCGTGTTCTCCAGTACCTGACAGGATCATTAGATTTGCTAGTCCACGGAAACAGACTCGAATACGAACAGGTTCCGTCGAGCGCGATCGCACGCTTGACCATTCTGTCCACCGCAGCATGGGCCTTCTCCAGCTCAGCATCGTCGCGGAACAGGATTAACGCATGGAAGTTGCCTATAATTACATTGTTAGAGCTGAGACGACCACGTCGTAAAGTTACGCACCATCACCAACGTGCCCGACGATGGTTGAAAGGAGACTGTGTTCTTCAAGATCCTTCTTTGTTCCGTACACTAGGTCGGGGAGGCGGGACACAGGAACACTACCCCATGCAGTCAGATTTTCATCCACACGATGCGCCGAGCTGCACACACCAAACGTCCGTGCTCCATCCCCGCGCACTAGGCAGAAGCGCAAGACTTGAATAGAGCGCGTTCTTCCTGTCCATCCACAGGTCATGGGCCTCCTTGTCGTTACGCGCGAGCGAAAAGCCCGTCGCGCCGTGCTTTGCGGTGATCGTCTTCACGATGTCCGCCGTCTCCTTCAGCGCGCGCGGCGTGGGGCCTTGGAACTTGAAGAATAGGCTGTCCTTTTCGGGCCACTTGCGCGACGACATGCCGTAAATGTTCGTCGCGCGCATGAACTGGTCATCGCACAGTTCGACGCATTCTGCGGACACGGGTAAGCACGTCAACGGAAGTAGGGTGAATGCCGGACTGACGAATTCCGACCCCCGAGTTCACCACTTCGATCACCGCTTCGGTTGCGCTACGGACATCGGGGAACTGGACGACAGCGACGTTGGTCGGGAGCAGAGGCGCAAGCCGTATCGTCACTACGAAGTTTTGTCAGCTTCTCCCTCCGCGCGCAAGTCGTGAGCCCTCACGTTCAGTCACGATGCCTAGTGTGCCCTCTGCGCCAATGAAGAGTTTTGTGGTGTCGAAACCGGCAGATGACTTGCGGGCCCGCCGCCGTGTTTTGATGACCTCTCCCGAAGGCAGCACGACGGTCTGTTGGACGTTGAGCTTGATCCTTACTGCGAAGTGCATAGAACTACACGCACCGCATTGAGGAACCACTCCGCCTTTGCAGTGCCGTATCTGACCGCGTTTGCTAGGTGACATGAACAACCAGATACAGCGCTCGGAGGAGGTGGAACGTACTGCCAGAGCAGCCGGTGCTCAACATGCCACCAATGGTCGCGCCCGGAGCTGGATCAAGCTGCACACAACAGGAATAAGCACGGTTTATTCCACCAACGGTTTGAAGGGACGAACTGGAAAGAACAAAGGGATGCCTGTAACGGACAGTGAGCATGAGAGACATCGCTTTCAGCGGTAGGTCTCTACCTTTCTTGCTCAAGATCTCGTTCAAGTCCATCCAGCGCAGACCGGGCTGACAAACGACGTCCGAGTCCGCCTCTGGCGTAGATATTGTGTCAGAACCCAGAGCTCAGGGTGACATTGTGCAACCCACCATGGATCTCGAGAATATTGTCCATCTTAGACAAGTCGACACAGATTCCCCCGACGGCTGGCTATAAACGCGACCTCGGATGAGCATTACACGATAACCCTTCTCAAGCACTTGGCTCACCGCACGGAAATGACCCTCCAGGCTAGTTGCGCCAGAGTACGGAATGACGGGCATGCGGTACTTGACGGCAATTTTGACGATCTTCACCACGTCCTCGGTGCTAGCCGGCCACACCACTACAGACGGATGGGAACCTGCGCGCCGAATCCGCGTTAGCTCCGGCAGCGCCCTAAGGAGAGCTGGCTCATACTGACTCGGGTGGTAATCGTTGTCCGAGAAGCCATGTTCCTCAAGGTCCTCGATGTCGGTCGTGACCACGCCCTCGGCTGGGAACGCCAGCTTCAGCTCGTCGATCGCCTTCTTGAAGTCTTCTGGCGAGCCATATTGCGAGTTTAGCGCCACACCCGCCCGGTTCGTGGCGTCGTCGCTCCCTGCATTCACGAGATAGTACGCGAGTGCGCCACTGAAGGCCGCCCCGAGCGCGAACATGCCCAGGGAGGCCTTCGAGCTCTTGACGGGCGGGCGCAGAGGGCCGCCGGCCGCACTTGAATAAGTTCGGCGCGCTACTAGTGAGACTCGCGCGGGCGGCGCGCGTTGGAGCGAGCCCGCGAAACGTTTTGCAACCGCGCGAGAGGTCAGTATAGGATGCATGCTGGGTGGTGAGTGCGTAGAGTACTAGACAGGACGGACGAGGACGTCGGCCTGCGTGGCAGAGCGTGCGAGGACCTGCATTGCTGCGAGAACGGACAGGGACGGACATATGACCATGGCGGCCGCTAGTTGGCCGGAAGCGCCTTGGTCACATCAGAAGCACGCCAGGCTGCGAGCGAAGCGCGAACGTGAAGGCATTCGGAAAGTCGGCGAGGCTCACCGTAACACATACTTACACTCTCAACGATGTCGTTCTATCTGGCTGCTCAATTTGGCGGACGTGGACACTCACCCACATGTCCTGGCAGCGCTACACTTTGATAATACCCGGCAGTACCATGTGACCCGGCGACAGAATCCTTCGCCAGTTTGGAACGATTCCACCCAACCCGTATGAGAGCGACTACCACGGTCCGTACGTACAACAAGCTTCTCTATGAACTCTTTGCCTCTAACACCGATTTCGTCCGTCGAGAGGAGCAGCGGCAGAAGCATCTAGAGACAAAGATGGTGGTAATAGGCTCGCAAACCATATTTGACCTTCAACAGCGGCAACGTCTGCAAGGCTGATAGTGTTTGCACATGTTCCAAAAGTTCCACTCGTTAACTGGCCGTTCGTGGTAGCGGTTTTGATTGCCGCGCGCGGAGTGGATCGAACTTGAAGCTTGAAGGTCAGTGGTATAATGAGCATGCTGTGACTCCAACGCGATCTACGCAAGACACGGCTCACAGGCTCAGGCTTAACGAGATACCGCTCTCAGCGGAACTCATGGCAAGTGCATTACCTGGATAACTGAGGCTGACTAGACGCAGAACTCAGTCGACTCCAAGACAACTCCACCATCTCCGAAACAGGCAGCTGTTCTGCTTCAACGTCGAGCGCGACCCGGAGTCAGCGCCCGCGATGACGACCCTCGCAGGGATATCGAGGTATCAGCAGAGCGAGACTCTGATACAGTGACTGGGTTATATCATCCCCACCCAGCTCATGCGACTCGAGAGCTGCCGCCCAGCATGTCCTCTGTCGACTTCGACAAGTTCTCCGAATCCACCCTCGACGCTTGCGTTCCCGGCGACAAACCACCCCCGCTCAACTACTCAATAAAATGTGCCCGCAGGAAGCTCGCCATAGTCCTCTTCTTCACCCTCACTGTTGCAGAGACCGGCATCCTCCCGTTCATTCTGTTCTATTCTATGCACTCGGGCGCACATATTAACGACACCAAAACGCTCATCGTCGTCACCTGCCTCGTCGGCACCTACTCGTCTTATAAGATCGCCCGGCGCTCATGGTACCTCTTCATCGACGACAGAAGCCACCTACGCCGCCCCCTCGGCGCTGCTAGGTTTGGCCCCGATGCATTCGCGTATGTCCATACTTACTGCACGCGTTTCTCTACTCATTTCCCCTCCAAAGAGTCCTGATAATCCTCGCCATGGCTGGCTTTTTTCTCCCTCTCATCATCGGCTCCTCATTGTGAGTTTCACCGCGACTGTCAAGGAATCTTGCAATGACCTCAGACATTTTCAGAACACCCGTCTCGGTCCCTGTCGTCGACATGGCTCTTTCGTGCTTCATGATCGTCTTCTGCGTTCCTCTCCTCATCACCGGCATCTGGCCTCACAAACTCAAGGTGCCGTTCCGCGTATCATCCATGCCACCATACACGGGCCTACCCCCCGCCGCGTACACCCTGGTCGAGGACATTGTGGCCGTCGACGGCGGGGGCTGCGTCGAGTTCCGCCAGGCATGGCGTATCCGTTACGAGCACTCCGTTATCATGCGCCGCATCGTCCGCATTACCTCCATTTGGTGGGGCGCGTCTGGATGCCTCTTCGCAGGCGCGTTCATTGCGATCGCATGGACGACCGCTGAGGATATCGGGTACGGCATTGGCTGGGGCCTCCCATGGCTCTGGGCCATGGTCTCAGGCGGGCTCACCGTCCGGTGGGTCCGCAGCGAACTCGAGCGCGAGCGCGCAGAGTGGGCTTCCCCCGACGTGCACAAGATATATAACCTGCACATCCCCCAAACGGTGAACGAAGAAATGGTGGCGCAGAAAGTCAATGAGTACAACGTCTATAACGCATAATGTCCCCTCCATCGCCATGTCCTCTTCCTTCTGGCAGATTGTTTTTCTTGGTCAGACGGACGGGTATTCTTACTTATCTGCCTCTTGTCAAAATCGCCTCCATCATGCCCCTTGCGTACTTTATTCTGCTCGCTCGGATTTAATCATGGCATGTCGCTCATCGTACCACTTCCGAGGGCAGTCACCCCCGGACAAGTGACCACGGTCCGTGCCAAGGTCCACTGGGATACCCCGACTCCCGCTCGCGCACCTCTCCTGCCACCGCACAGCCATATTCCTACTAGTATGCACTCGGCGATCGCCCAGCCTCAGCTCCGATACAACAGCAAGGACTTACTGGTAGTGGACGGAGTGGTCGCGGGATACATATGTACAAATGCGCGGGCAAGAAGGTGGAAGACAAGCCGGAATTGAATATAAGTCGATGCAGTGGGAAAACGTGTCCGATTAGATTGCGAGCGGAATGTCAGCGACACTGGGCTGATTGATCGATCGCGCTCACTCTCTCCTCTGCTCTATGCACTCGCCGCTCGTTCCCCCCACCAGCCAGAGCCAGTACACGTACGGTGATACATCTGAGTTTATCATGCTTGCCTCATCCACAGTGGCGACGGGTTTTCTCGTCGGATGACCCTGGTATGTCGTAGTGTTGTTGTATGGGATCGTAGCGTCACTCCGCTGCGATTCCGTACAACAACACTACGACGGTCCACCGGCTCCGTCCAGGGCCCCCCGAAGTCCTGATAGGCTGCGGGAGGGGGTCCGAAATCTGTGCTTGTCTGCTGGATGGGCATTGCATGATCTTCGTAGTTTGGTTGGGGGTACCACTTGCCCATGCTGCCTTGACACCAAAAAGCTTGAGCCGGGGGCGAATCGACAGGATTGTCGAGCTTGAACCGCCGATCGTGGTGGTCATTTCCAGCCGCCGTGTCCGGCGCGACGGGGAGCACTTGACTAGCGTCCTGCTCCATCCAGGGTGCAGACTGGACTTTGAAGTCTGCGCTGACCTGTTGGAAGGACAGCTTGTCCTCGGAGCCTGATTGGGGGTACCGCCGGCCTATCGAAAGTCGAGGCCAGCGACCTTGCACCGAGGGTGGATCGGCGCCGAATGGGGCCCGCCAATTGGGCAGGTTGTTACTAGCCCCTGCCTGGAAGTGTTGGGTGCCCGGCGTGAAGGCGGTAGGGCGGCTGTGTGCATAGCCAATGGGTGCGTGTGTGGTTTGGGTGCACGGCGACATCGACATGCAGCCGAGTAGGAGCTGTGTGGCTTGCACTGCTCTGCGTTTGTCTGTATATTTGATGTTTTCGTGTACCCACTCTATGTCTGGCAGATGCCGTGACGAGAGTGGTGGTACAACGCTGCCGAGGGTATCGACGATCGGCCGTGGTTGGGAACGGTCCTCTGTGAATCAGTTGCCGAGGTATGTTTTCCCTAGAACGCTACTCATGCACAAGTGGTCGGTTTGGTGGCGCTCGATGTTCACTCTCTGTGTTCCAGACTACTTTCCTCTAATCCCCGTGCTAGGCCCGCAATATATCCACGTATCATAGGTAGATATACCTGGTAAACCCTCCACCTTACGAGCTTAATAGTATATGTTCCACGACCCGGGATCGCCCTTTGTGGTGTCTGCCAAGGACCGGGTACACCTACCCGCATGCAAAAGTGTGGTGTGCCTCAAGCAACCTTCAGGGGTCAACAAGTACCCTCCTGACGGTACAGCACGCGCACTTAGTCGGGATATCTACGTACCCCACAATGTGCGAGTCATCATCGGGCCGCGGACCAGGACATCTGCTTCAAAACAACGAGCTCGAGCGGCATTGCCACCCACTAACACGGTCCCTCTCGGGCCCACGCGGTCAAATCTAGAGTGCACAACGCCTCCCTAGTCCCGTTTCGCTCTCAGGCCATAGGACCTCCTCCGCCGTGGTATAATTAGAAAACATAACACGACTCATTGGGATGTGTGCTGACCTGGGTGGATCGTACACGCCTATACACACACACACGAGCTTGCAGCACATACAGCGAACGTCTATCCATATATCTCGGCTACGTACCAATACAGCTGTTGTACACGCCGTCCTACAGCCGCACCCCCCAGCCCAACCAAAAAGCAAGTCACAGCCCACGAACCGCCCCCAACGACGTGCCCGTCATGACAGATCGAACCCGGCGTTCGAGTGGATCGCCTGCAGCAGCTTCTCTCGCAACACCTGCGGGCTCTTGTAGCGTGGAAGCTGCAGCGTCAATGCGTCACGGAGTGAGTAATGCGCGCCACCCCTCCACGTAATCGAAGCCCGCACCTTGAGCAGGTTGACGCACGTACTCGCCGTGGGCAGGCGAGCCTCGTCCCCCGTCGCGTCCCGGATGGCAAAGTTCGGATTGAGCTCCTTGAAGCCGCTACGCCCGCCACGATCCGTCAGCCAGCTCCTAAGAACACAGAAGAGGAACATACAGTAATGGCGGCCGACTGCAGCTCGTCACGAACCGCAGCAGCTTCCGCCGCTCGTCCTGGTTGAACGTCTTGACGACCTATGCACGCGATCAGCATGCCGCACGAAGGCTGCGGATGAGACAGCACCTACACTCCAGAAGATCTCGATGGTATGCTCGTGATCGTCGTACAAGCCCCCGTACTGCGTGTGCGCCCGCAAGTCGTCGAGGTCGACCGGGGAGTCCACGCCGCCCAAAAGAATCTGCAATTCCTGCTGGTTGAACATCCTGTAACGCGCTCCCGTCAGCCTGTGCTGCGCTGCTCGCGAACACGCCGGTTACGCACCGCAGCCATTTAGGGTCGATGATGTCCGAGAGGCCTTCGAAGAACGCGGCGCTCTGCTTCTTGATCTGCTTTGTGAGGCGGTAGTGCGCGACGAGGTAGATGTACTGCAGCCTGTTCTCGCGCGTGACCGGGATGTTGCTCCCGTTCGGGATGAGGTCGGCCGACTTCGTCACGCCAAACTCTGCATTCAGTGTGTTAGCCCAAGGGACGTCATTTCGAAACAGTGACACGTACCCTCTTGAGCGACAGTGAAGTTCAGTGACAGCTCTTCGGGATCTCCGGTGTAGTGTTTGAGGAAGATAAGACCCTGGTACAATTCCGGGTCCAAGGATGCCAGGTCGTCCAGCCAACTCTGCTTATCGAGCCACTGTGTACGGGTGATTGATAGAAACCCACGCAGTGAACGTGTTCACCACATACCTTCGCAAGGAAGAACCCAGCAAACGCGACGTCGACAAGAATGCCATCATACAACGCCTTGCCCAGTATCCGTCCGATGAAGCGATACCACGCCAAGCTATGAGCTTCATCTGGATGAGCAAACATGCCCCGACAAGCTCCGGATGAGCGCAACATACCTTCCGTCGCGTATGAATGCGGTGCAGGATACAGCTCGTTCTTCTTGTTCGCCAGCCAGAGCCCGCGGTCCGTGTCGAAGACCTCCTTGCACAAGCTCGTCAAAAACTCCTTGAACACACCACCCCCGTCGATCCCAGCCCTATCGCGCGCAAATCAATCTCAACCGCCCGGACCACAGCCGCCCAGCCAGTACTCACTCCTCGTTCCCAAACTGGTCCACAAACGTGATCGCAATCGGCGCCTTGAGGTCCACGTCGCCGAGCCGGTCAAACCCGTCCTGCGCGATGTTCGTGCGGCGCACCGTGACGCGGGTGAGGTGCATGCGCCCGCGGAACGACTCGAGCCCGTGCGTCTGCATGTCGTTGATCACGAAGCGGCGGAAGATGCCCACGCGCGCGTCGAACGGGATCGCGAACGGGATGTTGTTCAGCACGCCCAGCCGCGGGGAGAGGTATGCGATCTGCCGCTTGCTCATCGTGCGCGCGCGCCGGTCCTCGGGCTGCGAGAGCTCCATCTCTTCGAAACTGCGGAGCGGTCAGAGGGGGTACGAGAGTGGCGGTGCAGAGTGCTCACATGGCTGCCTGGATGAACGAGGCCATGTCCAGCTGGGATGTGACCAACCAGTGTTCTGGAGGCGTGAATGAACGCCTCGAGCTGTTTTCATGTCAATATCATAGGATCTTCGAGAGGTAGACATGACTAACTCTCTCGCATGCAGCGCCTGTAGACACTTGGTCGCCTTCTCCCTGACATTCTCCCACCTTACGCTCCCCAGCCCAGGCACGCTACCCTCCTGCACGCTCGCCGAGTCTTCGCGCCAGTAGAGCGAGAACGCGATGTTCAACAACTTCCGCGAAAACTCGGTGAGCTCGTCGAGCATCAGAGGATTCCGGGGCGTGTCAGGGTTCTTCCCACTGGAGAAGAACTCATCGTCCCCCATGGTAAGCAACGCCTGAGTGTAAAGATCGGCGAGCAAGAGCAGTGGCGGCCAATGGTCGGCATAATCTGGCTCTATCATTCTATGTTAGCCCCGTTTGGCGGGCATAGCAGAAGAATTCTTACTGGTGATCTCGGAGAAGCTGTCATCACGGCCGAGGGGGGACCGCCGCACATAGCCACGATATATCTCGCGCACGAGCCCGCCTTTGTTGTACGCCATGATCGTTGTCAGCACTTTATCGCGCCGCGTCGGCCATACCGTACTGAGCGCGAAGCAAAACGATATAACGTGCGGAAGCAAGGTCTGGCTCTGTCCGGCCCGGAGGAGGGAAGCAATATGGTCCGACGAAGGGAGCGTTTGGAGGCGCTTCCGGGTCTTGTCGTCCAACTGCGGCAATGACTGCTTCGGCTCGAAGGAGGCTACCACAGTGACCTGTGTCTCTACCTCGTCGTCGGAGTCGTCGTCTGCCCAGATGTTAGCAGCAGACTTATCCTCTCCAGGTTCTAGCGCGTTTGTAGGGAGAGCGTTCATGAGTAGAGCGGCAAGCTGAAGGTATGTGGCGAAGGCGGGGACCAGCAAGACTGAGTACCTCGGTGGCATGAGAAGAGCCAGGTTCGCCAGTAGGTGGATCTTGGATTCTGGTGAGGCGAGAGAGGGGCTATCGAGGATGTCAAGGGTAACGAGATTGAGCGATGCCAAAGGTAGACGCGCAGAGAAGGGACCGATAGCAGGCAGCAAGCGATTGGGGAGCACAGGGATGGTGAAGATGTCGGCAATGAACTCCCGTAAGGAGGAAGCCAGGAGAGGCGGGAATGCGAGAGGGGCGGTGAGCAGAGAGGCTAATGACGTGAGGAGGGGTGATGCTTTGGCGGGCAGAGGCTAGACGACGGATGTGTAAGATGTTTACTCAAAACAGATATGGCGGAACTCACGAGTTGGAGGACAGCACTGCGAAGATGGGTGTAGAAACCATGAGAAACAAGATAGCGGGCGATGTGGATGCGCTGAGGATTAGTGGAGAGTAATGCGGCGAGGACATCTAGATGTGACTGTGCGTGTCGTGATCTTTTATGGCGTTGAATGAGAGGCATAAGATACCAGTACGGAGAGCATACCTTGCGTCGCGGGCGAGGGACTTGAGGAGCATGAGGCTGATCCGGCGTAAGAGGACGACAGAACTTTCGTCGGCTTGTGTTAGTAGATCTGCCGCAGTGTAAGAAAGCGTCGCACATGAAGAGCGCATAACACACCTTTCCGCGAGGACATTACGGCGGCAGACCATCTGCCGAGAGCGTCCTCATCCTGGCCGAGAAGGACGAGACATCGGAGGCCGGTAGGGCTAGTGATGTCCTGGTCAAAGGTGCGGCGGAGGTCATGGCGGGCAGCTTGGAGTGCGGCCTTGCCTCGCCACCAGTGTTGGATGAGAACGGCGGAGTCGTGGCGTCGTTTGAAGTCGTTGCGCTGCAGTCTGCGAAGCTTGGCCTCCTGGAGGATGTCGAAGTGGGAGGTGGCGGTGTGTGTTCCACCGAGGTTGATCTCTCTCCGACGTTTGTTCGGGCTGTCTCCAAAAAGCGGTACGTCCATCGCAGCGAGCAGAAGTGGCGAAGCGGGAGGAGGAGGTAACTTGCAGGAGGAGGAAGGGACTTGAGTAAGCGCAGATGCCGCGCGCGACCGACGCGTACTTGCTTCAGTGCGCACGTGACACGGACGAGAGCGTGTTTCCACGTGGAGTGACATCATCGACAGTCCCCGACGCTCGAGGGCGCGCTCGACCCCACCCGTTCTCCTCCTGCCTATAACTTCTCCATGTCCGTCTCACTCCGTCTTTCCCATCTCCCAACATGTCCTCTGCCGACTCTGACTTCTCCGATCCCTCCCTCGACTCCTACAACCCCGCAAGACCTCCCCCGCTCAATTACACCATCAAATGTAACCGCAGAGAGCTTGCCATCATCCTCTTCTTCACCCTCCTTTTCGCAGAGGCCGGCATCCTTCCACTCATTCTCTTCTACTCTATACGTTGGGGTGCCCATCTTGACAACACCAAAAACCTCGCCATCATCACCTCCCTCGTCGGCACCTACTCGGGCTACAAGCTCGCCCGCCGTTCATGGTACCTCTTCATTAGCGATAGAAGTCACCAACGCCGCCCTCTCGGCGCAAGCAGGTTTGGCCCTGATGCATTCACGTGTGTACTCTTCCTATTCCATCTTATCTCTCTGCTGACCTTCGTTCAGAATCCAGATCAGTCTGGCCATGACTGGCTTCTTCACCCCTCTCATCATCGGTTCCTCATTGTAAGCCTCCTTCTACCTTCTCATAAGCACAGCGCTGACCTTGAATATCTTAGATCACCAGGCTCAGTGCATGCCGTTTCCATGTCTCTCTCGTGCTTCATGATCGCCTTCTGCGTTCCTCTCCTCATCACCGGCATCTGGCCTCACAAACTCAAGGTCCCCTTCCGCGTATCATCAATGCCGGCGTATACTGGTCTACCCCCCGCCGTGTACACCATGGTGGAGGACATTGTGGCCGTCGATGGTGGAGGCTGCGTCGAGTTCCGTCAGGCATGGCGTATCCGTTACGAACACTCCGCAATTATGCGTCGTATCGTCCGCATTACCTCCATCTGGTGGGGCGCGTCTGGCTGTCTCTTCGCAGGCGCGTTCATCGCGATCGCGTGGACGACCGCTGACGATATCGGGTACGGCATTGGCTGGGGCCTTCCATGGCTCTGGGCCATGGTCTCAGGCGCACTCACCGTCCGGTTTGTCCACCGCGAACTCGAGCGGGAGCAGGCAGAATGGGCTTCCCCCGACGTGCACAAGATCTACAACCTGCACATCACACAGACGGTGAACGAAGAAAAGGTGGCGCAGGAAGTCAACGAGCTCAACGACCGTAACGTATAATGTTTCCTCCATCATTGTGTTGTCTTCCTTCTGGTAGATTGTATTTGTTTCTTTTGGGCGGACGTGTATCGCTAGTTTCCCTCTCAGTCTGTCCCTTGTACGAATCACCCCACGATCCCCCCACCGGCCTCCGCTTACCACACTGCCTACCCCACTGTAATCTTGGCATGTGGTGCATCAGCCCCCTCCCAAACGCAAGTTCGCAGCAAGAAACCACGGTCTGTACCCGTCTCCACTCGACAGCCCCGAGCGATGCTGATCTCCATCTTCCCAGACTGCGCACCTCCCTACAATTCCTGTGCTAGACCCGCCACATTCACGAATCGTCGTCATACGCACTCTGTATACCTCCGCCTCACGATAGCGCAATAGCAGCCGTTCTCACGAACCACTGCAAGTACTCCGTGGCGCTTGCCAAGAACGAGGTCCATATCCCCGCGCACGCGTGACGTCATATCTATACGCGCCCACGTGCACCGTCTATACGCGTCCTGCGCGGACGAGTGCAACTTCGCTATGTTTTCCTCGTAGTACACGCGCGTTGCCGTTCTAACCCGTTCCGAACACCTTCAACATCCGGTCATATAGCGTGTCTGGGTACTTATATTTGGAGGTACAGTATTCTCATAACTCTCGCCCATTATCCATACGTCCCATCCTAGTGCTTTTCGAAACAGCCATGTGTAAGTCAGCATCCAACTACAGAAAATAGCGATCACTCACTCTACATAGCATCACTCAATGACCACCGGTTGGCTCTTGATCTCCATATGAGCAGCACCCTGGGACTACGCGCAAAAGCAGCTCCATCAGTCCAACCCCCTCACCCCACGCACCAAGCTGCACTCACACTCGACCCGAGCAAGAAAAAGTGCGCCACAAACACCGTCGCGTTCCCCGGGGGCATGTTCGCCGGGACCACGACCGTGTAGTTCTGGGTGAGGCCCGCGACGCCCGGCTCGCCCTGCGGCCTATACGGCCCCGCGAACAGTACGTTCCCGATGTTGTTCGCGTCCACCGGGGTCGTCCCGGCGGCCTGGATCCCGATCGCGACGGACACGTCGGTGGACACGATGAAGTTGGGCTACAACGATACACCGCAGGTCAGCAATCAATCCTCGGGCAGGCCTAGTCAGAGGAGAGGGCACTCACGACGCGCGTGATGTCAACCACGAAAGTCTTCCCGGGGGTAAGCGTGCTCTGCGCCTGGGGCGCAGAGATGAACACGCTCTGGGCAGCCGCGAGCGTCGAGAGCGCAGCGAGGACGATGGCGTACTTCATTGCGGACGTAAGTTCGGAGCTCTCGGACGAAGGTGCGTTTGAGAGACGGGCCGCTGAGCTGTCCGTTGCTCTGCACACCCCGACGCCGCGGTTTATATAGTATACCCCCGCGGCTGGAGGAGCACTAGCGCGTTTGAGGCGACCGTCGAGCAAGCGCACTGCGCACATTGGATATCCAGGCACCCCGCACAGTCGACCGGGGGGATATTCGGGCAGCGGGCGGGCAATATTTGACGTATCGCCGCGCAGGGTCGCCGCGAGCGAGTCGCTCTTTGGCGAGGACCCGTCCTTCACGCGAACGTGTCTCGGAACGCCAGTGTCGACGGCGTCGTCGGCCGCTAACGTAGTCATTCACGCACCCACACCCAGCAATGCGACGTCCAGATCCGCAGGAAACACCTGTTGCATGGGGTGCATAACGTCCTTAGGTGCAGAATCGACATCGTCGAGTCCAGCCTCGCTCTCAGGACTTCCTCGGGTGGAAGAGACGCGCCGACCTGTGGGAAGCTCTCCGACAGGTATGTGTTTCATCAATAATACAATGATCCTGCGGAAGACAGACGTTTAGCCTCTGCTCACGCTCACGCAAGGCCGCCGTCCGGAGCCGCCATCCACACCACCCGCCGAGAAGACGCGGGGTCCCTCCATCGCACGGCGACTCACCGGTCGAGCCCTGGGCACGACAGCATCGCGCAGCGCACGCCCCGTGCGTGGCCCGTACCTCCACAACGATGATGGCGGTCAGCGGTGTAGCCGAATGCGCCCACGGAACGTCAGGACAAACGCCTCAAGCGCTATGATACACCGGCGTGGGACACGTTCGCACCTCCGTCGTCGCGCAGAACGTAATTTCTGGCTGAAATGCGTCGCGGTGGTGCCTGGGCGACTAGCTTACCAGCCGATGCGCAAGCTTGAAGCATTGGCAGGAGACCGGAGACCCGTGATGTCCGCTGGGCAGGTTGCAGCAGGACTGTAGTAATGTGAGGCCATTTAAGTCTGGATGAGACGGGGTATGAATTGGTGTCTACGGCGGTCGGAAGAAAGTTGGCAAGAGTTCGCACCGTGCGCCCGAAGTTGAGAGCGACACCGCCACGCAGGGGCAGACCCACGGGGAACGTCTCCATTGCGCTGGTCCCTTGTGTCGGTTTGCGCTTCACCCCAGGCACCCCTCTCCGTAAGTCAAGTATTAATCTTGTCAAGCTCTCTTACCGCGATCGGGTGCAGTAACGCAAGGGCCTCGTACCGGGACCATCTTCGAGTCCCACCGGGCACTGCGCGATCATATTCGAGGTATGATACTCACATTGTGTTTCGTTATGCTTGGGCTCGGACTGGAGCTCCCCCCAGCTAACCGCTCCTCAAATGTTATCTCGGGCAGGAGTCCCTCCGCTTCCGATGTTTTCTGGGTGGCGCTGGCATTGTATACTGGTCCCCGTCACTCCGCGACCTAGACTAAGATAGTCGCAAGCACCGTGCCCTGGATGACAGTATGAAGCAGTCACGGAGGCCCCATACGACGCATGTCACTGGATGGACCACGTACCACAGTCCCAAGGCTGATGAGCTGCTCTACGGACACAGCGCCGGTCCGACGGGAAAGCCTCGAGGCATCACCGCTTCCATGCTCTGTGCGGGTATGGATTCACCGTCAGCCTGAGATTCTGTTCGCCGGTTCACAAGGTCGCCCGAATATAGCACGACGTCGGGCTCGGGGCTCGCAGCATCGGGCCTGGCACCGTCGCAACGCGCGTGGGGGCAGTTGCGGAGTAGAACGTTGACGATCTGTTGGACGGCACGAGTTGGTTCACTTCTGCACGGTGATAAGAAATGCCAACATCAGCTTCTGATCCCCAGGAGCGAGGAAGTGGGTAAATTGTCAAACACATACCGTATGCTCCATAATGCTAGGAAACTTCTTGCCAGGGGAAAGAGTGGATCGTGGTGCTGGCACTGCGATAGTGTACGACATCAGGGTGGCCGCGGATACGAAGGATGTGAGCGAAGCAAGAACAATGAGATGTTTCATCATAGTACCCCCTGTTCGTTCGCGATGGAGAAGTACTGAGGCAGCGATCTGGTCAGCGACTCATACATCGTAGCAGCAGACCTATATAGCCCTCTGGTATCACTTCTGGTTCTCGGACCTCGAGCGATCTGTTGCAAGGTGGAGAGCTTGGCGCTTGCCGCGACGAGAGGAATATGATATAGTAGCCCGACGTGAGCCCGTGAGCCCGCTAGGTCACCGGAAGTAGTGCCAGGCTCGGCATCACTATGATACATACGAGTACTCGGGCATCCAGGATACCAAAAAGCCGTCGTTAACGTCACTTCCTGATACTTTAAAGCGTCAGCGAGCTGCACGGAGGGCTTCACAGAGATGCAGTAGCTGCAAGTGCTCGACTGGGTTGACTCACCAAGCGTACACAATCACCCAGAGACCTGGACGTTGACGGGCAATGCAAACTTTTGCTAAGGGCCCACAGACGTCAGCACAGCGTATTCTCTCCACCACTCATGGTGACGTACGAAGCTTCCAAAGTTGAAGAGTTCCTGGACAGAGAGGACCGCAGGCCCAGCAGGGAATTCTTCCGGGACGGCCACGGTGAAGTTCTGCACAACGATAGAGGAGCTGGGTACCGTGCGGGGACGGCTCACGCCGGAGAACAGAGTGGTGCCGATATCGGTGCTGTTGGTGTCGACGCTGTCGCAGTCTGCGTCGGGGCAGCTCAGTAGACCGATGGTGACCGTAGTGTTGGTGCCAGACTGGTCTTCGCTAGCCTGTGAGGAGGTTTCAATCAGTATCTTAGCCAGGAAAAGCGATGTCATGACCGCGCGAGAGACGAACCATGCGTTCAAGGTTGACGGCGAACTGTTCGCCTGGGGAGAAGGTAGTCTGGGGTGCAGGCGCGGCAATACCGACGAAGCCATGGGCAGATACGAAAGCCGCAAGGGACGCGATGGCTATGGCTAACTTCATTGTGAGATTGTGCGGGAAAAAGGATGTGGGATAGCGAACCCACTACACCTGCCGACCGATATTTGAGTGCTCAAACGCGTCCCTGGCCAAGCAACTTCACCGAGAAGCTGTGCATGCAGATAAAAACATCTCCCGTTTGTTCACCTCTGTGGCGGGCGCGTGGGCCCAGTATCATCCTTGTCTATTTGCGCATGACGGAAGGTGGACAACATCGCTCAGGCTGCGGTGATTTACAGGATGATGGTCTATTGCATCCATCCCGCCGGTCTTGTGGGAAGGCCACAACGATTCCTATCTCACGCGGGGAGTTTCCTATGGGCAAACTGGGTATGTGTATTAGCAGAGGAAAAGGACGTCATACAGGACTTACCTTTATTACACGTCGTTTGTCGATATTGGGCGCGACTGTCATTGCAGAGCAAGTACTGCCAAGTACTATTGGACATCAAGCTCAACACTGTCATGCTGGATATGTTTTTCTGTTCCTGCGCCAAGCCCCTCAGGCGCATTGCTATCGGCTGGGAGAGCGTCCTCCGGGGCCCCGAAGACGAGCGTGTTCGCGAGGGAAGCAGAGGGAGAGCCCAAGACCATCTTAGAATTCCGCCCAAGCTATCACAATTAATCGGCGTGGTTTAAAGTGACAAGGGCGGTGTGCACAGAGATAGGGAGAGCTAGAGAGCCTCAAGTCGCGCGTCCAGCCCAGTGGGTCTGCACAAGACGCAGGGGCCGTCAAGCGCCCATCGCGCGCGACGCGACGCGACGGTGGCGTTGGAAGCCCAGAACGAAGCCTCCCCCGGACTTGCAGGAGCTTGCAGGCAACAGCAGTGCTCGCGGGGCAGTGACCTCAGTTCGTGCTCCCGGGTCGCAGCTTCCCAAGGAGAGAGTATAACCGGACAGAACTTGTCGCCGTTTGAAAGCAATCGGCGCTGGCGTGATGTACTAATACCGCGGGCGACCATTCGAGTGGGCATAATGTTGCAAGTGCAGTAAGTACTTGTGATCGGAAGCCTGAACACGCCCGGTGCACGATCCGGGGCCGAAGGGACAGCGCCTGCAGTTGATGGCATCCTAGGATTAATAAGTCCACGGCCCACAACGGCGGGTAAACAGCGACATACTCGATGAATTGGCTTACACGGCGAGGAGTCATAAAGCCTCGACTCGGAGGCCTGGGATGTATGTGGTAGTGCGGTGATATCGAAGATCCAGCACCGACCCTTTGCGAGGATAGCTGGCTTTGCACAGCACATATGACGTGAAAACCCCCGTCTTCCTCGTGTATGTGGGCGGCAGGGGCACAGGTAATCAGTCTAGAAGCACCGTGGGCAGCGCCCATCGTGCCCCACGACATGAGCAGGCTTCTCGTGGAACACGCCAGGATTTCCTGATATCTTGTTGGAGGGCAGGCGTCGAGCTTCCTACACTCCCTCCCTCATACACCCCACAAACAACTTCTCCCTCATTCCTCAACATGGCGAAATTGAGCAGATCTCGCACGGAAAAGAAGCGTGCACCTAAACCCCAGCCGAAGGATGTACACGTTACAGGGAGGCAGAAGCCCGGAACTAAGCCCGGCACCGGTCCATACCACCCCCATGTGGTGTTAAAGAGAGCAATGGGCGACAGCGAAGTAGCACTTACATTCCAGTTGTGTGTGCCACTTCACTGACGACTGCATGCAGGCGAGTCGTCACTGTCAGACATTTAGATTTCCAGCGGTGGGCACCACGGGGTGGCATGGTGGGCCAATAGTGCCACCAAACCGACCACTTGTGCATGAAGGCCCCCCTGCGGAGGTGAGCGCGTTGCCAGCCAGTTTGAATACTACAACTGATGACAATGGACATCAGTATGCCAGACCCCACCTCGGCCATGCACCACGCTCGTACTCGCACTCCCCCCCTGCCCTTGTCAAACGCCACCAACCACAGCATGCTCAAGAGCGGCCACTTCCCGCCAGACATAGTGACGGACTTGCTGGCCCAAGTAGTGTTCCGAGGAATACATACCTCGGCCACCGATTCGCAGAGGAGCGTCCCCAACCACGCCCAATCGTCGATATCCTCGGCGGCGTTGTGTCACCAATCTCGTCACGGCATCCGCCGGGCGTAGAGCAGGTACACAACCACAGTAACAACACAGACAAAGCCGGAGCAGCGCAAGCTACGCAGCTCCTACCTGGCTGCAAGTCACTGTGGCCGTGCACCCAAACCACGCACGGACACATTGGCTATGCACACAGCCGCCCTACCACCTTCACGCCGGGCACCCAACACTTCCAGGCGGGGGCTAGTAACAACCTGCCCAATTGGCGGGCCCCATTCGGCGCCGATCCACCCTCGGTGCAAGGTCGCTGGCCTCGACTTTCGATAGAACGGCGGTACCCCCAATCAGGCTCCGAGGACAAGCTGTCCTTCCAACAGGTCAGCGCAGACTTCAAAGTCCGGTCTGCACCCTGGATGGAGCAGGACGCTAGTCAAGTGCTCCCCGTCGCGCCGGACACGGCGGCTGGAAATGGCCACCATGATCGGCGGTTCAAGCTCGACAATCCTGTCGATTCGCCCCCGGCTCAAGCTTTTTGGTGTCAAGGCAGCATGGGCAAGTGGTACCCCCAACCAAGCTACGAAGATCATGCAATGCCCATCCAGCAGACAAGCACAGATTTCGGACCCCCTCCCGCAGCCTATCAGGACTTCGGGGGCCCTGGACAAAGCCGGCGGACACGACAATCCCGTACAACAAAACCGGAACGTACCAGGTTTGCCCGACGAGAAAACCTGTCGCCATTGTGGACGAGGCAAGCGTGATGAACTCAGACGTATCACCGCGCGAGTACTGGCTCTGGCTGGTGGGGGGAACGAGCGGCGGGTGCGTAGAGCAGAGGAGAGAGTGAGCGCGATCGATCAATCAGCTCAGTGTCGCTGACATTCCGCTCGCAATCTAATCGGTCACGTTTTCCCACTACATCGACTTATATTCAATTCCGGCTTGTCTTCCACCTTCTTGCCCGCGCATTTGTACATATGTATCCCGCGCCCACTCCGTCCTCTTTCTATGCAATCCTTCAGCAAAACCAGTACTCTTTTCTTGCGTGGAGCCCTCGGAGGGCTCAACCGTGCCCTACTGTGATACCACAGATACCGAACCTGCGCATGCATTGACTCCTCTCTAGATCGAAACTTGAAATGCTTTGAACGTCAAGGTATGCGACCCCGCAAGTGTACAAGCCGAGCGATGATTACAACGAGGCATCTCGGAGTACTGTTACAACTAACACAGCTTCACACATCTACGGAGCTCTACGACTCACAGACAACGAGCCGGGCCTCTGGGACACTCGCCTGCGGGGAGTGGGATCACTGCTAGTAAGTCCTTGCTACTGTATCGGAGCTGAGGCTGGGCGATCGCCGACTAGGTAGTGGGATGGTTGTGCGGTGGCAGGAGAGGTGCGCGAGCGGGAGTCGATGCGGCTCGTAGTAGGACGTCACGGACAGTCCTCTCCGCCCTATCTTCGACGCTCTGCCGCTCGCCCAGGCTGCAACTTGAAGCTCCGGTTCTTCGAATCGGCTTGCACCAGTCCCCCTCTCTCTCAATGTTTTGCAAGCTCAGTCCGTCTCATGATTCTAACGTCCCTGATGCGTCTATCATGGATAGACAACGACAGAACGTGTAACTCGAAACAAATGTCCGCAAGACGTCCATGTCACTACATCCTGCCTACTCCCCTCGCAACACGAGCCTATCGACTGTCTACTCATTCTCGATGAAGACAGTCTGGTTTACGACCTCGAAGAGGGGAATCTCTCCCTGACACATTGAAAACGCGCGTAAGTCAATCGTATCCTGTTAAACCTGAAGCAACATCTACTCACAATGACCAGCGCAAAGTGCGCGACCGAAATCACAGCCAATCCCGCCGGCAAGCTTTGCGGGATTGTGACCGTGAAGTTCTGGAAGACGTCGGAGTGGCCATTACCGACCGGCTCGGGGTTGTACGGTCCCGAGAAGAGCGGTGTGCCAATATCTTCGGAGGTGTTCACGCCGTCGCATGTCCCTGCGGGGTTGAACCTAACACAGGACAGTATGCCGATAGCTACTGCGACCTCTGTCGACCCGGTGAGTGAGGGCTTGAAATGGTTCAGCAAGAGGAGACTACGCGGCGTAGACCCAAACGTCATCACGCACCACACGGTCAACGTCCACAACGATGGTCTGACCCGGGAACAATGTCGCATTGGCCGCAGGCGCAGCAATGACAACGCCTTGGGCTGCAGCGGAAGCAGCAAGAGTGGCGAGCATGAAGACCTTCTTGAACATGGCGATCGAAGTGGCGACAGGGGGTCCTCTGAGAGCAGTTGCCGGTGAGCTCTTCGACTCGGGCGTGTGCTCGATTTATGCTCCTTGGAGCTATTACCTCATTGCTCTCTGCGTTAGTATGAGACGCGGACGGGCAACTATGCCCTGTTCACCTCGAGCTCATAAACTCCTATCCACAGCTCCGCTCCTTGACGGTCCCAACCGGAAAGTAACATTGGCATCCCTTGTCCGGGAAACAACTCAATATGCGCCGCCGCTCGCGATCGATATTACATGGAATCTGCAAGCTGCGTTCTCTCACAGAAGTTCCTCGACACACCACGCCCCTAAGCCTCTATGCAGCAGAGATTACCTCTTCAAGCTTCGTAGGCGATGCAGCACTACGTAGGTTTTGCCAATTGTGGGCGCATAATTCTAGGACAAGCTAGCACCACGGCCTTACTTCGCACAAGGCGCACATCCCCCGAGTCTCGCACTCCGTATGGAAAGGCGCGTACATGGCATTGCATCCGCATTTCTCGTACGGCGAGTCCAATCTATACGCGGTCCTCTTCCCCCGTGCGTCGTGCTACGACGAGGCGTTCGCTCTCATACTGACATCAAATTTTCGATATCAGGACTCGCTCGTAGCCAGTCGTGACCAGCACCGCTCGGAACGATTGTCGTTGTACAGTTGTACACATAGGTGCTTCACTCGGAATCACTCAAGTTCTCGTTGGCGCGCCGCCGTGCATCAATAGAAGACAGCGTGTGGATCCCCAACGTTAACAGGCGGATCTCGGTGCGGATCACGCCACTGGACTCGACTAGCAGTAGACCTAAGACAACGTCGTCTGTCGTCGGTGGGGCGATGGCAGTCGCTACTAAGTGCTCCAGGGCTTGCTTGAACTTCAACAAGTTGCAAACCCCATCGTTTTCGCAACTTGGCTTTTTGAACGTTCTGACACTCTTCCAAGTTGCTTCCTAGATCATCGTCAGACACGAAAGTGTAAAAGAAAGAGCCTCACACATGCGCACGCAACCTGTGTAGATCTTACTCTAGCGCTCATCACAGATCATTTCGAAGGTCTGCGCGTTCCGGCGCGTGCGCCGTGCAGCCAGTCGTCGCACTGCGCGTTCCGGTGCAGGCGGACGTTAAGCTGCCCAGAATGCTGCCGGTCCCACCTGGATCCCACCGCCCCGCATCCCCGCAGCCTGCACTCGCGCACGCGCAGCACAAGCGAATTTCCACGGGCGCCGGCGCTGCGTGCGCAGGATGCAGCACAACTCTCTCGCCGTTGCGCAGAGCGAACCTGCCCAAACCCTTCTCCAAACCGCCACCGTCTCCCTGGGCCTGCGCGTCCGCCGTCTTTATACATACTCGCCCCCGGCCCCGTCTTGGCTCGCGCACCCGATTTCAAACCCGAGCAGCCTTGTCAACCGCCCCGCAGCCAACGAACTGACACGATGATCGTTGCGAAAGAGAGCAAGCTCGCGCGGGACAGCGTCGGCCAATATCCCGACCCGCACGCGGCGTCCTCCTCGTCCCCCATCGTCATGAGCCCCCCGCCGGTCGAGCAGCAGCCCATCCCAAACATGACCGCCGCAGCCGCCCCGCCCGCTTACACCCCTCTCCCCGCCGGCGGCAGCAGCAGCGGCCAAGCAGCGACCCAGGCGTCCCCCGCGCCCGCCGGCGTCTCGGAGAGGCACCCCGCCCCCGAACGACACCACGCGCGGTCCGCATCAGAGTACTCCGGGGCGGAGCACGAGCACAGCGCCGCGCGCGCGTTCGCACGGGGCATGCTCGTCATCGTGATGTTCCCGCTCATCGCGTTTCTCGGCGCGCTGTACGGCGTGGGGAAGATCATCGAGGGCACGGGGAAGGGCCTGGCGGCGGGCCCGGAGTCGGCGTACCGCTCGTACAGGGCGCGGGAAGCGCGGGAGCAGGAGGAGAGGCGCAGCAAGAGGGCCAAGCCCGAGTACGACGCTTGAGAGGGCGTGTGTGTCGTGGTGAGTGTATCTTGCGCGAGCATACACTACTGTGATCAGGCACTGACAAAACTGTTGACCGCACAGGTTATGGATGTACCTTTGGTTCTGTCCTTTTCGTTTCTCTTTGCATACCCTACCACACCGGCTACGGACATGTGTGCAGTACATAGGTGCTGTCATATCACGCCGCGGATGAACTATTATGATTTCTTAGCCTCGAATTCAAACGCTCGGCGGTCAAAAGAGTGGTTGTGCATCGCGGCAGTCTAACCCTCGATGCAAACGCCAACATCTCACCTATATTCAAAGAAGACACCAGTATTAATATTGATCAGCGAGTGGCCTAGTAACTCGAGACTTTCAATATCCTCGACCAGCAGGGCACCCTCTGGACCGCACCGCGCATACCGCTGCGCCACGACACTTGCGTCACATACAGGCCTTTGAACACGAGACTTGCTATCAACGATGTGGGTGGCTAGTCTCGCGATTCCTTCGTAAGGTATGAGCACGTCTCTAGCCAGTGGCGCGACTGGCGCGCGCACGTCCCCTCAGCGCATTATGCAAGTACAGTGCAAGTACCCGAGAAAGCCGTCTCGCGAATCCATCTGCGAACCCTTGCCACTGACGTTATCGCTACTTTTAGACCTCCTTTTCTTCCATGCTCATATGACAGCCCTCGGCACGGTGCGACCGTGACAAGCTACCGCAGCACACGATGCGCGGCATACTTCCGTCTGGACGACTCGGGATTCCGTCCACAACACCCAGCTGGATCCGACGCCAGCACGACTGCTCACCTCGTCCCTCCACATCGTACGCAGGACAGTGCCAGCTGTGGGCACAAAACCCTCATCTAGGCGAAGTCCTAACAAGCACGTCCACGCCTCCCAAGAATCAAACTCGACCCGATCCGCAGGACGCCCTACTGAACCCCCACACCCCGTCCACGGCACCCTTGACCCCCAACCCCTCCCCCACACCTCACCCCAGAAATCATGCACATAGCCGAGCTCGCCGGTCCCGAGGCAGGCCCGCCGCATGGGCGAGGACAGCCCACCGCCAGTAGGTGGGCCTCGTCCCTGGACGAACCCCCGTCACGCTCCACATCCCCACCCGCCTCGTTCTCGTCCTCATCCTCGCGCACCGCCGGCGCCAGGTCTGCCTCTCGTTCCCCGACCCCGTCCCCGCCACCGTCACGCGCCCCCGGCTCCGACGCGGACGCAGACGCCGCTCCGCATGAGGACTCGGAGGAGCACTCGTCGAACGCCTCCCAGTCCGCCTCCTCCTCAGACTCCCCACCGCAGCCGCCGCCGCCACCGCCCCGGAACGCAGGCGCAGTCGCCGCGCGCACCTTCGGGCTCGGGCTGCTCACGGTGCTCGCGGTGCCCGCGGTCGCGGTGTGGGGCGCGGCGCAGATCGTGCAGGGCGTCGGGGGCGCGCTGTCCGCGGGCGCGGGCGCGATCGTGCAGGGCGTCGCGAGCGCGCATGGGGTCTCTGCGTCGGGGGCGCGGGCGCCGCAGGGAGAAGGACAGGGACAGGACGGGGGAGCCTCTGGGGAGCGGCGGAGGCGGAGGCGGAGTACGGCAGAGAGAGAGCCTGGGCGCGGGGCGGGGGCGGAGGGTGCTGCGAAGAGCGGGTCGGACAAGTCGAAGCATAAGAAGCGGCGGGACGGGGCGGGCGCGCAGAAGAAAGGCAGGGGAGGCGAGACGGCGTAAAGAGGGTGATTGGTATGTAGCTCATCGTGAAACGTTTCTTAGTGAGTTCAGGGGACTAGTGACTGGTGAGGGCCACCCTCCACCCGAGATGTCGACGGTCGTCCGTGTGGCATGGTATTGCGTTTGTGATAGGAATGTTAGTGTGGCTCGATGTACGTATGTATGCAGCAGCGTGATTTGATATATCGGCGCGTGCGACCTGGCAGCAGGATTGAGGAAGTCGTGAGGTTGTTAGGCTACCTGGATCCGTCAATCGAGTCTAGTTCTCTATCTGTCCCACAAGTTGTCGACCCCAGGTAGCATCTCTGAGTGCCTCTTCGATCTAGAGGCGGCCAGTCGCTGTTGGAACCTGGAAGGTAGCTCGTCAGTTGCGTAAGCATAGTGCATGTTAGACGGCCTTCCATGAATTCTGCGCTGCAAAGGTTCGATCGCCGTCGAGACACTGTGAAGTGTCCTCGGACGGTCGTCCAAATAGCATGCTGATATATATCAGGTTCAAAGCGGACATATGCACTGACATGATCATTCGGTGTGCGCTCGTGCTTTCCGCATGTCTGCCAGTGCCTATCGGTACGGTAGACAGCGTAGCGTGTTTCGCACGACCAGAGCTGGACTTCGGGCTGCGAGAGAAGCAACGGCAGTTCGGAAGGGATTCAGAGACAGCCAGTTGACGTTTTAAAACAACCTGTCACGATTCCGTGCTGTAGAGTTACTATGACCGTCAAAAGGCCCCCTGCAAAGTGGAGTCCATCGGTCAAATGTACCATGTTCAAAACCATGCGAACATGTGCACTAACAAGGCCAGCCGCAGTGACCTCGTGCTCTCTGCAGACCGGTAGCACTGACCGATCCAGTCCACAGTGCACAAGGCCGGCGATAATCGGGCTTCGCGCCGCAAGCATGGACACGCTGTGAATCACCGTCAAAAAAGGCCGGTTGTCGTCTCGTAGAGTGTTTCGAAGTGCGCCCTGCGGGGATGAGCTTTGAAAGCGGACATGGAGATCAATGCATCACGTTTGGGGCGGCGAGAAGAAGAAAGGGGCGTGGCGACGCGTAAGGACTGCGCAGCCTCTGAGAATATGGGGGACGCGGGGCGGCTGCGTACGAAGCTGTGCTGCGCTCATTTTCACGGACGATCGAGTCAGATCTGCAGACGGCGTACGGCGTGCTCGTTGGACGCCTAAAAGCAGGCGTGGATGTGGCCGGAAGAGCGTGGGCACGGTATGTATAGGACACGGAAGGGAGGAGAAGTTCATGTTAGCGGGCACGTGGGACACGCGGAGAATTAAGGTATTGAGGCTCGGGCGTGGGAAAGCCCGCGAGGACGGCGGAGAGAGCGGAGGGGGTCCGGGGCGCCGGAGATCTAGGCACCGAGGCTCGAGCGAGGGCCGGGCTCGAGGGCGACGAGAGACTCGAGAGCGTCGGGGGCAGACAGCGCAGGAGACAGACCCAGGCCGGCCCTCGCTGAGGAGGACGAGGGCGGGGGCGGGGTGCGCGAGCGAGTGCGGAGAAAAAGGCGGAGCTTGTGACCTAGGAGGTTCAAAAACGGGCGGGTGCGCAGATCGTCGCTTCCCGCTCTCTCTTCCTGCCCCCGCCATCTCTGACCCTCCCGCGCAAACATGAACGGCCCTGGCGCACTGTACGGCCGGCAAGCGAGTGGTGAGTGTCCGATCTGGCTTATCGGGAGAGCGGGCGCGTGTGTGCAGCGTGTGTGGGGAGGGCCGCGGCGTGGGCGACCGAGCGGCCGCTCGCCCTGCCGTCTCTGCGCGATTGGCTCAGCCCGAATGACGCTTCGCTCCTCCTCTCATCTCCTCTCCTCGCGCCCTCCCTTTCTCTTTCTCTACGACCATGTCCTCCCCGACAGGTAACGCGACCGTGTCCGCCACGGACTCCGTCGCTCCCCCCAGTACGTCCGAGTCTGCGTCCCTCTCGCAGCCCTCCTCTTCTGCCTCTCCCTCTGCTTCTTCACCTGCCTCCTCTTCCTCGTCCGCTGCTAACTCGCTTGCCTCAGGTTCCGATTCTGCCTCTGCCTCTGCCTCTGCTTCCGTCGACCCTCCCGCCTCCTCCTCCTCCACCACTCCTCCCCCATCTTCGTCGTCTTCCGCCTCAGATCCCCCGCCTTCTTCCTCCACCCCCTCCGACTCCGGCAGCGTTAGCGCCTCAGATTCCGCCTCGGCCTCTGCTTCTCAGAGCGCATCCCAGTCCGCATCTGCCTCGGTGCCCACCTCCGCCGCCTCCCAGTCGTCTTCGTCTACGCTTCCCCTCTCGACCTCCACCCAAACGAGCACCATCATGTGCGTGCATCTTCTTCTCGGCCCGACCCTCATCTGACCCTTCCGCAGCGCAACCGATGCCGCAGGCTCCGTCTTCACCTCCGTCGTCACCTCCACCCTCGTGAGCACCCCCACCGTCGGCGCCGACAGCGAGCGCACCTCCTCCTCCTCCTCCCACACCGGCGCCATCGTCGGCGGCGTCGTCGGCGGTGTCGCCGGCGCCGCCCTCCTCGCCACCCTCATCTTCTTCCTCTGCCGCCGCCGCCGCCGCGACGACTTTGACGGCAACTTCGACCCCGACCGCGTCACCGGCGACAACCACGGCACCCTCCCCGACATCGACCTCGGCGCCGCCGACCAGGTCACCCCCTACAATTACTCCCCCGCCGCCACCGGCGGCATGGCCATGCCTGTCCCGCAGTCGGGCGGAGCCGGCGCTAGCGACATGCGCCAGTACGGCGCCAACGGCAGCACCGTGCCCGCCTTCCCGTCCACTGCCGGCCCGTACGCCCGAGTGCAACGGAGCGCGAGGCGGCGCAGTACCGGTGCACGCTCGCGAGCACGCACGGGGCGGCGGCGGACCGGCGGCGGATGTGCATGTAGAAAGAATCGAATAGAATGCGTGGACAGTGGGAGAGGGTTCCCCGCAGTGGACAGTGGGAGAGAGTTCCCGCAGTGGACAGTAGGCAGGAGTTTCCGACAGTGTGTGGTGGGGCGGAGTACTCGATGGTGGACAGTAGGCAGGAGTTTCCGACAGTGTGTGGTGGGAGAGAGTTCCAGACGGTGGACAGTAGGGAGTACTCGACGGTGGGCAATGGAGGGCCCTTGCGCAGAAGGTGAGTCCATTAGACACAAGTAGCAGTCGTAGCGTCGGAACAATATATTTCATTGCTTCTCGGACAACATACAGAGGAGACGGTCGTACTCTACACTACGCTACTCGCCGTACGTTCATACCGCACGCCCTCCACTCCGCCCGCGCGGGGAACCGTTTGACGTATATACCGAGGACTCGGACGTGTATTCGCGCCATCCGGGGCTCATGCGCACGAGTGCGAGTGGTCGCGACGACGCTCGCGCACGGCTCGCCGACAGACTTACACCGCCTGCCGTGGGACGCCGCGCTCGTCGCCGCGTTTGCACTGCGCTCCCGTTCTCTGGCCGTGCGAGGCTCGCCGCGGATCTGCTGCGCCCGCACCATGCCTGGACTGCACCCCGGAGTTTCTGTGTTTCGCCGCTGGTGGTCCGCGCGCCCTACAATGGTCCGTTTGATGAGACTGGACAGACGGCCCGCAGAGTTGGCGGTCGCGCCCGTCCGAGCTTCTGTGCGTGAGCCGCACTCCCTCGTCTGTCCATCCGCCCGCCCCACAACGCTAACCAGCCGGCGCAAGAGCCTGCCGGCGTGCGTCGACTCGAAGGCGCGCGGCGCTGCACGAACAATGTCAGGACTTGAACGCCACAATATTCGCGACATCGAGACTTACTGTCGAGACGTCCCAACCCCCGCCCTCCCCCAGCGCCGCGTTACGCCGCGCGCCGCTCGCGCCGAGATGTCTGCCATTGGTGCATGGCAGCACGCGGATACGCAGCCGTCGACTTGGACGCATGCGTTGTGCGCGCCGGGTTCTGTGCTTCCGGGCGACTTTGTCGCTTCGTGCACCGGCCGGGGCTGTCCCGGAGAGACCAGCGCATGCCGCGGAGGCCCTAGCGAGGTATGGGAGCGCACCGGACGTTGAACGGGCGGCGTACTCACCGCTTACGCGTCCTGGTATGTGGATACCGCCTCTGCTCGAGCACCTTGCCTCGGGCTCACCTCGGAACACGGCGAGTGGCGGGAGACGGGCACGGCAGAGGGAGGGAAACAGGCAGCGCAGAGAGCGGGGAACGGGCAGCGCGGAGGGCGCGGGCGCGGGAGGCGGCGTAGCAGCGTAGCGGGGGAGGGGGGCGCGGGGCATTGCAGACGCGGGGGCACAACCATACTTATGACTGACGGGGAACCGAAATGATGCCTGTCAGCTCCCGGAGTGCCCGGGCTGCATGCACCTGCCGAACGGCGCCCGATTTCTTTGTTTGGTTGTACCCATCGAGTCACGGCTGTTGTCTGACAGCACTGAGCGTGCATAAAGCACTCGCTGGTCGGGCGCCCGGTATTCGCCTCGTATTCGCCACCCAAAGGGGCACGACGTCGTCCTGCCATCCTGAGGTGAGCTCGAGCTCGAGTATGCACACAACACTTACCACAGCCGATATCATGAAAACATGCACAGCTGGCGCCGCCTGCGCCCGCGAGTATACTGACAAAGAGGCGCTGCCGTAGCATGGCTGATGTGGCCGCGACCTGGGGACGCCGCCACGATAGGAATGCGCCCAGTGCAGGGAACACGCCGTCCGCAAACGGGAGCGTGCGCGCGAAGCGGCGGGGCACCGGGACGCTCGTCGAGGGCTGGCGCGTTTACTCCGGCGGGCGCCGAGTCTGCACGAAGTCTGCGCAGTTCGGTTCTGCTCTAATCACGACGAAAGTTAGCCTATACATGTAGCACATACGCGCGAGCCAGCATACCCAATGGCGCCGCAAATGGACGTCAAGCCGAGACGCAGCAGACGATTCTCTGGGCGCACCCCCGAAAATGCGCGAAACGGTTGATCCTGGGACTTGCTCCGTTTGGGCTGCAACTTGGCAAGCGCATTGCGTATGTTCCAGCGACCATCCATACGAAGACTCAGCGCGCGCGCATGCGAGTACAGCGCTGCAGCGCCCCTGCAATCTCAGCCTTGTCCTGCCAGCGCCGCAGCGCGAGGCATCCCTCTGTATCGTCCCACGCATGACAAGGCAGACGCCGTCCGACCACGACAGCCTCGCGGCGTGCGTACGAAAAGGCGGGGCGCCGGGGCAGGCGTCATCGGCGGGGCGCGGAAATCTTCATGCATGCCTATGGCACAATTCTGCACAAAGCGCGTGCTGCTCGCTTCCGCTCTGACCATGTCGAATCTCAGCCCGTGTGTACGCTGTGTATAGAAGAACAGGCCTACCAAGTTGCAAGCCCAGAGGACACGAATCCGATGCACGGTCGGCGATTTCCTGGACGCACCCTCGAAAACGCACGAAATTGTCGATTTTGAGACTGGCTCCGTTGGCGCCGAAACTCCGCAGGCGGGCTCGTTATGTTCACACGACTGTCCTCAGAACTTATCAGCGCGCGCATAGTTGAATACGGCTGGCCGCGCGCCATTCCGTGTTTGTGTCCATGAAATGGCCGAAATCGGCGCAGATGAGATCTGCGCGGAACTGCGCGGAACCCACGAAACTTGCAGGGTATATGCCCCTCGGTGCTGGCATGTCGGCGTCGAGAGGGCGAGGGCAGCGGGGGCGTCGTCGAGCCGCGCGAGAGGGATCTTTCGTGAATGCAAGAAATTGAGGACGGCTGGATATCACTTATGGTCAGCGTGTTTCGGGCTGTGGAATCTAACGACACATCACAGCCATCTTTATACAATCCAAGAGAGCCTTTGTGCACTTGCACAGGCAGCGCGCGAGACTGGTATGAGGGCGGCTTGCAGCGCGAAGGTGTTCCCGGCGGTGACCGACTGAGAGACTTGTGTGCCTCAGGCTGCTAGATACATGTTGCATCAACATTCTGCGATGTTCGCTACATGCTGCAGACGGGCTGCTCCGTGTGCTGAAAGAAAACGAGTGCGGCCAACGGGAGAGCGGAGGAAAGATGCGATCGAGCGCTGGCGCTAAGCAGTGAGAAAGTTCTAAATCAGGCAGGCATACCAAACTCCAAGCTCAAGCGCCGGCGCAGTGAAACACGTTCCGACTTTTGCCACGGTCTCGCTCAGCCCGTGCGACGTGCATGAGAATCAATAAATAGCAGTTTATACTATATAAACGGCGTGCTCAGCTCTCTGCTGGACTGCGAGAGGGGAGTCTGTGCAATACCGAGGCCGTCGCGCAAGTGCCTGAGGCCCGTCCTCAAACGTACCTGCTGACGTCCCGGATAAGCAATACAGTCGCTCGTTATTCCTTACTCGCGCATCGCTAGCCGAGAATCGCCGATGCGCTCCCGCCGAGTGCAGCGCGTCTTGCGCCCTCGCCTGAGTGCGAACCTACCCATGCCCGCGTCGGGGAGCCATTCTCCCGCGCGACCTGCTGGAGCACCCACCGCGCGCCGTGCTGCAGCCTCCCGCGCACCGCCAGACGACCTAGAGCAAACTGTGAGCCCCCCCAGACCGACGTGCACAGCGCACGGCGTGTGCCCCGCCGAGCCAACCACTGTGCGCCCCGCCCACGGGCGCCGCGCCCCGATGAGCACCACGCGCAACCTCGGCGCGACGCTGTTCGGGACGGCGAACTTCCACTCAAACTCAAACAACTATACACGTTGTCCGCGCGGCGGCGCGCGCCCCCGATCCCCGTAGTCCCCGTCCGGCGATCACCCTGCTGCAGATCGGGTGTCTCGTCTGCGGGGGTGCCCGCACCAGCGCCGCAGGCGCGAGCACGGCGGGGCGCCCGCGCCGCCACGTCCGTCGCAGGGGATGGGCAGGCGAGGAGGCGCGTTGCGCGCCGGGAGGGGGGCGGCGGGCGGCGGCGGCGGGCGTGCCACGTCCTGCTGCAGCGGTGCATGCCGCGCGGAATCCCGATGGCGAGCTTGACGACGGCGTGCGCCGCGCGCACACAGGGGGCAGCCCCGGGAGAAGCTCACCGTGTGCGTTGTGGGTCCATGTCGCGCACGGCCGTAGCCGTCGGAGCGCACACGTCCGCCGCACACGCATACAGTCGCCGGGCCTCGCCGGCTCCCGTCCGCGAAGCACCATCGTCGCGCGTCCCCAGCTGACAGCAACAGATGGCTGCGTCGCGCGTGCAGGGTCCTGTGCGCGTCGGCGTGCTGAAACGCGAACGTGTCCCGCCGTCCTGCTGTTTTCGGTGTGGGCTCAGGGCGTTGGGCCGACATCGTCGCGATCCGGTGCGGTGGGTGCGCGCGAGAGCGGGTGTCTTGGGAGGATCCGCGCGTGCTCTGGGCCAGTGGACGAGGTGGCCGTCCGCGTGCATGCCATTCCTCGCAGTTGTAGATAGTACATTCTATGCACATACGACCTATGTTGTGGGTGGTAGCCTGTGCGACGCAGCGTCGGCGGGAGATGGAGGTCCTGCACGGGAGATGTCAGAAGCGAGACCGTACCCGGGCCGAGCCCTGGCATGTTCGCCGCCTCGCGAGCATGCAGAGCCGTCGCCGACGTCGGGACGCTGGTGTACGCGCACTCCACGTCGCGCGGTGACGGCACGGCGAACGGGTGCGCCTGATCCATTGCCCTAATTGTCGGCGCAGGGGACGCATTCGTGCAGTGTTGCACGCGGTGCGCGCGGACGAGGGCGCGGGCATGCGAACAAGGCATGCCCGTCCCCACGCCCGCCGCACGTCCAAGCCCGTGTCCGAGCAGTGCCCGGGCACTTGCGATCGGGGCCCGCACCTGCGCACTGTGAAAATGGTGTATGTGTCGTGCTCACCTTGTCTCCTCCGCCCGCCCCACATGAACCCCTGGTGCGCCCCGCTCTTCCTCGCAGGCCACGCTCACCGTCCAACCATGAGTCCTCCCGCGTATGAGCTCGGGACGGCGTCCACCGCATGGCGGTACTCAGGCGGCGAGCAGGCGGCGGTCGCACCCACCTCGACCATGTTCACCAGCGCTATCCAGTCTGCTGCACTGTGGTCAGTAGGCGCACGCGCTCACGCCCCGCAGCCGTACTCACCACTCGTGCAGGAGCAGCTGACCGCACAGCTCATCTAACGCGCCTATCGCGCGAATGTACGTACCTCTTTTCGCTCTTGCTGTGGACGATGCACTTACTGTCTGGTACGTACAGGTGCGGCGCATTTGCACACGCGTCGGACTCGTCGGCGTCGGCGCGGCGTGCAGGCGGAATGCCATGCGCACGGCGCAACGTAGTATGTTGGCGGCCGTGGTGCTCTGTAGTCGAACGCGCTATACACGGTTGGTGTCGTAGTGGTAGCACGCTTGTATGCGCGGGCGAGCGAGTGCACTAGTGTGGATGCGGGGGCACGGCGGGAGGAAGGCTGGGGAGGGGAGGGGCCATGCCGGAGCGGCGGGCGGCAGGCAGCGGGCGTGCAGAGCGGCGGGACGGGGGCAGAGGGAGGGGAGCGAGGGCGCGGCGCGGGAGTCCCAGGAGGAGAGGAAGAGGAGGGTGGGGCCAGGGCGGTGGGTAGTCGAGCGAGCGCGAGGTGGGGCAGAGGAGGAGGAGGCGGCGGCGGAGGGCAGGCACCCCGCTCCCCACCACGCGCGGTCTGCGTCGGAGCACTCCAGCGCGGAGCACGTGCGCGCGCGTTCGCAGAACGCCCTACTGAACACCCACACCCCGTCCACGGCACCCCCCACACCCGGTACCCGCGCACACCCTCCCCACACCTCATCCCTCGTGCAAATGGCCGTGATCGACAGTCCCGAAGCCCCGCCGCACGGGCGAGGACAGCCCACTGCCAGTCGGTGGGCTTCGTCCCTGGACGAACCCCCGTCGCGCCCCCCATCCCCACCCACATCGTTCTCGTTCTCCTCCTCGCGCACCGCCGGCGCCGGGCCTCCTTCTCCTCGCCCGTCCCCGTCCCCGCCGCCGTCACCCGCCCCCGGCGACGACGCCGACGCCGCTCCGCACTCGTCGAACGCCTCCTCCTCAGACTCCTCCGACTCCACGCCGCCGCCGCCGCCGCCACCGCCCCGGAACGCAGGCGCAGTCGCCGCGCGCACCTTCGGGCTCGGGCTGCTCACGGTGCTCGCGGTGCCCGCGGTCGCGGTGTGGGGCGCGGCGCAGATCGTGCAGGGCGTCGGGGGCGCGCTGTCTGCGGGCGCGGGCGCGGTCGTGCGGGGGGTCGCGAGCGCGCATGGGCGTGGGTCGTCTGCCTCGGGGGCGGGGGCGCCGGGGGAGGGACAAGGACAGGACGGGGGTGCTGGAGAGCGGCGGAGGCGGAGCCGTGCCAGTGGTACGGCGGAGAGGGAGCGCGGGGCCGGGGCGGAGGGTGCTGCGAAGAGTAAGTCGGACAAGTCGAAGCGGAAGAAGCGTCGGGACGGGGCGGGTACGCAGAAGAAGGCCGGGGGAGGCGAGACGGCGTGAGATATGTATAAGCTCGTCGTGAAGCGTTTGCTACTAGTGGGGTCGTGGACTGGGAGGGCCACCGTCGGGACCTCCACCCGAGATGTCGGCGGTCGTCCGCATGGCTTGGTATTGCGCCTGCGTTCGGAATCCTAGCCTGGCTCGATGTACGTATGTATGTAGCAGTTTGATATATCGGTGCGTGCGACCTGGCAGCAGGATTGAGGAAACCGTGAGGTTTGATAGCCTACCTGGGTCCCTAAATCGAGCCAAGTTCTCTGCGACATGGCGATCTCATGCCTTCGTCCAATTTCTATCTGTCCCACAAATTGTCGACCCCAGGTAGCGCATGCTATCTCTGAGTGCCTCTTCGATCTAGAGGCGGTCAGTCGCTGTTGTAACTTGGAGGATAGCCTGTCGTAGTTGCGTACTGCGCCTGTTGCAAAGCTTTCTACGAATCCCAAGCTGTAGAATTAGCATTACCGTCGAGATGCAGTGCTGACTGTCGTCGAAATGGCACGCTGGTACTTATCCTGTTCAAAATAGTGCGAACATATGCATTAACATGATCACACGGCGTGAGCTCGTGTTTTCCAGCGTCCGCATGCGTGTTTGCTAGTACTTACCTGTTTGGCACGACCAGAACTGAACTTCGGGTTGCGAGAGAAGCGACGGCAGTTCGGAAGGGAGCCATAGAGATCCATAGACGGCTAGTTGCCGTTGGAAGGCAGCCTGTCACGATTCCATACCGTGTAGTTACAATAGCAGTAGGCTTTCTACGAATGCTGGGCTGTAGAGTTAGGAAACTATAGTACGCTGGTGTGTATCCTGTTCAAAACAATGCGAACATATGCACTAACAAGGCCAAACGCCGTGAGCTCGTGTTTTCCGCAGACCGGTAGCACTGACCGATCCAGTGCACAGTGCACAAGGCCGGCCATAATCGGGCTTCGCGCCGCAAGCACGGACACGCTGCGAATGACCGTTTAAAAAGGCCGGTTGTCGTTTCGTACAGTGTTTCGAAGCATGCCCCGCGGGGATGAGCTTTGGGAGCGGACATGGAGATCAGTACATCACGTTTGGGGCGGGGAGAAGAAGAAAGGGGCGTGGCGACGCGTAAGGACTGCGCAGCCTCTGAGAATATGGGGGACGCGGGGCGGCTGCGTACGAAGCTGTGCTGCGCTCATTTTCATGGGCGATCGAGGATGTCAGATCTGCAGACGGTCGTGTCGGCGTGGTCGTTGGACGCCTAAAAACAGGCGTGGATGAGGCCGGAAGAGCGTGCGCACGGTATGTATAGCGCACGGAAGGGAGGAGAAGTTCATGTTAGCGGGAACGTGGGACACGCGGAGAATTAAGGTATTGAGGCTCGGCCGTGGGAGAGTCCGCGAGGACGGCGGAGAGAGCGGAGGGGGACCGGGGCACCGGAGATCTAGGCACCGAGGCTCGAGCGAGGACCGGGCTCGGGGCGACGAGAGACTCGAGAGCGGCGGGGGCAGACGGCGCTGGAGACAGACCCAGGCCGGCCCACACTGAGGAGGACGGCGGCGGGGGCGGGGCGAGCGAGCGAGTGCGGAGAAAAAGGCGGACCTTGTGACCTAGGAGGTTCAAAAACGGGCGGGTGCGCAGATCGTCGCTTCCCGCACTCTCTTCCTGCCCCCGCCATCTCTGACCCTCCCGCGCAAACATGAACGGCCCTGGCGGACTGTACGGCCGGCAAGCGAGTGGTGAGTGTCCGATCTGGCTTATCGGGAGAGCGGGCGCGTGTGTGCAGCGTGTGTGGGGAGGGCCGCGGCGTGGGCGACCGAGCGGCCGCTCGCCCTGCCGTCTCTGCGCGATTGGCTCAGCCCGAATGACGCTTCGCTCCTCCTCTCATCTCCTCTCCTCGCGCCCTCCCTTTCTCTTTCTCTACGACCATGTCCTCCCCGACAGGTAACGCGACCGTGTCTGCCACGGACTCCGTCGCTCCCCCCAGTACGTCCGAGTCTGCGTCCCTCTCGCAGCCCTCCTCTTCTTCTGCCTCGGCCTCTGCTTCTTCACCTGCCTCCTCCTCTTCCTCGTCCGCTGCTAACTCGCTTGCCTCAGGTTCCGATTCTGCCTCTGCCTCTGCCTCTGCTTCCGTCGACCCTCCCGCCTCCTCCTCCTCCACCACTCCTCCCCCATCCTCGTCGTCCTCCGCCTCAGATCCCCCGCCTTCTTCCTCCTCCACCCCCTCCGACTCCGCCAGCGTTAGCGCCTCAGATTCCGCCTCGGCCTCTGCTTCTCAGAGCGCATCCCAGTCCGCATCTGCCTCGGTGCCCACCTCCGCCGCCTCCCAGTCGTCTTCGTCTACGCTTCCCCTCTCGACCTCCACCCAAACGAGCACCATCATGTGCGTGCATCTTCTTCTCGGCCCGACCCTCATCTGACCCTTCCGCAGCGCAACCGATGCCGCAGGCTCCGTCTTCACCTCCGTCGTCACCTCCACCCTCGTGAGCACCCCCACCGTCGGCGCCGACAGCGAGCGCACCTCCACCTCCTCCTCCCACACCGGCGCGATCGTCGGCGGCGTCGTCGGCGGTGTCGCCGGCGCCGCCCTCCTCGCCACCCTCATCTTCTTCCTCTGCCGCCGCCGCCGCCGCGACGACTTCGACGGCAACTTCGACCCCGACCGCGTCACCGGCGACAACCACGGCACCCTCCCCGACATCGACCTCGGCGCCGCCGACCAGGTCACGCCCTACAATTACTCCCCCGCCGGCACCGGCCCCGGCGGCATGGCCATGCCTGTCCCGCAGTCGGGCGGAGCCGGCGCTAGCGACATGCGCCAGTACGGCGCCAACGGCAGCACCGTGCCCGCCTTCCTCGCGGGCGGGCTCGCGGGCGCAGGCGCAGGCGCCGCCATGTCGGCCAGCCACCACGACGGCAGCCGCGCCGCCTCTCCGCCCTCCGCATACACGCAGCCCTCGCAGTCGCACTACGCGCCCTCCTCCTCGGACCACGGCGGCTACCCCGACTACTCCGCCTACGCCGCCTACGCGAACCCGTACGCACAACAGCAGGCGTACGGCAGCGGGCCCCCGACCGCGTCCGCGCCCAGCAGCCCGACGAACGCGTCCTTCGCAGCGGCCTCCGGCGGCGTCCCCGGGCGCGACTACCGGCACCCCTCCCCGGGGCCCTCGCTCGCTGCCACGACGCCCACGGACCCGTCCACGGCCGGCTCCTCCGGCCCGTACGGCGGTGGGGGCGGCGGCGCGTCCACGGGCCCGTACGCGGCGCCGGGGGTGATCCCGAGCGCAAAGGAGCGCGAGGCGGCGCAGTACCGGCGCACGCTCGCGAACCCGGACGGCGGGCCCTCGGGCGTGGGCGTCGTGCAGCACCAGGACGGCGGGCGGCTCGACGCGACGCCCGAGGACGAGGCGGAGCAGCCGGCGGAGATCCCGCCGCGGTACGACTCCATCCAGCACGATTAGGTGCCGCCCGTGTCGTGTCGCTTGCGCTGGGCGGGTGAGTTTGACGGCTGAAAATGGGCGCGATGGCTATGATGTTGAAGACGACGACGGCTCGGAGCACGACACGACGCACGACGCACGACGTATCCCGGCAGGCCGGAGCGCACGGCACACCTAGACGTGCACCGCGCACCGCCTGCCTGCCTTCCTGTATCCCTACCTGCCCGCTGTCCCCATCCCCATCCCCACCCCCGTCGCTGTCGCTATCGCGCTCACGCCCGCCCATTGTATGTACCCCGCATGCCCCCCATGCCTACCCTACACCCCTTACTAGTACACCCCGCGCGTCGCACGTCGCACGTCGGACTCGCACCTTGCTGTTCCGTCTCGCGTGTATTTTTACTTCTGCACTGTTACTTCTGCATTGTTACTTGTTACACCTGCACTTTTACACTTTACATACGACGGCAGACGACGGCTGCGCGCGCGCATCACGGTTTTTACGACCACCATCCGACCGAACCCAGTCCATATCAATCCTATACTTGCCACTTGCCGCTTGCAAATGGTCTGAGCGTGTGTGCGTGTGTGTTTACGTCCGACGTCGTCCCTTCGTGCGCGAGCTTGTCTCCCCTAGGCAGACGATGTGTGATCTACAAAGTATGCGCGAGCCGCGCAGAGCGAGGATTGTCGAGCCGCGACAACTCCATATCCAGTGTTCTGACCAGTCCCGATGTTTGGAGGTGTCTCGCAAACACGCATGACGCGACCGCACAAACGCTTCATCACGAAGAATAAATCGATATTAACTGAATTGTCAGCACTCTAACCAAACCGATGCAGGATCCGGGTAACAGTAGCAGTAGCAGTAACCTGTGCGCTGTAAGTATTAGCACCGTGCGGCGTGCGTCCGTGGATCCGCTATAAGTACCAGTAACCGAACGCGATAAATGCGATAAATGAAGGAGGGTGGGGGTCGTGAGCAGGCGTAGACGTGTGTTCGTGAGAGTCGTAAGCGGTGTACGGCGCATTTTGGGGCGGGCGCGTACGGTGGCCCGCGGGGGAGTAAGCAGTAACTAAGGTAGAGGTAGAGATAGATGTGTGGGTAGGGGTGATTGTACGGCGAGCTGGGGAGCTCGAGCGCTGCGCAGCTGCAGCAAGCAAGCAAGCGGGGTCCGTTTGTCCGTCTGTCGCGTAACTCAAGCACGCACCGAAAACCGCAAATCCTGGATCCGACCGTTCCTCCCGCCCGGGACAGAGAAAGAGAAGCAAGCACCCAACAACCGCATCCAGTCCCGTTCCATTCGCAAACACCGATGAAACCGTCCTCCTCAGGGCCCACGCGCACAGTCGAGGCATGGAAGCAGGAGAGGGGAGAGGAGCGCAGCACGCAGGTCCAGCGCTCACAGCGCCTCCCCAACCCCATGCCCCGCGCTCGACACCTCCGCCCCGTCCCCCTCCCTCGCTCCCACCGCGCCCGCCTCCCTCTCGCGCTCGCGGTCCAAGCTCGGCCGCACCGCCTTCTTCGGCGAGCGCTCGAGCCAGTTCCTGGGCTGCGCCGACGGCGGCGGGCTCGCGGGCGACAGCGGGCCCATGTTCGTCACGTACAGCGGGCCCATGCCCTGCAGCGGCACCGGCGACCCCGGCGGCTCCAATTCGCGGTCCCGCTCCCGCTCCCGCTCACGGTCCTGCTCCCGCCCGCGGGCGTCGAAGAACCCGGGCGAGGCGGTCGGCGCGAGGAGCGGCGTCTCGCTCGTCTCGCGCGAGTGCATCGCGGACGGCGGCTGCGCCTGCGACGGCTCCGGCGAGTGGAAGTGGACCGACGGGTTCCCGCTGGTGTTGAGCGCGCTGTACGACGCGAAGGGGTCGTCCGGGACGAGCGCGGTGCGGCTCGCGCCCGCGCCCTGCGGCCCGCGGAACGCACTGGGCGGCACGTTGCCGTACACCGTGCCCGCCCCCTTGGCCGCGCTGCCGGGGCCCATGACGTCGTCGACGATGCGCGTGAGGTCGACGCTGCTCGAGCCGGCCACGAGCGGGTCGACGAGCGTGCTCGGCTGCCCGGGGGGCGGCCAGACGACCTCGCGGAAGATCGAGCCGGACTCCGCGCGCATGCCCAGGACGTGCGGGCCCGCGACGCCTGCGCCGCCGGCGGGGGAGAGCCGGCCGGCGGGGGTGGGCGTGCGGTTCGGGTCCATGGGCTGCCCGAGGAGGGAGGCGTTGAAGGAGGGCGCGTTGGGCGAGCGCGTGGGCGTCGCGGCGAGCGGGTTGTGCGAGCCCGCGTGCGAGAGGGAGTGCGTGGGCGTGTGCGAGCCGACGGAGGCGGGGTAGTCGTGGTAGCGCCCCATGGGCGGGCCCATGTCGTAGTCGTCCATGTCCTCGCCCTCGAGGAGGCGCGTGCGGGGCTTCGGCTGCAGCCGGCTGAAGAAGGAGATCTTCTTGTGCTGGTGGCGCCGGTAGAAGAGGAAGACGGCCGCGAGGAGGACGAGGAGGGCGGCGCCGCCGACGGAGCCCGCGATGATGTCCCGCTTCGTCGAGCTCGCGTTGTCGGACGCGGTGTTCGGCGAGAGCGTGGTCGGGATGGTGGTGAAGATGGTCGACGTCTGGCCGTCAATCACCGTCGTGCCTATGGCGGAGGTAATCGTAGACTGGGTGCCATCGAATAGCGGGGATGTGCCACTGTCTGTGATACTGGGTGTTTGTCCCGAATCGGTAGACGGGGCTGAGAGGTTGGCACTGAAGGTTCGGACGAAGGCGGCGAAGTGGGCGGGATGTAGGAGGTGAGGTCGGCGGAGATGTCGGTGGAGATGTAGGAGGTGAGGTCGGCGGAGAAGTGGGCGGGGAGGTCGGTGGTGAAGTAGGGGGATCAGTGGGTGGCGATGTCGGTGGAGAGGTGGGCGGCGAGGTTGGTGGGGAGGTAGGTGGGGAGGTCGGGGGTGAAGTAGGAGGAGATGTTGGAGGCGACGTCGGCGGGCTCGTAGGCGGGGAGGTTGGGGGTGAAGTCGGGGGTGACGTTGGAGGGCTCGTAGGAGGATCGGTTCTGTATTATTATGACTGAGATTGCGAACATTCTGCGACAGTAATGATCGAACGTACGCTCCTGTTGGACCGGTGCCAGAACCCAGGGAAGCTGGACTGGTAATATTGGAGCCTTGAGCGGCCCCAGTTCCTGAGGAGGAATCTCCCGCGTCTTGGCCTTGGTTGCCATCGGTCGCAGCGGGTGATGCACTGGTGCCTGTGAGGTCAATGCGCGGGGACTGGTGCGACTACGAGGTCGCCTCATGAGGCACAGGGGGACGGTGAACGGTATGAAGACGTACGGAGGGTTGTGTGGCATCTTGCGATGCGGAGGTGGGGGCAGGGGGAGACTCGGATGAGCCGTCTGTGGTTCCTGGAATGGGATCGGAGGTGGATGTCGGCGTCTGCCTTTCGACGAGCCTGCTTCGTCTGCGCGGGGGATAGCAGTGATCCGCGCCAGCGCAAGCGGCGGCCATGTCTGTCGTAAAACGGAGCCTAGAGGAGGAGGTGGGAGGAAACGAAGAAAGAGGGCAGCATGGGAGGTGGAGAGAGCGTCGGTCTCGCCAGTCTGCACCGGGGCAATCATCCATCACGTGCATGGCAGTGTTGCCACCCTCGCTTGCTCTCCCCGCCCTTCGCTCGCATTCCCTCCTCGGACTCCGGCTCTGACAAATACGACGGCCTTGTCTGCCACTCGGCTGTCGTCTTCGCTCTGCGACGATCCGTACGCTGCTCGCCGTCGCTCACCGAGCCTATCGGCGCGTTCTGCCTCGGTCTCCATAGCCCGTCATACTGCGCCACTCTTTCGCCGACATGAGACCCTCACGCTGCGGACTACCGGCTGGCAGTTATCTTTGCGCTTCTATTAGCATGCACCCATGCACCACAGGCAATGGTCCCTTTTGAAAACCGAAACAAGAGGTGAACGTCCCTGGACTAAAGTCGTTTGCAACTCACTCAAACATGATGAGTCGGCCGAAAATCAACCTCTTGTATCGACTTTTAGACCCACTATAGCCTATCCACAATGGTCTAATGTCTGCCGTGCCAGCTACATCCGGTCGCTCTCACGTCCGTTGCATGCCGGCAACGGGCGGTCATCTCCTGGCAGTGGCATCTGAACAACTCAGGCCTCGGCGCGGCATGTACTGCTTCGAGCCACAGCCTTGACATACGCTGCCGCCCGTCGTTTGTAAGTGTCCGTCTAAAGTCTTATTCTTGTCGAGGTAGCGGCGTACGCATCGTCGCATATGGACCTGCCACATCTCGGCGGTCTGTCAACCTCAGCTGAGTACGGTAGGTGTCCATGCACTTGGCTGCGTCATAAGAAGCACACGGTCAGTATGTATTCATCAGAACAACCTTCTCCATGGTCTTGGTGGTATCCAAGAGAGGCCGAAACTTCATGATCGTACAGAGGATTAACATTCGATGACATAGCGAGTTCCACTTCCACCCAGTACGTTCGCAACGTCACTCCACAGCCACCATCTCACTTGACCACCGGCACTCCGCGGGCGGGATGCTATCCCGCGATCCCAGATAATCGCTGCGTGTGATTATAGCTAATCAGCACTCGGTGCATGTTGGGACTTCAGAATCATAGCGTCCATCTCCGTAAGACTGATTTTCGGCCTTCAGCACGCAATGACAGCAGTGATGGACGTGGTAAGCGTTCTGCTTGTCGGAGCGGGTGAGATCAACTTCGGTCAGTTGCTATGATTCTTGTATCGGGGGATCTTGGTATGAGGTGCCAGTTTCGCGGAACTTGGTTGCTAAACTCTTCACAGGCTCGGTCGAAGGCCCTTGGAACCACGTCCGTTATACATTCTCTCCATATACCCATCGTAAGCTGACCGGCTTGTAGACCTTGCGGCTAGAACAGTCAGTATTCATCTGGATCCCATTAAGCTAAGCTGGAGCCCGCCTGGCGAAACCCTAGTAACCTCATCATCTTCCTTTGGTCAGAATTTTAGGCCCAAACCTGCGAGTCGTGGCACTCGTGGACCCCGACGAGGCTCGTGCTAAGGCAGCAATTGATACGAAACTAGCCTCTCTCGCCCGATCTTCGTACGATGCGTGCCAGATATTCAACAGCGTGTCGGCAGCAGCGCACGCTGTTCTCTCGCATGCACCTCAGTATGTCCATGCATAAACCGTACTTCGGCGTGTATCTCCACATCTCGCTCATACCAGATCGCTGCGACAGGATAGCCATCGTCGGTGCTCCTCCCTTCGCACGCGGCAGCGACCTGCCACAGCGCGATCTCGAGCTACAGCTTGCCTCCGCGTTTCCCCACTGTGCACTTTTCGTCGAGAAGCCCGTCAGCAGTGGCCCTGAGGACGCTTGCTGGCGGGTCGCTGAAATCCTAGCGAAGACAGGCGTGCCCGTCGGCGTAGGCTACATGCTGCGGTATTTGAAAGGTGAACATGGTACACCATGATTCCGGGGTACGATGTCCACTGATCGGGGAACTTCGCCGAGCCAGCCGTGCGCATGATGAAGTACGTCCGGTCTGATCCAACGGCCCATACGCGTACGAAACGGGGACTGAAGATGGCTCATAGAGACATCATCGCAAAGAATGATCTAGTCGTGATGGGCACCAATGCGCGATATATCATGGCGTAGTGAGCTTTCAACAACCCTCACGGACATATATCCTGCTTAAAGAGCTCCAGCGAGTGGGCTAGGAAGCCTGTGAGCAGCGCGTTCCTGTCTGTAAGGCATAGATGTTCTTACTATGAGTAATCGCCCTGGGATGCAGGCATGGTGGGACAAATCCCTCTCCGGAGGACGTACGTCCCCACATAACTCCACACACCCCTCAGGAACTCACCAACATACTCATCATCAGCCATCATCGAACAGGCCACGCACTTCTGTCCGTCCCACCGCCGCCCGACCCCAAATTTCAACAGCTGATGCTCCACAATGTACAGGCGACCTCTCCCGGTACTTCGGCGGTGACGTGTACCTCCCGTCCGTCGTCGCACACACTGTCCAAGCGCACGAACTACCCGGGCAGCTCTCCGCCAAGCGGTTCGACGAGGAAAGCATCCCCGCCGAGAACCGCCTCCCGCGGCTGACGAGCGCGACGTGGAAATACACGACCGGCGCTGTTGGGACGCTCACACACGTCATCGCGCTGCACGGTACGACGTCGTCTGCACAGTGTGCGCCCTCCGGGGATGATAATGATCTCACGAATGGTAGGAAACACGTACGATACAGAGTTTGAGGTCTATGCAGACGGGTATCGCTTCAAGCTCGTCGATCCGTACGGCACGCCCAGGCTGTACATCCGACGTCCTGGGCTTGCCGAGGAAGGCGAGTTCGGTCGTCTGACTGCTAGGGAACCTACTAATCAACTACTGTGCAGAGGTGCATACCTTCATGGACGTACGTGGATGAGGCCCTTCCTTGGAACTGCGCTAACCGGGATATTATGTCGACCAGGACGACCCATTCTACACGGAGCTCGCGACGTTCATTGACGTCGTCAGACAGTGGCAACCCAGGGACCACATCTTGAGCTCGTACGAGGACGCAATCAAGACATACGAGCTGGTGAGCGGATAATGTTTTGTGGGACCTGCTCAGCGTCGGATCGATGACCTTGGGATTCGCAGACATGGGCCATCAGGAGGGCGAGCGAGGTAGCTGCTGAGAAATATATGTGAGTTGTTAGATATGCGCTGAAAGAGGAGTCCACAAAATGCATACAATCTTTGTGAGCCGTAAAGCCTCGGCACCGAGGTTCAAGTATATTTTGAGTAAGGAGGGGGGACAGCGAGCATAATTCGAAGGAATAGAGGGTGTATGAGACAGCAGGGGCGTTGTGGTGTGGCATATAACCGAATATGTATGCATGCAGCCTTCATGCGCCCCGGGGAGCATAGGAATGTAGTCAACCACAAGAGTCGATGGAAGACTCACATGGACAGCATCGTATAGTTCCTCGCTATGCGTATTAGAAAACGTTCCGAGTTGAGTCGTCAACGGAGCACAGGGACAGGCGAAGAGCAAGAACTCCGTCTCTCGCCACGTACCCGGGCAGAAAGCCAACGCACTCAGCGGTCTGTCCGACTTGATAGACCCATCTTCGACGCAGAATAGCGGAGCCGTCGTCCTAGCCATTGCATGCTTGAGATGTTGCTGTACGTCGTCGTCGACTTCGTGGCCACTGTCCTCGTTCTCGCTCGCAAAAACCGCCTTGAAGACATCCATCGCGGGTCTCTCGTAGGTGAGGGTCTCGTCTTTGCGCCTCGTCCTCGCCCAAGCGGATGTTCGCGAGGTTGTGGGGACCGCCGACTACTATGGACCAAGCTTCTTCGAGGTGGGACATGTTCAAGGCTGAATGGCGACTTATGAGAGACATTGTAGACGTACATGAGGGCAAGGAGCTGGAAATGCATGGCTCTCGGCAGGGCAGTCCTGTCCTGGGGCACGCCACGGGGGAGGCGACCCTCCTCCACGCACCTCCAGGGCCGCAGACCCTGAACGTGCTCCGAAGCGCGACACGCATGTGACGCCACGCCAGAGTCTGCAGCCTGCGCATGTGAGCCACACGAAAAGCACCCACCTCGAACATCAAAGGTTAAGCCACCACACACCCCCACTCTCCGCACGCCGAGCGTGGCTCGGAGGCTCGGGCCATGATTGTCGACGGTCGGAAAAGGGAATGGCAGTGGATCGGTGGGCGCGCTGCGGCATGCGTTACGTACCGCCGCCGCGAGCGCGGGCTTCGCTGATGCATCTGCGCGATAGGACGGGGAGCAGCAGGTCGCATGATAGGCCCCCGACCCGGACGTGGGGGCTCCGAGCCGCCTCGCGCGCCGCGGATTGAACTTTGCCGGGCAATGTGTGGGGGCGGAACGACGGGGAAGGCGCGGACATGAGAAGTAGCGGCTTCGGGGCCTCATGGGTGTCGTAGGAGGCTGGGAGAGTGCACTGTGGTGGGCGGGCCGAGGGGGGAGAGGAGAGTACGGCAGCGACTGGACGTAGACGTACAGTTGACTTCAGGAATGCGTGGGCAGCCTCATGGCTGGGTACGAGAGTCCCGTTACGTCGCGGAGGGCGCGATCTTGGGGTACATTTGCGACGCGCATACCCACACCCGCTTCGCGAAGCCTGCCGGTGGTCTTGCGGTGTCAGCAGAGTGGTCGGGCGGGCGTAGTATAACCAAACCTTACGCCAACCCCTTGATCTGGTAGCCGCAGTTTTCCGCGGAGGTGATAGTGGTTGATGATCTCCTGCAGTTACGAGAGGTTCTGACGGATGATCGAGAGCCCATGAGGAGTTCTTGTGCACCGTCATCATGTGCTGGTTGGGTAAAGCCTGAGGCCTGGGCACATGCAGCCGCGTGTATAGCCAATGCGTCAGCTGAGGGTACAATGTCCTAGAACGAGGCGCATCATTGAGTAAGGGATGGAGACCCGAGACAAAAGACGGACGTCTACCTTCACTTCGTGCTTCCAGGGTCCTACTTGACGGAGGGGTCACGTAGACCCTCCTGTCACAAACGGGTATCGGGATACGAACGGCCGTACAGCATCCAGGTAATCCCGCAGCTTCTCGAACGTGTTTGTTAGAGGAGAACTATTCGTGTATAATTATGTCAAGTTGTCTCTCAGGGGTATAAACCGCTGAAAGCTTGATGCAATAACACCCGTTCCCGGGCGCAAGGCTGGCTGCCGTAAAAGTCATCCGCAGTGCACTGCGAGAGTTCAGGAGCGCGTGGGCAACGTTCTGTTCAGAAGACTCGTACAATAAACCCTTCAGAGCTCATGGTTGTGTGCACCCATGCGTGCTGCGTATCACAGCTCACAGAGGTGCCGGCATGACATGAAACCGCGCTCTCGGACCGCGATTCAATGGTGCGGTTTCGCTCAGAATATCGCAGAAAATATAAACTCACTTATTCAGCAGAGGATCAACACACACCGACAAGACTGAGCTCCGCGACAGCCACGATGCTCGTCCGAAGTGGTGTCGGGTGAAGATATCGGCCTCGAGGCTGACCGTCAGACGCGTGGATTTTCTCAAGTCTAGTTTATCAGAACGGGCGGAGATGCGGGATAGGTGGCGTTAGACAGGACTTTTGAGTCCTCCTGAAACCCTCAGGAGTCATTCAGGGACTATAGAGGAACCATGGTGGGCGCTGAGGTCGAACGGCGCTGAAAAGCGGACGAGGTTGAACTTCCTAAAACATCCTGATAAGCAGAGCGTCAGTTGAAGGTGCTCGGTCAAAAAAGGAAGGTAACTAGGAACAACGTGCAAGAAGCACTTCAGCCGACGCGGTGTATGTTTTCAGTTCCCACACTAAACTCGGCTGTAACGCGCCGCGAGGCAGGTATTTCAAGTCTGACCCCCTCATCCAGGACCTTGGCAAGATCTCGAACACGTTGACGCATGTAATATAGCCAAAATGTCTGGATGCACTCGGGTGACAGCCGTGCGGCGGCGCGCTCATTCAAAAGCATATCATCAATTCATTCGTAAACATTTCATAGAACCACAAGATGCCAGATGACGGTGCCGTAATTTCATGCGGAGCTGTCTACTGAGCGACCTTACCTAACGGGGTCTTCGCCATGACGCTGATAACCTCATAGAGGACCTGGAATGAAGTGTCGTAAGGCCTAGGGATGTGGAGATGCTCGAATGCAGACTTACATCGGCAGCGGCCATGGTAGTCAGCTCGGCGTTCGTGTCATAAGCGGGCGCGACCTCGACGATGTCAGCGGAGACGATGTGCAGGCCGTCCAGGCCACGCAGGATCGTCCGCAGCTCGCGCGTGGACCACCCGCCTGTCTCGGGCGTCCCGGTCGCAGGGGCGAACGCGGGGTCGATGGAGTCAATCTAGAAGCACACACAGTCTTTAGCGTCACTTCCACGAGCGGGGTTCCAGAAGCGTGCCCACGCACATCGATGGACAGGTACACGGGCATGTCGCCGACTGTCTCCCGGATCTTCTTGATGATGCCAGCCGTTCCTGCGGGACGGGTGTGAGCGCGCGCTGCCGCGTGTAGGGAACGAGGTCATCATTGCAGACGTACCGATCGTGTCTATCTCACGGGCCTCGATGCGTTGGAAGCCAGACGCATCGTCGTTAGCATAATCAGCAGGGCCGGACAGCGTGGTACGAATCGCCCCGTGCTGTAAACAGAATATTTCAACTAGGATCACCGGGGTTCCGAGATGCGAGGTGGTGTCGTAACGGTGGGATGAGAGCAAGGAAATGGATACTTGCAATTGACGACCCGTTTTTGATTAAGCCCTCCTGGCTGGCCCAGTAGAAGTACGTGCCGTGGTTGATGGCCGCCTGGTCAGACGGAGCGCCGCCGAACACCGAAGGCTTCCAGGTGTCGAGATGGCTATCGAAGTGAATCACAGAGATCTGTCCGTAAGCACTGTAGATCGAGCGCAGAAGAGGGAGCACGATGGTGTGGTCGCCGCCGAGCGTAATGATCCGGGGGTGATGTTTGCCATCGGTAGAGATGGGCACGAGGGGCTTCCCCGTGAGTGAATCGTTGCCGAGGGGTGAGAAGGTCGGGCGGTGGAGCAGTTCCTTGTGACCGTCTTCGATCTGCTTTATGGCATACTTGTTGTCGTAAGGGGTGACCGGGATGTCGCCGCAGTCGACGAGTTTCAGCCCAGATAGGAAGGGGTTTACGGCAAGGGGGACGTTGTACCCGCCGTAAAGCGTCAAGCGGCGTGAACCTGCGCGGATCCCTGCAGGACCGAACCGAGCGCCAGGACGGTAAGACGTTCCGGTGTCCTGAAACAATAGTGAGCGGTGTTTGCGGAAATGCACAAGGGTGACGTACAAACGGCGCGCCGATGAAGGCGATGTCGAACGGCTCATCTCTCTCCTTTCCCAGGCACTTCACCCAGGGCAGCCTGGCGAACGTTGTGATGCCGGAGAAGATAGAGTCGGCAGTGACTAGAGATCGCAGTCAGAGGTGAGCAAACCCAGACGTAAGCCGTCGTACCTTCATTGTCCCCCGGGTAGGCAGCCTGGTAAGGGTATTTTACGTAGTCGAGAGGCATCTGCATGCCATGGTCGTGGTCATGGCCCTCATGGGCGACGGCCACTGTGAGAAGGGCTGCGAGGAGGGAGAGGGGTGCGAGGGACTGCATGGCGTATCCGAGAGCGAGTAAAGCTGGGGATGGGGAGTGCCCCGCGGCCTTCGCGCGTTACTTTTAAATCGTCTCCGCATCCCCCCTGGGCCGAGGCGCATTGTCGCTGGTGGGGTCATGAGGGCCCTATCGCATGACTGCATCACCCTATCTGGATAGGCTATGACAATTATGTGACGGAAGACAGTAGAGCCACGATGGCCTTTACGATACGAAAATTCCGAGAACCACGACCACGCCCTGGAAAATATGTTAGTCGCGGCCTCATGTCTTGCCAAATCTGCTCATACCGAGATGCGTGGAGCCTTGTTCATCCCGAAAACTCGGAATGCCGTCCGCTTTTGCGGTCTTGGCACCCAAATGACCCCTCCGCCGCCCACGGGCGTGCCGGGATCAGGAGGAAGGCAGCCGCGCACTCCGATAGAGCCGCTCGAGGTGTGCCGGATGATCTTTGTCCTATCAGGCTGGGGTAAGTAGGGCACGAAAGGCGACATAAGTGGCGGAGATCGGGGCCCGACTCACCAGCTCTTATCGTCTATCCTCAGGCCACCGTCTGGGGCTACCTGCAATATCTTGGCCTCGTAGTCGCAGTCGACGCCCCAGGATTTCCTTGAAGTCCCCCAACCATCTCACCATGACGCATATACCCGTCTCAGACGAGAGGCAGCCTCTGCTGGGCAACAGCAGCTCCAGCGAGCTCTCAGCGTCGGCGACGCGGGAGTCGACGGTGAGCGAAGGAGAAACGTTGTCCCCAACCGAGTCGACTTCCTATCACGGCACTGCAGAAAATCAAGCGCTCGGTGCTCTCTTCTCTTCTCTCCTCATCGACTCCGTCCCAGGTACGTTCCCTGACATCTTGTTCTCCGTCTCTCTGTAATCACGACTCAGACCGAACTAATTCACTGTGTACCTTCCAGTAATTTTATCATATGTTTTGCAAAACTCCATACAGTTTGTGGCCGTTCTCGTCACCGGGCGTCTAGGCCCGGAGGAGCTCTCGGCGGCAGCGTTCGCGTTGATGCTGGCTATGGCACTCGGTGAGTGGTCATATATATACCTATGATACTAAGGCATGTCTCTGATATATATGCACTAGGCTGGTGTGTAGCACTTGGTGGCACGACTGCCCTCGACACTCTTGGCTCGCAAGCGTTTACAGGAGGCGACCGCCCTTCGGTCTCGATCCATCTGCAGCGCTGTATCATCCTGCTGTGGCTGCTCTTCATCCCTGTCGGGCTGCTTTGGACTTTCATCGAGCCTGTCCTGCTTCTTCTGGGTCAAGAGGAGCAGCTTAGCCGTGATGTGCAAGCGTTCTTGCGCGTTCTCCTGCTTGGCGCCCCGGGCTACATCGCATTCGAAAGTCTCAAGAAGTACCTCCAAGTACAGGGTACGCATATATCCTGTCGGGTATCCCACATTCTGCGCCCTCACACACGTATCTCTCGCAGGGATCATGCGCGCTTCCACCTACGTGCTTATCCTGGTCGCGCCAATCAACGTAGCTCTGAACGTGCTCCTGGTGCACTACACGTCGCTCGGACTCCTCGGCGCCCCTCTCGCGATCTCTATCACGTTCTGGCTGTGCTTCTTCCTCTTGATCGTCTTGACATACCTCTCGCCTACTCACCGGAAGAACCAGACTTGGGCGGGGTTCCAGCCCGCAGTCGTATTCGACTTTGGCAGTTGTATATACTTCCTCAAGCTTGCCATACCCGGCATTCTCATGGTGGGCACAGAATGGTAAGCCATACTTGTTAGCATAACACTATATGCGTGTCTAATGTGTATTCAGGGCTGCGTTTGAGATTGTAGCGCTTGCAGCAGGACGTCTAGGGACTCTGCCTCTTGCTGCCCAGTCTGTCATAATGACGACAGATCAGAGTACGTCACTTGGGTACATGACACATGCGCGTTCTGACGTGAGGCCTACCCCGCAGTCTTGAACACCATTCCCTTCGGTATCGGTACGTCAACGGATTCGTGTTCCTCCGGCATACGCTGATTACAAGGAATAGGCGTTGCCGCTTCGACGAGAGTGGGCAACCTCATCGGTGCTCGATCGGTGATTGGCGCGAAACGTGCTAGCCACGCCTCTGCGCTTTTGAGCGTGGTGGCCGGGACAGTCGTCATGATCGTGCTTCTCGCGACGAAAGACGTACGTGCAAACATCGCCCTGCACTCTCTATTACGCTTGAGTTGATATTCTGGCCATACCAGATCTTCGGCTATTTGTACAGCGACGATGAAGCTGTGGTCGTCCTGGTCAGCAAGGTGATGCCCCTCGTGGCGTCATTCCAGGTACGTCGATCTTCTTAAACTCGGTAACACTGTCATGCTTACTTTTGTTCCAGATTGCGGACGGCCTTGCGGGGTCATGCGGCGGCGTTCTCCGTGGCCAAGGTACGAGGATTTTGAGCGTAGCCTTATGTCACGCTTACCCATTTCGCACCAACAGGCCGACAACATCTGGGCGCATTGTTCAATCTTGTTGCCTACTACGTTCTCGCGCTGCCACTTGGCATCACCCTCGCTTTCCATCCTAAGACACATCTCGGCCTACAAGGTCTTTGGATAGGTATGTGCCATTCCCTCGCCGACAATCAGTGGAACGTGTGTTCATGCTCGAATAGGTCAAGTCGTCGCGCTTTTCATCGTCGGGTTCAGCGAATACGCTGTCGTATGGCTGGGAACCGACTGGGAGAAGGAGGTAAGACTCAGCGTGGAGCGCAACGAAGCGGAGGCGAAAAGACGGCAGACGCACACCCATCGCGAACAGCTGCTGGAGTAGGCGCTGTCAGTATGTGGTGGTGCGAACGCAGATGAAAGCGCCGAGAGTTGGACATACTCATCGGGAATTGTACCACCAATAGAAGTCAGAATTGGACAAACTCCAGAGCATTTGCGCGACTGCTCTGATCCATGTGCCCGCTGCTCTTCCTCGGCGAAGAGCAGCAGGCCGTCGGACGATATAATTGGCTGCTGTTGAGTGGGCCGCGCGCGGGCCGTTCAGGGACAGGCCTAGAACGGTTTCTCTCAGCGCTCTTAGAGGTTTGCAAGCTTCTGCTCTCGACTCGGACTGGACTCGCGCATAACATACAACGAATCGCTCAGGAGAGGCGGTGTGGACCCAGACTATGCCCACATCTAATAGCCCTCCACGGTCTGTCCAAAATACCGCACTCGCGGCCAACGAGGGCACCACCCTGCGGACACTGATCATGGGGACGGGCTTTGACAGGCCTGCTGAGCCTGGCCTGGCTGGGCTCCTAGGCTCACAAACGACGTCAATTCCGTTCGAGGCGCGGCCAATAGCGGCGGCATCCTAGACCGTATCCCGCAAATACACTCACATGCGCACGTTTTCTCTCCCGCACGAGTCCCTATAACAGGGGCCACCGCGGGGCCCAACTCCCCCAACATTCGCTACTCACCACCCACCACCACCACTACTCAGCATGCCCAACCCCAACAAGGTCACCGAGCGACTCTTCCAGTCCCCGTCCAAGTACATCCAGGGCCCATACGCCATCCAAAATGCCGCCAAATATCTCGGCAAACTCGGCAACGCCCCTCTCTTGCTTTGTGATGATATCGTTTGGAACATCGGTATGGATTTGCCTCTTCGCGATGGGTATCAGCAAGCAGGAACTCACCCGTCTACTATACAGGGGGAAAAGAGCTCGTCCAAGCCCTCGAAAGCGCAAGCTTCAAGGTGTACAGGGCCGTCTTCGGCGGCGAAGCCTCCCGCGAGGAGATCGACCGCCTGAGCGCACTCGGCCGACAAGAGTCATCCGACTTCGTCATCGCCCTTGGTGGCGGCAAGACGATCGACACCGCCAAGACCGTCGCCGACGGGCTCTCGCTCCAGGTCGCGATCATCCCCACCACCGCGTCCACGGACGCGCCGTGCTCCGCGCTCTCCGTGCTCTACCGCCCCGGCGGCGAGTTCCACTGCTACACCTTCTTCGACAAGAACCCAAACATCGTCCTCGTTGACACCACCGTCATCTCGAAGGCGCCCGCACGCTTCCTCGCCGCGGGTATGGGTGACGCGATCGCGACGAACGTCGAGGCGCGTCGGGTGCCTTACAGCCCGAACTTCGGCGGAGGACTCCCGACCGAGGTCTCCTCCGCCATCTGCCAAAAGTGCGAGGAGATCCTGTTCAAGTACGGAAAGCAGGCGTACGAGGCGAACCGCGCGCACGCGGTGACGCCTGCACTGGAGGCGGTTGTGGAAGCCAACACGCTGCTCTCCGGCTTGGGCTTCGAATCCGGTGGTCTCGCAGCCGCACATGCTGTACGTGTGTCTTCTCTCTATGTATGGGAAACATCCTGAACAATGCTTCGCAGATCCACAACGGCATGACAGCCATCGAGGAGCTGCACACACTCCTCCACGGAGAAAAAGGTAAGGTTCCCCGCGGTCTACTACCCACCCTCCTGCTGACCCGTCCCCCAGTCGCCTTTGGCACAGTCTGCCAGCTCGTGCTCGACGGCTCGCCCACGTCCGAGCTCGACCGCTACATCGAGTTCATGCTCTCGGTCGACCTCCCCGTTACGTTCGATCTGCTCGGCATCCCGGGCGTGAAGGACGACGCGTTGCGGCGGGTCGCGGAGCTCGCGTGCGCCGAGGGCGAGACGATCTGGAACCTCGACCGCGTAATTAACGTCGACATCGTCTACGGCGCGATCAAGGCTGCTGACGCCGCCGGGCGGGACTACATCAAGCGCACGGGGTGGACGAGGAAATAGAGGGAATCTTGGGAAGATGTTTCGGACCTGGTGTACGTTACGATATAGATTGTCATGACCCGCCCAACACGATGTAGCCTAGGAACTGTATACCAGAAAATTGGAGGATCATTGGATGAATTGAATGGCAGTCGAGAGTCCTGACCTGAAGCATGAACTTTGCAGGGCGTGCGGTAACTTTTAGACTTAGACGCCCGAAAGCTTGCTTCCTCCTCTCATCTCCCCGTACGCCATGGGTCGCAGTGCGAAGTTCCACAAGCGTCAGGTTTGTCCCCAGTCCATCCGTAAAATAAATATACTCCCCAGACTAATCACGCTATCCCCCAGCAGACCAAGAAAACGACGAGCGGCGGCCCCTCCGCCTCCACTACCCCCGCCCCTTCGAAGGCCGCCGCCTCCGCACCCACCCCCGCAGAGCAGAAGAAGCGCGCGGGGCTGAAGGAGAAGGCGAAAGCGAGCACGCACCGTCGCAGCGGAGACGCGGGGCCCGTGCTCGGCGGCGCGGACTACGTTGCGCTCATGCTTGGGGGCCGGCGTAGGGCGCGCGCGGAGGCGGCCAAGCTGCCTGTGGACGAGTCGGCGGACGCGGACGCGTGAGCCGGTGCGGGCCTGGTGCTCACCTGCTTGGACGACTGCAGAAGGCATTGGAGCGTCGCGGGGGCGACCGTGCTTGTGCGATAGTCGTGGATGTCTGGACGACGCTCTCTTGGAGGCTCCTGATATCCTGGTCCAGGACTCATCCACACAGCATCGTAAGTCGTATACGCAAATAGTTCGCATTGCAGATGCATCCCCCGTGCTGATGATTCGCAAGCAACTAGCATTCGTCTGATATCAGCAGAGCGACACCCGGCCGCCGTTAGCACTAGGATCGCTCATGGAACCCATGCGTCAGACATCCAGAACCATCACTGCTTGATGCTCTGCGCAGCTGCGCGCGCCATAAATACACTTCCATCTGGTCGTTGGGATGGTGCTCGCACATCGAACTCACGCATCTGTTCACGGTTCAACGACCCATCGGACCGAGGGCGCGCAGGGGAGGAGAGGAGGAGCAGTAGGATCTAGAATTCGTACCGGTCGTGCGGGGCGCCGTAGTGACTAGTCCTACAGCAATACATTACAGCTAGGGATACAACGGGATCACTTCCAGAACTGGACGGACACGCCACGCGTGAGCGAGCCTAGCGATCCCACCCACGGAGGGGAGTAGTGTGTGGGGGTGTGGGGGAGTATGCGTATGATAGAGCAGCGGATGGGGAGGGATAGTAATGTATGGACGTAAGGCGGCGCACGGATCCGCAAACGAGCGGACGCGCCGCGGGCGCGGTACAAGTGCGAGCATGCAAGGGGGGATGTACAGTAAAATAAACTTAGGCTGCCTGTCCCTCCCGCCCGAGCGCAGGCATTCGGCGGGGTGGACGCGCGCCGTCCACTCCGCCTGCCGTATCAGCGCCCACAGCAGAGGGGCAGGCCCGAAGGGCGAAGGGAAAGCGTTGCAGACAGACTGAGACAATTCATACGATGCGCGAGAGAGCAAAGAAGTGCATAGGGCGCATCGCGACACAAATCCCAACAAAACCGGAGGAGGACACGGAAGAAAATCCTGCGAACACGAACGCCAGACCACCCGCCTTACCGCGAGTTCATTCGTCTCGGCGGCGGCGGCTGCAGCATCGTGAAGTCGTCCAGGCCGTCGTCCACGCTGTACACCGACGCACGCGTCGCGGACGACACATTGCGCAGCAGCGCCGCTGGCATCGGCGCCCGCGGCGCCTGCAGCCCGCTGAGCCCCGAGTCGCGCACCGCGACGCCGTCGATGTCGAAGCTCGGGCGCGCCCCGGGCGATGGCAGCGGGGACATCGGGAGCGTCGCGAGCGGCGGTTCGCGGAAGCGGCCCGCACCGATGCGCAGCGTCGACTGGCTCGTCTGGTGCGTCAGCGTCGGGCTCAGCACGCCCGTGCTCGCGCTGGGCGAGCGGCCGTGTGCAGGAGACACAACGCGCGACTCACGCCCGGCCATGTACGCGCTCGAGCGGATCGTCGCGGGCGCGGTGACCGCCGCGCGCGGCATGTCCGGCAGCTCCGCCGCGCCGTAGATCGTCGCCATCTCGAGGATGTGGTCGATCTCCTGCGAGGACACGGTGGACGCCGTTTGTACGCTCGCGGGGCGGCGCAGCACTGACTGCGACGCGAGCGAGTTGTCGGGCGTGACCGCGAGGCGGCCGAGGTAGCTGTAGGGCGATGTGCCCGGCATTTGCTCCGTCATCGGGTCGAACGCGGAGGAGCGCGCCGGGGTGCGCTCGTACGCGAAAGTGGAGGATTCGCGGGCGGGGGGCACGGCGAGCAACGTCGAGCCGGTGTTGCCGAGCGCGGTCGCGCCGAGGCCCATCCGCGCGGTCAGGCTCTCGCGCGCAGACAGCGAGCCGAGGAGCGAGCCCATCTGCTGCTCGCCAAATGGATCAGGGGACGACGGCGAGTGCAGGCTGCTGCCGACCGTCATGCCCGTGTACGGCGGATTGCGGAGGTAGCGCGTGATGTCGTCGTACGGCGCGTCCACGGGCGAGATGGGGCTCAGGTTGACGTCCGTCGCGATCCGGGGCGGGGGCGAGACGCGGCGCGGGTCCTGCGCCTGCATCATCTGCTTCTCGGGGTCGGGGCCCGCGGGGGCGGTCGGGGATTGCGCCTCGGCGAGCTTCGTGAACTTCTGCGCGCGCGCCTTGCGGCGGTGGATGACGCACCAGGCCACCATGGCCATCGCGACGATGGCCACGACGCCGCCGCACACTGCGATCACGATCACCGCGATTCTGCGGGAAGCAGAAACAACAGCTTAGCACGGCGATCAGCGGGGGCAAAGCAGAGGCGGGGACGTACTTGGGCGTTACGCGCGAGCTCGACGCTGTTGACTCGAGCGTAGCGGCGTTTGCAAGCGGGTTGGTGGGGATGCAAGCTGTACTGCTCTGGATATCGCCGAATACGGGGAGCGGCTGTGACGTCTCGGCGTAGCCGCTCGCGTCCTTGAACAGCAAGATGACCTGGCTATCACGCTCGGCGTCCATGGTATAGTTTGCCACGCCAGACGCATCGTCGAAGGCTGCACTCTGGTTGACGGGGAAAGATGCACCCTTTGGATTGAAGGCGCGCACCGTAGGCGACGTCCGCTGACTAGAGTTGAAACGTACGCTGAACGGCTCGCACTGCTGGAGCGTGCCCTCCACCGCATACTGAGCCACAAACGTCGCCGGGTTCGTGGGCAGACACGAGGTGTCGTTCGAATCCGAGGGCTCAACGACGAGGACGTCAGAGACGAGCGCGGTGCCCTGGCCGTTGGCGTCGTCGAGGGAGGCAATAAACTCGGTGCCAGCCGGGAACGGAACGAAGGCGATGGCGTCACCGATCTGGGTCGTCGCGTTCCACGCATTGTCCGGCAGGGGGAGGAAGATGGGCGTGCCGTTGAGGGGGAGGATGCTGAGGGTAAGCGGGAGTGCAGCGGGGGCCTTGCCGCCGACGAAGTCGACCGTGAACTGGCCGCACTGCTTGACCTGGGAGAATGTGATGGACGCGAAGCGGGCCGCAGCTGGCGCGGGTGCGGTGGCGAGGAGAGCGAAGAGAAGAGAGAGGAAAGAGGCGGGAAAGCCGACCAGGGCGGCAGAAGAGGGAGAGAACATCGGAGCCTGCTCAATGTCGGGCGGCGGGCGTGCGTCAAGCGTGAGCCTACTTGCGCCTGTGAGGGCAGCCGCGAAAGGAGCGGACGCGGTCCAGCTGGTCCTGCTTGGTGCACAGCGAGCGGCCTACTGGGACATGCAGATGCAGTCTCAGATAGGGCGGCGGCGGGGAGGCTGTGGCTGACGGGGGGGCAAGAGGAAACAAGAGGAGGAGGAGAAGGGGGACGGAAGAGAAAGGCGCAGCGGGAGCTGGATGTGCGCGCGCGCAGCTGAGGAAGAGATGGGCGAGCGGCGGGCGAAGATGCCGGCGGTCGCGGGCTGGACTGATATGATACGCGGCGAAACATCCAAGCGAAGCTCGATGATTAGCCTCCCGCCCTGGGGATCTAGACACTGAGCCCGTCGTTGCAGCCACGGTCGCCCAGTCGTCGCCCGTAGCGGTCCGCCACCGTTCCTCGTCGCGCACGGGTGCATGGCGATCGCATTCCATCCGTCATTCCAGTGTGCTGTCGCGCGGGTCCGCGCATTGCCTGGGCGGTGTGCCATCCACCAAAACATTGCTCGCCCTTGTCCGGTTTCTATGGAGATCCGGTCGAGGACTTTGATGATTTAATTATGAACCTTGCACCTTGCTGCACTATCCCCGCACCGTGTGAGCTTTCCATAACACATCGGTATGTCAATGTTCTGCGTCAGGAACGCAGGTAGAATTGGAACAAGAGCACGATGGTGCGCACATGGACGACGAGGAGAGGTGCTGAGAGCGCGCGTTGAGACAACCGACTGCGCTAGATCTGAGATCAGCCGTCATATGATCGCGTAAAGTGCCGCGTCGCGACGCGTCCCTCCCCGTTGGGCGCCCGCTGCCCGCAGTGCGCATGACGACATATAGCTTAGATCTTACCGCGGTATCCTAATAGCGTGCCCACCCTGCAGGCTTCTGGGTAGGCACTTGTAAGTCATGCCAATTTCGATGTGTGACAACGCTCAGCTTCGAGGTGTATCAACGCTTAGCTTCGAGGTGTATCAACGCTTAGCTTCGAGGTCACCCTCATGCGGTAAGGCGCTTGGTTACCAAGGTTGAAGTCCAAGTCGACGTCAGCGGCAGCTTCCTGGTCACAACATATCGTACGCGCACAGTCAGCAGGTTTCCTGGATAAATAACTCCCCGGCCTCGTCGGATGAGCGCGCTACGAGCTACCTCATCGCACCGTCCAACCTATATAGCTTACCAAGTTTGAACTCAAATCAGGAGCTTCTTGGTCGCCACATATCGTACGCGCACGGTCAGCAGATTGTCTGGATAAATCTCTCCTCGGTCTCGTCGGATGAGCTCCTACTCCAGCAGATCCTTACCCCCGCCCTTGTGCTTCTTCAATTCACTCTTCCATGGCTCCCAGGCGTCTCCATACTTCTTCACCAGCCTCGCCAGCTCCTCCCGTTGTTCCCGCTGCCATCACCGTCAGCGACCGTCGGCATTCCCGCCCCCTCGGGCCAGAGCGCGCCCGTGCACTCACCAGATTCCAGGGCTCCTCCCCGCCGTACACCTCCGTGAACATCTCCTTCAGCTCGGGCTTCGGGAGCGTCTCCGCCTTCTTGTACGCCGCTAGCACCTCCTGCTTGACCCGCTTCGTCAGCGCCTCTTCCTCGTCCTTTGACCACCAGCCCCGCGACTCCAGGAACAGCCGGAACCGCACGATCGGGTTGTCGAGCCGCTTCCGGTCCTCAACCTCCTTGCGCGGACGGTACGCGAAGGAATCGTCCGACGTCGAGTGATGGCCCACGCTGTAGAAGCAGCAGAGATGTTAACACCATAGAATGGAACAGCGCGCGAATGCATACCGGTAGGTCATCGTCTCCACAAGCACCGCGCGCCCTTCCTCGAGGCAGAGCCGCCGCGCCTCCTTCACCGCAGAGTAGACCGCTAACACGTCGTTCCCGTCGACCCGGACAGTGTGTATGCCGTAGCCCGGACCGCGCGCCGCGATGCCGTCGCCGTAGTACTGCTCCGACGACGGCGTCGAGATCGCGAAGCCGTTGTTCCGCGCGATGAACATCGTCGGAGAAGGGATCGTCGACGCTGTCCAGTCGCATCAGCATCAGCAGCCCCCCGCGTTCGCGCGCAGACGCACCAAGAAGCATGCCCGCGTGGAAGTCGCCCTCGGACGCCGCGCCCTCTCCAAAGTAGACGACGGCGCAGTTCTTGCCCAGGCGCGCGGGGTCGCGCTTGAGCGCGTACCCCACGCCGGCGGCCTGCGGGATCTGGGTTGCCAGCGGCGACGAGATGGTGTGGTAATGGAACTCCCTCGACCCGTAGTGCTGGGGGCGGCGGTGGCGGGCGCGGGCGAGATATGGCGTCAGTACGGGGACGTCGGGGAGGGAGAAAGTGTGCGCGCGGCGCGGGAACTCACGACTGGCATCTGCTTGCCCTTGCCGCAGACGTCGAGGTGGGTGCCGAAGCACTGGTTCATGACGTTGTCGTAGCCAAAACCACGCCAGAGCAAAACGCCTGATTCACGGTATTGTGCTGGAGGCGTCGTTAGGGTCAACATTACCCCGTCCAGGCAGGACGAGGCTTACCGAGGACCCTTGGACCTACGATCGGTGAGCTTTCGAGGCAGGGAGGACGAGAAGCACTTACTCGTCGTCAGGAGCTAACGCAGCAGCGGAGCCAATGATCGCTGCTTCCTCGCCGTACTGCGTGCAGGATCAAGACAGGAGCGGGATCCCGCGGAGGAGGCACTTACGGCAGTCATCTGGCGGGGTGTGAGCCGGTGGACTGATGGAATAAGGAGTGACATACGTAGAAGACGATGCGACCCTGCCGCTGGAGGTTGTAGAGGATATCATCGAGGATGGGCAGCTGGACCATGTTCTCGTATCTAGGGCGGAAGTTGACAAGGTGGTACGGCGCAGTCCGGGGATAAAACTCACATCCTCCGCGCAAGGGCTTCGTCGATCTGGGGTTCCCGGGCTAGTTAGCGCTTCTACGCTCTGCCAAGAGAGAAGGAGACGTACGTCGGGGACCGCGGCGCCCTCGAGTGGCTGGCCAGCGCCGTCAATGACGCGGTAGGTCGGGATCTGTTTCCCGCCTTCCATGACGGAGTTGAAGAAGTGCAGCTTGGAAATGATGGGAGATGTAGACGAGGGCAAGTGGCCATGGGCGTGCTCCGGACTGGGGAGCTGAGCGGTGGTGCCCATGGCCCTGTGTCCTCGGACGACAGCGGGGAATGTCGCGCGCAACCGCAGGGTTCGTATCATCGTGGTTGTAGTTGAAGAGAGAGCGTCGAGCTCATGTGGACCGTCCGGAGAGAGTTGAAGGTCCGGGATCGAAACGCGGGGAAAGAGGCGCGTCGTAGCACGTGGGGTGTCGGAGGTCTTGGATCTAGATGGGCCGGGGAGCCGAGAGTGGCTGAAGTCTCTGTGGCGGGAACAAGCAGCCTGCTCTGGAGCATCCGCGGAGTGCGTCCAATCGATGGCCTGTACTCGCTGCACGGCTGCTGCAAACCTCTCCGTCGACGCTCACCCACCTCCCAGCTCGCTGTCTTAAGCATCGCACCGCGATGTATAACCCGCACTTTGCGCGCTTCGTCAATGGCGAGCGGCCGCAACTGCACCATCTCTCCGTCACGGTGCGCTAGATCCGCCACTGCACGCGCCCGACGCAGCCAGTGCTCCTGCTCAACAGACTCCCGTCTGACTCTCAGAGCGTGCCCATAGAGCTCGGACAGGACGACGTCAAGGAGTTCCTCGCCTCCTTCGATGCCGATCCCTCCGACGACCTCCAGTGTGCCGCCGTAGGCCGCCTCTGGGAGTCTCTCCTCGACAAATACCCCGCCCTCCCCTTTCTCATGCTCCGCGTCGCAGACATGCGATGGACTCTCAACAGCAAGGTCACCGCCTATGCAATGTACCTCGATGTGCGTACAACCCCTTTCTCCTCGCTCTATCTCCACTGACAGTGTGATGGCTTGTAATATAGCTGCAGCGAGTCCTTAAAGACTCCTCGTTTTCGGTCTGGCTCTCCAAGGCCCGCCTCAAGGTCCTCACAGACGCAGTCAACACCCGTGGGTACCCCGAACGCCTCCTGGCCTGCTGATCCCTTACACCCGCTATCCGCCCGCAGTGCGCACCTACAAAGACAACACGAACATCTACACCCCCTCCCAGCGCTGGCGCCCGAACGTCGCCCAGGACCGCCTCCCCGCGAGCTCCTGCAAGCTCCAGCACGCCGAATACGTGATCTTCCAAGATACATGGGACAAGCTCATCGCCTCGGGCTCGACACTATCTACGTATCTCAACTACAACTGCCTCGAGACGAACGCAATCGAGAGCGTCCTCCAGTTCGACCCTGTGGTTCGGCACCCGGCTCGTCTCTATGGGGGCACGATACTGACCCCGTGTGTATAGGCCACGCTCGTGCTCTCGAAAGAGGGTTATCTCGGCCAGGTGGCCGATCGACACCTGACTGCCGGCGGTGTCGTCCGTGACCACGCGCAGGCGCTATCTATCCTCCAAGACACCCGAAAGGTGACGCTATTCCCCTTTGCGCTCCAGCCCACGTTCCGCATACCGATGCCGTTCTAGGCCATGGACGAGATCTACAAGCTCGTCGAGGACCCCACGTTCGAGCTCACCAGCGAGACGGTCTGCCGCCTGCACAAAACGCTCATGCGCACGAACCACATCCTCGCCATCCGGCAGCACGGCAACTCGCAGGTCGCGCACACACACATCGGGATCACCCGGCAGCATTGCGCCATCAACGTGAGCGTCGCAGGCAAGGACGTCAAGGTCCAGTTCTGCCCCTTCGACTCGGTCGACGCGGAGCTCACTGCGTTCTGCACGCGGTTTAACGTGCGTGCTTCTGCATCCCCCGCTTCGCGTGCGCCGCCTGACCAAATTCCGCCCTCTGCAGGAGTTGATGCGACAAGACGTGGACCCATTCGCTGCCGCCGCATGGATTAGCCACGTCTTTGTTACCATCCACCCATTCGAGGTAACGTCCCCTCCCAACGAACGAACTCTATGCATGCTCAGCGCTGAACACCCCGCAGGACGGCAACGGCAGGCTGTCGCGGCTGCTCGCGTCTATACCGCTGCTGCGACGGCGTCTCCCGCCCCTCACCGTCGGCGTCCCCTGGCAGAACAAATACTACCACGCGCTAAACTGGGTGCGTCTCCCCCTCCCCGCCCCGCCCCTCCCTGCCCGTGTGCGAAATACGCAGCCCGTACTGACCGCTGACCCTGCGCACCGCCGTTGACAGACGCGCGCGAACGGCGACGGCGACTACGGCGTGCTGATGAAGCTGCTGTTCCAGGCGACGCAGTCCGCGATGGACGAGCTGCGCGAGCTGCAGACGAACCTGCCCATGCCAGATCCGGACGAGGGCGCAGAGGACGCGGAGATGAGCGTGCAATCATAATGTGGGTGCGCGCTGTAGCAGTACTAGTGTTGTGCCGGCCGGCCGGAGGCGCTGCATGCATGCATATGTAACATAGCGTTATCTACGTGTACCGATGACTATAGCCAACTGTTTTTGTACAAGTAGTTGCTGCTGGACAGGCGGTATCCTGCGGTGTGCACGCCGCGAGGAATGCTAGTAGGATATGTTACTACTCGAATGGTGCCTGCGGTGGCGCGCTTCCTTGCTCGTCTTCAAAGCTTCTGCAAGCATCCAAGCTGCAGTCGATGAGTCCGGATCCTGTTGTGTATTTCCCACTAGCTTGCTGCAGCTCTATGCCAGATTGGGCACTTGTAGCAGCAAAAACGCGCACGTAGAGGCTTGCCTTCGGCGAAGTAGCTTCAGCTTGTTACCTTCATCAAACTCTAGATCTCTACGGGGCTCAGCACTCAACGCCGTTTGAACAGGCTCCTCGCTGCTCCTAGCCGGTGTCCTGATGTCAGCCTGAGGGAGCTTCTGAAGACCCAGTAATGAGATTCGCGACTAGTGATTTCATGTATAGTACTAGTATTGCGTGCATACCAGTATAACTTGTTTGTACAATTCTGAGCAGACCGTAGAGTTTTGCGCTAAGAAAGGAGGTTGGACTCCTTTGGTCGGACTTGTAAGTAGGTAGATTAGGACTTTGTTACATAAGGGATGACGTAGCGCAAGAATCTCGGTCTCAGCTGTGAGGGTGGAGAGCCTTGCTCTGACGAGCAAGGGATGTGAGTTTACTCGCTTTTCTGTGCTACGCGAGATGCTCATGGACGACATGCTTAGGGTTAGAAATGGCATAGTGACCGTCCCAGCGAATTATGAGTCTCGAGCTCGCGACGCGTTGTGACAAATGCAGAGAAGACTCGCCCGTGCTTGACATATTCGACGCACATCAAACGCCTACTGGCTAAGCTAGTGATCATGTCAATATTGTCTGCAAAGGGGAGAGCGTATGTGTGAGGGTAAGTGGTGGTGGCAGATGGTGGCAAGTACGGTAGGCAAATTCGGAGTCCGCCGAGGAGTACTTCAAGATCGACCACCCCGGATGTATCATTATATTGTGCGTCCCGCTAAAGGATCGCCCCGGGAGCGCACTTACAAGTTACATACAGCAAGAGAGGTCCTTGGCTCTTTATAAGTCCCAAATAGCGCGCGCTCTCCCGGAGCTCCGCGCTGAGCGCGTCAAGAAGATCTAGCCGCCGTGAACATTGATATTCCGAGGACAATGTACGCAACGTTGGTAGAATTGCTGCTTGACTTACTAGCAAGATGCCACCTCCTGATGAAACCATATACTCACATTGACCCAAATAGGACCACCCCGTTTCATGGAACCACTACCTGCAACTTTGTGATACATTGGCTGTGGCGGGTCAACCCTTTCAAACGAACCTGTACGATGATGAACGCACGTATCACGGTCACTAGCACGGCGGCGTCTTCAGTACTATGACTCGGCCGAAGTTGGTTGAGCGCCCCCCGTGGTGAAAAGCCCGGCGTTGCATTGACTTGCCAGTGAGTCCATGCGGCGTGTCTGCCCGTGTCCCCGGTCACTCGCGGAGTCGTTTTGCATTGACATAATCCCACCAAGGCTCTATTCCCCCTAGGCTATGTCGTTGGTCGGTATGGTTTTCAGGGTGCGTGGTTTTAGATCGGGACGCAGTATCAAACTAGTTCGCGATCAGTCTGGAAAGCAGGTGAATGTTATGCCGTACCGTCTCTGTCAATCACTGACGAACGCCCAGGTCTGCGTAGTTCACGCAGTGGTCTTCGGCGCCGTGGAGTCAGAAGCGTGTATAAAACATGGGAGCACGAAGCCTAATGCCCAGCACCTCGCTTCGTTCGCCGTCTTTCTCCTTTCCGTTATTTTCAAAACACATATTTTAAACCCTACCATCTAGGACGATGAAGCCGACTTTCACTTTCGTTTTTGTTGCTTTGTTTATCGCTGGAAGTGAGTGCCGTCTGGTTGTCTCCTAACGTCCTGCGTACTCACATACCGCTCCAAGGCAACGCCGTTGCCGTTGGGCCTCAGGCTAAGCGTGACGCTGTGACTACGCGGCCTATCACTACAGCATCGGGCACCGAGGCCACGTATTACCCCGGCTATGGCGGATATTCAAGTTGGAGCCTGGGAGGGAGCAGCTCTCTGTTGAGGTCCACGGGAGCAACTGAGCCCGCGACGACCACCACAGACAAGGTCACCACGGAGCCACCCGCGACGATGTCGACCACTACACACGAGGTAACCACGACGTCGCCCACAACAGTCGAGGTGACCACGACGTCGCCCACCACACTCGGGGTCACCACGACGCCGTCCGCGACTGCCAGCGGCCACGCCTCGCACGTCACTAGCCACCACGCGTCTAGTAGCAAGGACAGCCACGGATACACCGTCACGGAGTGGAAGACCAAGACGGCGACAGTGACGCACACCGTCACGAAGGATGGTAGCTGCAACCCGACCACGTACTACGCCTCTGAGCCTGGAGTCACGACCACGCGCCCGGTCACCGTATCCGAGCCTGGGATTACGATCTCCAACCCGTTCACTACGACCAGCTCCGCTCAGAGCGTTACTCCCAGCCAGTTCACTACAACCAGCTCTTCTCCTAGCACCACTCCCGACCAGTTCACTACAACCAGCTCTGCTCCGAGTACTACCCCCAGTCAGTTCACTACGACTAGCTCCGCTGAGAGCGTGACTCCCAGTCAGTTCACTACGACCAGCTCTGCTCCAAGCACTACTCCCAGCGAGTTCACTACGACTAGCTCCGCTCAGAGCACTACCCCTAGCGAGTTCACTACGATCAGCTCTGCTCAAAGCACTACTCCTAGCGAATTCACGACGACCAGCTCTGCTCAGAGCACTACTCCTAGCGAATTCACTACGACCAGCTCTGCTCCAAGCACTACTCCCAGCCAGTTCACCACTACCAGCGCTGCTCGGAGCTCCAGCCCCACGACTGTCAGTGCCGCTGAAAGCTCGACTCCGGCCACCGTAGTCTACCCAAGCACCGCCCCGACAACGGTCTCTGACGTCCGGGTCGGCAGTACCCCGTCCTCGAGTCCCGTAGGCTCCGGAGAGAGCAGCGCGGCGCCCTCCACCGTCGGGAGAGGAACGTCCATCATGTCTGTTGCGCCTTCCAGCCTTCCGCCCGCATCGCCCACGACAATCTTCGACTCCAGTCCCATCCCCGTTCCGTCCTCGGCGCCCCAGAGCGCTGCTCCCTCTTCCTCTGAGGACTGCCACACCGGTTCCGGCGCGCACACCACTCCCGCCAGCAGCGATGCGGTCACTATCACGACGCCTATGACGGAAGCGACGCCCCCGGTCAGAAGGACCACCACCACCACCACTCACTCTACTACGGCTATCGCCGCGGAGAGCTCCGTTTACTACGGTGGGTACGGGGGCGGGTGGTGAAGAGTCGGTGGTATACGGGCGTGGAGGTGCGGTCTACTAGGAGCAGGTCGAATGACGGCGAGTGGCAAGAACTTTTATGGACCTTATATGTAGGCCATTAATATCGAGTACATAAGTACCAGTTCGAATGTTTATCGTGACGGCAGCTTTTGCATCGAGTCCTTCGTCTCCAGAATGTCTACCGATACTAGTACCATGGCGATGTACATGCTATGGGGCGTCGAGACCGCTGCTCTTATCCTTCAGGCTGTTGCCCTCATCTTGACACCTTCGCTGATCAAGGTCTCTGACGGAAGGCTCGGATGCAGTCGACGAGGCGTGTTCGAAATGAGAATCACAACTGTGCCCAACTCAGATAGCATTCACAAAACAAGAAAACCCCGGAGTAGAGCCCAGAAGTGTACATGGTGGCCAAAAGATCAGGATCTACAGGGAACGGTCCGCGATTAATCGATCAACAGGCTCTAGCACTGTCCGAGCTGTTTACTCACCGCAGCAGCTCGTAAAAATCCCATTCCTCTGGCCGTGGTGGGCTCTTGTGAACTGTGTGGGGTTAAATAAGTCGAAGTCCGACTCGATGCACGCTTTGTACACACCTCGCTGCATGATGTCCGGATGGTCTGACCAGAAATCTGTGGCGCACATCGCACTAGCACTGCAATCAGCTTCAAGCTCCCATAGGAGCAGTAAATAGGGCAGCGTAGAGCACACCAGCTGCGGGTCCGGACTGATAACCATTTCAATGGGTAACATTGAAGTAGACGAATGAACGTGGGGCGGAAGCACCGCTATTGTCGATGGGAAGAACATGGGCGTTAGAAGTGTTGATGTGTGCGTGGGTAGGATACTACCGTCGGAGAAGCAGAGTACCCACCTGTGTGGCATGCGGTGGTGACACATCGTCTATCACCAAAGAGGCAGCGCTCGAAGTCTGTGTGTCGATGGAGTAAACCCTTGGCGGGTACGCCGGATCGAGATCGAGATGATCTTCCCCTGGGGCTCTGGTTTTCTGCGCCGGCTTGAAAGCCTCGGAGAGCTCGACGGAGAACAAGAAATTTGTGCGGTCTTCAATATACGCGCTCTGTGGAGGACGTTCCAGTTTTAGCCGCACGAGTCGAACGAGGTCTGGCCTAGAACCTTCGTCGCTACTGGCATGGTTAACAGGACTTGCATGGGCAGCATGCCACCGCTTTCTCCCTCGCACACCATGACGCCAGCGAGCCGGCCTCCTTCGACTCCCTTCTCCCCGTCTAGGGGTCGTAAACTCGGCCTCCGCGACCACAGACGAGCTGAAGTTGATATCTCTGACTTCGTGAGTACCTCCTAGTTGATATTCGTCGTCGTCGTCGTCACTGCTGTGGTTGGCATTGTCGTCCTTGTCCCGGCAGTCGCTCTCGCCGTCGTTAGACACTTCTTGTATGCATTCATACCGGGGGAGTTCAGCTAGGTCACCATCGGGCGTCTGTAGTACAGGGTTTGGCAGTGAGTTCACGACGGGGAGGTCTCCTCGATAGCTAATCGCAAAGTGGGCGGTGGATATCATACCAGACAGGCGGAAATGAATTCGTGCCGATGGGCCTCGCTTCATCTCGTAGTCACGCAGTGGATCTCGTGGCGCACAGTAGAGCGTTGTCGTCAGTACAATATCCTCCTGGGAGCACTGGCAATCAAGAGGAGCGAGCGCGAAACCGAGTGTACGCAGTTCCTCCACACACTCCGGCGCAAAGCGGACGATCGCCTGCTTGCCATCGCCTGGATGCCGCGGATCAGTCCAACCCGCCTTAGAGAAACCATCTCTGTGTGTCTTGGGCGCTCGGGGCTCCTCGTAGTGCCGTAGGATGGACGTGTCGGCGCACATCGACGTCGCCACGACATCAGGCGCCTTGAGCACGTCGGGGGGTAGGCGGATGACGCGGGTGGATGAATGCCACTGTTTGAATGGACACATCACATGCCAGTGCGCCCCGACCATGACATTCTCTGCCCGTCCCACGTCGTTTTCCGAATATCGAAGGGGTAGCACAATCAGCTTGCCCTCTTTGTCTTGGCAGCGCAGGATTGCGAGGGAGCGAAGCAGCGGAAGGGGTAATTCCACTTCCTCGTCGACCGAGGAGAAAGACGCCATAGGTGCTTTGTGCAGCACTCTGACCGTGCCGTGTAGCGCAGTGAGAGGTATGAGCACCAGGCCGATACGGACGCCTTGTGGAGTAAAAACGCAGTGTAGCGGGGGTAGCGCGAAATCGTGGTCTCTCCCGATATACGTCGCAAAGGTAGAGGTTGAAATGGGACTGACGTCCCCGGCGTCTTCAAACACGTTTGGAGAAGTTGCGAGCAGCCCTAGTCCTACCTCGGACAGGACCAAAGGACCACGACACATACGCCTGTAGTGCTCTAATGGGTTGCGGCTTGTTCCCCACGCGAAAACGCTCTGGTCCGGGATGTGCTTGATGATTTCCTCCTGCAGACGAAGAAACGCGTTCGCCCCCTCCCCATAGATCGGCGACATGTGCACCTTGAAGATCCCGAGGAGCGAGTATGCGCGGTCTTCGACTCGCGTCGTCTCCCGCCCCGCCGCCCAGGACATCCTCTTCGCCACGCTGGCAGAGTCAAGAGGCACCATTCCCGTCAGGATCGCGACATCCACCCGCGTGATAGCCTCCAGCGTCGATGCGAGGCTTGTCTTCGTTCCCAAAACCATCCAATTACGCGAAAGGAACACCACGCGCGCCGGCGCGATGAGCTCCTGCAGCGTCCAGCCGCGTTTATGCCATCTGCTATTCTTGAATGGTGAATCGTCGCCTGTGTCTCGAGGGTCTGCACCGTCGGGGACGTCGGCGAGGTACACATAGCAGACGTTCGCATCGCGGTATAACGAGTACATTGAATTGATGGCCTCGGTGAGCTCGGCGCTGCTGCGCTTGTCAATGCAACAAGAGTCGATCCAGATGAGCCGGTAACCGGCCCGGCGCGCGACCGCGCAGATCCCCTGGATCTTTTCAGATAGACCGGGATGTGAGAAGAATGGTTCGTTGAGTGGGGGAGGATACACGTTCTGCTGGTTCTGGGTTGACGGGGGGTATGCAGACTGGAGTTTCAGGATATCGTCGTATGTCTGCTCGCCGCCGTCTGTGTCGGAGCGCCAAGTGTGGGACAAGATCGCGTAGGGAGTTGTTCCCACATCAGCAAGCCATACGAACTGGCCAGTGTATGTGTCCAAGAAACGCGGCATGCTGGAAGAAACTGAGCGGAAAGTAAACACTATGAAAATGGGCTGAACGGTGTGATAAGCTTCGAGTACGTACATCGTGTGCACTACCTGAAGTCTGAGGCCTGACCACGTCTGGGGCCTGCGTGGACGGAACCGACTATCGCTATCGAAGATCAGAGTGACTGGCGGCTCGTAAGAGGTTCGGCGGGAAGATGGGGATGAGGAGCACAAACAGAGCGTCGTGTGTGGGCAGACGGTTATGAGGAGAATGCGCTGTGCGATCCCTATATAGTCCTAGCGTGATCACCATATTTGACAGCGATGCGGATGAACCTGAGGTATTCCTATGCCAGAAGTCAGACCCTTGAAAGATGCATGGAAGGTATACCGAATCACTTACATGACAAGCGCGCCTGTATTCATCTCAGCGGATGCCGGGAACACACCATCGATGGCATCACGCGAGGCAAGTCTATAGGATGCGGGAAAGAAAAATCAATCGCGCAGTGTGCACGCCTTTGTGCAATGTGCTGCATCCAGTGCCGCATGCGTGGCCCGGTATCGGGAGGCTTTTTGTCTTCATATCCTTTCTCCGATGTGATATCGTCCGTTGTTCACGGACTGGAGCCGCGTCATGATCATGCGATTCGCATAGCATTCCCGCGGAGCCTGGCCGGCGGTCAGCGAGCGAAGGCACTGGTATCCAGATCTCGGTGTAAATTTGCATACCATCCGACATCCTATACAGAACCTTTGATGTTTCCTACAGCGGTGCAGCGTCCAGAAATATGGATAGCGAGCGATGCGGATGTCTGGCCATGGCGAGTGGGAGGACTGTGCAGGAATGGGAGACCGGACCGACGCAAAGGGAGATCTGGCACGTGCAGGCGTTGAAGCAGCGTGGCTGTTTTGGGCGGACTCGTCTGCGCTCTCCGCATTGCGCACACTCAATTGTACTTGTTCCGGTCCCCTCAGCCTCTCCTCTCTGCCTGTTTGTGCTGCTACGCCTCTCGCATCTCTCCTTCTGCACACGACCTGCATGGACGGCCGCGAGAGGCCCTCCTCTGACTCCGACTCCGACCGACCCTCCAAGCGGCCTCGACATTCCTCTTCTGCCGCTGCCCCCCTCTCGCACCCGCACCCATCCACTTCACAGTCTACATATCCCACCGCGAATGTCATGGCGTCGAACGGAAATGGCCATACACTCGGGCAGGGCGCCATGCCTCCGCTCTCGCTCTCGATCCTCGGCGTTGAGCCGCTAGACGAGTTTATCCGCGACGTCGCCGACTTTATCCACCACCAAATCAGCACGCGCCCCCACGAACTCGGGGGAAACGTCGAGGTCGAGGCGCGTATTGGCATCATCAAAGACCGCGGCACCGGCGCGCGACTACAGCTGCCCGTGCGCACCGAGACCAGTACGTTCGTCGCCCCGCCCCCCTCTGTCTGGGGATCCGCGGAACGTGCGTATGCTCACCTGCCCCCCCGCGCACGCGTTTTCTGTGTACATTATAGTTCTAGAGCCGAATGCGCTCGACATCCGGTTCGAATCGAACATGTCCCCAGTACGTCCTCGTGCGCCACCGTTCGTCGCTGCCGCCCGCCTCACCCCACGCCCACCCTCTCGCCCGGCCGGTCGCGTCTCGCTTACAGAAACAACACCAGCACTATAACAAGCTGCTGAACACCCTCAAGACGATGCCGTCCGCCGCGCACCCCGGGTCGACGCTCGCATACCAGCATCTGCACCTCATCGACACCTTCTATCAGTCGGACGGCGGGGGGCACGGCGACAAGGTGCGCGTGACGCGCGATGAGAGGACGAGCGAAGTGCGCGAGTGCGTGCGCAAGATCCGCCTCGCGGACATCAACATATACAGCCCGAAACGCCCCGCCGACTGGCGGGTGAGCGTGAACCTCGAGGTGCCCGGTGCGTTTGTCCCCTTACACTTGGCTCTCGCTGCCGCTGTCGCTTCGGTGCTATGCTGCCGCTTTCGAATCGCATAGGAGGGCGTTGTGACCTCGGCACGCGCGCGATGGCGTGCTGGCCTGGGAGCGGGCGGGCGCAAGAGCGGCGCTGAGACACAGGGCTGACGGGCGCGAATTTACTATCTAGTGCCCCCGCCACTGGGGCAGTCAACGCATTCGCGCAAGAAAGATCGCATGCAGTACTCGCACGAAGAGTTCGTGATCGACCTCACGCAGGTTACCTCTTCCAGCGGGATGAATTCCAAAGTACGCCCTCCCCCTCCTCAATTTTCCCCTTCCCCTTTGCTCGCCTACCGCACCGTCTCTTGTCCCGCCCTCACCCTCCTCGTACACTGTGACGGACTACTGACGCTCGCATATCACAGCAGGAGGTCCTGCACGAGTTAGAGCTGGAGCTCGCGCGGCCCGAGTACCTGCTTGCGACGGCTGCGCAGCGCGGAGACCCAGCCGCATCCGAGCAGGAGCGCGGCGCGTTCGACGAGCTCATACGCGCGTTCGTGAACAACGCGCGCATCCTTGTGCGTAATGCAGACGGCGGGTGGCAGTAGCGTGTACGCGTACTGGGATGGCTTGCTGGTCGCCGTGTCGGTGTGTTGGCACTCCGTGGACGGATTGGAGGGTATGAGGATGACAGACCACCGCCAGGGAGAGGAGGGGGAACGGGCTCGGTGTAACCTTACGTGTAGATCCTAATTCGCTAATGGTCACATAGGGTGCTAAACGCTGGGCGCTGATCAGTGAACCTGGACGCACGGCGGCGAATGCGTTGTATATATATTAACACTGATATGCACACTCATTGTGATTGCCCTTAGGACCTGATAAATGGATACACAGTACTAGCCCTGTGCCGAGTCGGAGCGCTAGCCCTGGGAAGTTATGGCTCCCAGCGCACTGGGCAAATACTTCCTTTCTGACTTTGTGCAGAAGCCTCATGAGCAATATACAATATACAACAGAGAAAACCATAGAATACTAAGTACCGTAAGAGTGATCGGCCATGGCGAGGCCTCTTCGAGGTGGGTGCAGTGTGTCTAGTAGCATCAGATAGTTCACTGTGTTCTGGGTGTTGACGGTATGTACAATAGTGAAAGGCAGGACTCCAGGATGTCACTGAGGAACAGGTGGAACGTTGCGGGGCCTGTGAGGCCTCGAGGCCAGTCCAACCAGATGTTGTACTACTAGATGAGATGGTGTTGGCCTCCGACTAAGCGATCATCCCAAAATTAGCTGAATCTCTGATCAAATATTTAATAGTCCTGCCTTTTGCTACCGTATATACGTCAACACAGTACTTGCTATTGGCGTAGGGCAGCACAGACATGCACGATGATTTACAGGCCACTCATAGGACCATAAACATTTACGTGTAGCAGCAGGCCTACGGACGTGTCCATCACCATAACGCTGCCCTACACGGAGCTAACGCATTGGGGCTCGCAAGCCCTGAGCGAGGTGTGTACTAGTACAAGGCTCCGCGCCACCGGTGCACACTGGCACTCCGCGCGATACCGGAGCCTGTCACATTTGACTCAGAGCTAGCTCACCTGTCCATACAAACATCATCTCCGCCTTCGCGCACCCGGACGCAACGGACACGCCCCGGCGAGTCCCTGATGTAGACATCGACAACTCTCCCGTGGGCGGCGTGCGATGGGCACTCCCGTCGACCGGCTTGTGGCGAAGATACGCCCCGGCCTCGCTGCCGCGTCCGTCTTGCTGGAGCCTGGGTGTATGTTTACCCGCAGCCGACAAGGACTCGGAGACGTCGCGGACTCCGACGCTCAGCGTCGCAGGTATTGCAATGCGATTGTCGTCGAGGAGATTCCCCGACCGTGTCAATCACCCGCCACTTTCACGAGTCATCCCAAACCACGAGCGGTAAGACGGGCGTGCAGTAGCTTGAGGCCAGTGGGCCCGACATACACGATACTGCAGTCGGCATAGCTCCGAGTCGGCGTGCCGTCTAGTGGGTAGTGGGTAGTAGCGGGGCCCATAACGCGCGTAGACCCGAGCTTGCACACCAAAGATACCCAACGATCTCCGAGTCGCCACTGGTCGGATACGAGTACCGCACCGTGCCATTTCCAGCGCGCGAGTGGCAAGTCCCGAGTCGAGCGAGGCTGGCGCAATCTACCCGGTGGCGTAGCATGCGAGCGGCGGCCTACCTGGGTTTGCTTGTCGAGGGAAGTACTAGTGTATAGCCAGCCAGACGGCGGGCCACAGATCGCCCTCTCCGGGTACCAGCCTAAGCGCATGCAGATCGTTTTTGAGGTGTCGACTGCGCGGTGGGATCTGAGAGCTTGTCTGACTTAAAGAGGTTGTCGGATGCCAGTGCCAGCGGGGCGACAGGGGGATTCTAGAGCCTGCCTAGTGGACTGTACCGCGCCACGAGGGCTTCATCAGTCGATAGGTGGCAAATACCAAATACTACTCACCTATACGGTGCAGACCACCGAGCAGCGATAGCACACGGCCCGTCCAGCCCAGTCCGGCGTAGCAGTAGACTGCCAGTGAAGCGCGTGCCAGCCCGCCGCACTGGACCAATATAAACACCCACGCGCCCGAGCGATCCCACTGATCTAAATCCGAACCAGCATTCAATATTCAATATTGAATATCCAGCGTCGAAACGAAGCGAAGCGCGGCGACACCCGCGGCCCCCGTCCTGGTGGCGCAGCCCCATACTGATGCTCGCTGAGCTGAGGCCCGCAGGGCCTGAGCTGAATTAAATGTCACTCAGGCTGGGGTACTCGGATGAGCCCGACGAGCCCAGGTATGCGAACCGAACTTTGACAGAGACCCCGGGGGCGCCGCGCACGCGAGGCGCTGTGTCACCCACTGCCCGGGCCTTGGGACATTTGACATTCGACTCGGGGTGCGTGCGCCAAAGCCCCGGGGGAGAACGGAAAATCGTGCGATCCGGCTCGGAGGGGCGTGGATGACTGACGCGTAGCGGGGACTAGCGGGGACCTCCGCGTAAGGCCGTGCAAAGCTCAAGCTCTCTGAGTCCTCTGCTTCGCGATGATGCGGCAGCGCCGCCCCAGCCTCCTGATTTCATGAAGAGTAGTGCGGGGTGCGCCGCACTAGAACGCCTCTGACCTAGCCAGCGGTCCGTGCCAGACTTCCACTTCGCCCCCGAAGCATCTCAGCGCGCGGTCGGCCGTCCAGCCAGCCTAGAAGACAGTGCCGCGCCCGCGCTCGTCCCCGCGCGTCCGAGTCCGCGATCCCAGGATCCGAGAAGGCGCCGTGCGGAGACGACGGACGGACGCGGCGCCCAAGTGGGTGCACGACCTGCGCCGGCCAAGCACGGTGGGTCCATCTCCTCTCCCAGCGTGAAATGCGATGCGCGATGCACGTCTTCCGGTCTTCCGTGTCATCGCCAGAACATAGAAGGGGGCACAGGGATGCGGAGCACCCCAGCGTGCGCCGCGGTATTTGGAATTCGCGCAACGTGCGAGGACGGCGACGGGTCGGGTGCGGGTCGGGTGACACTGTGGCATGGCAGACGCAGCGCTGAGGCCTCCGTAGCGGACGGACTGACGCAGGATGTACGTCACGCCCGAGCAGCGGGCACGGCCGCGCACGCGCGCGACACGCCCAGCGCACCGTCTTGTGGACGGGCACGGGTGCAGCGGGGGTGGAGAGCGATCGCGCTGGGCTGGGCGGGTGCGCACGAGCTGCCAGTGCCAGCGGAGGGGATAAGTGGGCGTATGCGGAATAGCGTGCGTGCATTCCGATCCGGGGACGCTGCGGCCATCTCTGGCGACTCCCTGGCGAGGCGCTGCAGGCGCTGCGAGATCGCATCGCGCGGCCGTGGATCTGGCGGGGCGACGGAGATCTTGCGTGGGCGCCCGCGCAGCCTCGCGGAGGCAGGTGGGCAGCCAATGGGGCGGGGAAGAGGCTGGAAGAGGGTGCGGGGCGGGACGGAGGGCCACGCAGCACAGGGCGCGCGGGGTGTATCAGGGGATATCAGAACGTACTTGGGGGGATCGATCAGTGGGCTGATGGGCTGGGAGATTGAGGGGCGGAGGGGATGGAACTCAGCGGCGGGGACGGCATCGTAAATGACTGGAGGACATGACATAAATCTGTTGTGTGCGTACGCGGGTGCGGAAGACATTAATGCGGGAGGGGCTCGCGAAGGTGGATGGTTGTATGTAAAGAGCGCGAGCAGGGTTGTTTGTACCTTGGACCCTTGGCGACCCGTCCGAGACAGCGAGAGATGGCCCGAGAATAACACAGAGCAGCCACTGTGTTGTTGAGAGCATTGGACGCGGCAAGACTCGAGGTGCGTTCAACCCTTCGGGACGCGCATATGCTGCGAGATGATTGATGAGGACAAGCGGGGTAGAGGGGATGAGCAGGGGCACGAAGCGAAGACACCTGGTGATGCAGTGAGCAGACGCGCATCACCAGAGAGCAGAGTAGCGGTTAAATGACGGCAGAAGAAGGCGAGTGGGTAGGGGCGCGGGGCAGGATCGCTCGGCGGGGTCGAAGAGGCTTGCAGCGAGGGCGAAGAGAGGACGAGGAGGAGCGGGAAGAAGGCTCGGAGGCGCGCGGGGTCGCGGAGGCCGGGCCGCCGCGGGGTGTTGGGACGGCTGCCATAAGAAGCTAGGCGGCGGATCGGAGATCGCAGGGCCATCGAGATCGCGGCAAGGCTCGTATTTAGGGACTCTCTCTCCTCGTCCTCGTCCCCGACATCTCCCCTCGCGCCCCTCGAGCCCCGCGTCGGTCGCGGCTGCCTGGTTGAGCCCGCACATTCATGGTCTACGGCACGCGCGCTGCCAGCAGCGAGCGGTACGCACTCGCGGACGCTGGAGCGGGCGTGGAAGCTGTCACGGGGTCTGAAGCGAAGTGGCAGCCTGAGAGCGCGTGCCGTTCTCCCACCGCCAGCCACCCGTCCCTCCCTCCGCCTCTCCCTACTGCCCCCGCCCTCCTCCCGCGACCAGCCCCCGCCCTCTCCCCCCGCGACCCGTCCCGCCAGCACCTCGAGCCCCGCCGCGCCCTCTCCCCCTCCTTCATGCCCATCCCCCTCTCGTATGCCTCCATGTCGCCCATCCACACCCTCCCTGTCGAACTACTCACCACCATCTTTCAGCTAGGCGTCGACTCCGAGCCCATTCCAGACGAGCGCATCCGCGGCATCCATACCTTCGAGGTCCTCGTCTCCCATGTCTGCAAGTTCTGGCGCCAGGTTGCCATCCACACGCCCCATCTCTGGACAACCGTCCACTTCCGCACGCTCGCGCACATGTCCCGCGGCGGCGTCTACCTCACCCGCAATGCACACCTCCCAATCGACATATACATCGACACCTGCTCCGAAGAAGATTATCAAAATCGCAAGGACCTCTTGTTCCGCAAGCAGTTCCTCCCCGTGTTCGACGTCGTCCTTCCGCAGATTCACCGCTGGCGCGAGCTACACCTCATCGTCGCAGACCTCGAGTGCAAAGCATTCGCCCGCGAGGTCCTCTCCACCTGCGGCTCTGCCCCCATCCTCCGCACCCTCCAGCTCTGGCATGTGCAGAACTGGCAGACCTCCGAGCGTCTCTTCAACCACATCGGCCCCCCGCCCGTCGTCGTCTTCGACGGCTCGCTCCCCTCGCTCAAACACATCATCCTCCAGGGCGTCAACCTCCCCTGGTCCCGCTCGCCCTTCCTCCGCAACCTCACCACCGTCGAGTTCGCGCTGCACTCGGACAACGTGCGCATGCCCTTCCCGCTCTGGCGCGACATGCTCAACGGCTCGCCCAACCTTATTCGGCTCTCCCTCCTCTTTTCCGGGCCCCGCGCCTCGCCCTCGGGCGCGTCCCCCCTCCCGGACGGCATCGAATGGTGGGGCGCGGCGCCCCCGCCGCCCGACGCGCCGCCCCCGCCCGGTGCCGCGCCCCTCCCGCCCTCGACGGACCCCGTGCAGCTCCTCCAGCTGCGCGAGGTGCAGCTCACGAACCTCGAGGCGGACTACCTCATCGCGCTCTTCCGCACGCTGCACGCGCCGCACGTGCGCGCGCTCGAGCTCGCGCTCGACTTCGACGACCAGGACTTCACGCCCTTCGTCGAGTTCCTCGCCGCGCCCCCGCTCCCCCCGTTCGCCCCACCCCTACCCCCACCCCCGGCAACGCCGCGCTCCCGTGCCGGTGATGGGGGCGGCGATGGCGATGGCGCAGGCGCAGGTGATGCAGCCCGCGGCGACAGCGCGGCCGCAGGCGCAGGCGCAGGCCCAAGCTCACGCGCAGACCCCGGCCCCCCCTCGCGCGCCAAGTTCCCCGCGCTCGAGCGCCTCTCCGTCTCCGCGCTCAAGTGCAGCCTCCCCAGCTGGCGCGCGCTGCTGGCCGCGTCGCCGCGCCTCACGCGCCTCGAGGCGGACTTCGGGCAGCTCAGCGCGGGCGCGTTCGAGGTGCTCCTCGAGGAGGAGGCGCCGCCCGCAGGCGTCGCAGGGGTGGACAAGGGCAAGGCGCGCGCGACGCTCGCAGATCTCAACGACGAAGACGAAGACGAAGACGCGGACGCGGAAAACGCCGCCGCGTGCGGGCGCAGAGCGGGCCTGATCGTCCCCGCGCTCGAGAGCATGCGCGTGTGGGGCGTGCCCGGGCGGCAGCTCGCGCGCCTCGCGGGCGCACGGCGCGCGTCGGGGCGGCGCGTGCGCCGGTGGGAGGTCGACGAGGGCGGGCGCGACGCGGACACGGACGCGCTGCAGGTGGATGCCGAGAGAGTGAGCGCGGCGTGGCGCGCGGAAAGGGAGGCGGAGGCGCGCGCGGAGCCGTGGCGCTGGGACGAGCCGCTGGAGAGCGTCGTGTATTTCAGGGAGGACGAGGACGCGGAGAGCGATTTCGGGAGTATTGATGGGGAGGCGTATTCGGAGGAGGAGGGCGAGGCGGATGCGGAGGAGGGCGAGGGCGACGAGGATGGGGACGGTTGAGTGCCTCGAGCCGCTGGGCCCGGCGAGGGCTGGCGGGCGGGCAGATTTGGAGGGGGCTTGCTGCCCCTCCACGCACCGTGCTGCACGCACTTCACACACACACATACACTGCATACACTGGGTTTCTCCGCGGGTGCGTCGCGGTCTTATCATCATCCCATCTACCCCCCTGTAGCCTTCTCTTCTCGGGCTTGTTTGCTTGTACAATCTACACACCCCGCGGCGGCGCACGCACGCACGCACGCACGTCCGTGGTATCACCACAGCATGCCGGGTTTACCCCGGCCGGCGCACGCCCCACTCATTCAATAACTCAGGTTCGAAATTCAGCCCACGCGCATTCGGTATTCAGTAAGAGCGCGCCCTCAGAGCGGTGAGCATTCGGAAATTATACAGGTCTATCATGTAGCGCCGCCACCGTCCAGAATCCAGATGTTCCACCGCGCCCGCGCCCCTCGACCGGGCGCGGCTCTGAGTCTCTGCGGCTCTATGCCTTCCGCCCGCCCTCCGAGAGCCGCAGACGCGCCTGCTCGAGCGCCCGGTACACGTCCGCAGCGAACGTCGAGCCCTCGGGGATGGCGAGCGCTTGCTCGAGCTCCGGCACGGCCTCCTTCGTGAGCAGCAGCTGCACCCCGTGCGCCGCCGCGTCGTGCTCGTCCTCCGGTGACTGAGACGCGTGCTCAGACGCGGGCGGGGGCTGTTCCTTCCCCGCGGAGTGCTCCACGGCTGCTGAGGGAGTGGGGGCGGAGACGGGCTGGGGCGCGTATTTTGCGTAGATGGCGTCGAGCGCGGTGCTCGCCTGTGGGGCGATGGCGCCCTGCTTCAGGAATCCCTCAAGGTAGTGCGACGCCTTGTACGCTATCCCAGAGTCAGCCCGCGTTCGCGTCAGGCCCAGGCGGGTCGGGTGGTGTGCGTACCTCGGTAGTGCGACCATGAGCGCCATATACAGAAGAAGAACGGGAAGTTCGGGATGATCGCTGCACGCCGCCCCGTTCGTTAGGAACCCTCCGTGCGCGATCGGGTCGGGAGGACTCACGGATGATCATGAACGGCGCGGTGAGCGGGGACACCGCGAGCCAGAACACGAAGCCCTTCTTATGCCGCGGGGCGCGCTTCTCGACCAGCGTTTGGAGGTGCGGGAGCGGCGACGCGCACGCCGAGGGCGGGTACACCAGCGGGATGTGCTGAAAGCGGGCGTGCACGCGTAGCAACGAGACGCGAAGCGAGGGTCATCGACCGTTGGGGAGGAGCGACTGCGTCAACGGATTGGCACGGCCATCGAGAAGCGGGCGGAAAGCACAAACCACGGGCGCCGTCTCCTCCTTCGCAGACGGGTGGACGATGCTCGAGAGACTCGGGCCGAGGGAGGGGTCGAGTGACTTGAGCGCGAGCTCCTCGAACTCGAGGCGGTCGATCAGGCGTTCCCCGTACACGAATGCTCTGCGCTAACGGGCCACATATCGGGATGAACACACGGCACGAGCGCAGCACGGGGTGCAAACTCCAAACTCACTTTCCAGTGGCCCTCTGGGGCCTTCCCGAACCCGGCCCAGAGATCCGACGCCTTCGTGACCGCCCACTTCGCCCACGTCGTCGTCTTTGTGTTTTCAGGGGGCGTGATGAAGTGGTAGTACGTGAGCTGCCCCGCGGCGTTGCCGTGCAGCGGCTTGGGGGGCCGGGTGAGCGGCAGCGCGACGATGCGCATCGAACGCGTCGCGTTGCGCGCTATCCTCGTAGCGTGCATGGCGGGACCGAGAGCGTTTTTCTGAGAGCGTATGTCTCGTGGGGTCGTCTAGGGGGCTTCGTAGGATAGTACAAGGATAGTGTAGCAGTCTAGCGGGCGCGGAGGGAGGGCTGGGAGAGTTGCGTTGGAGGACGAAAGAGTGCGTGGAGGGCGGCGCGACGGCGCGTCATGCTCGCGTGGCTCCCACGTGCGGCACCTATACTGCACCACAACTTTTTCGTCTGACACTTCATCCTACTGCTGCGGCTTCCACTGCGATTACTACTAGCATCCGCTCTTTTGCTGGCTATTATGTAGTACTGGAGGTATGTTCCGCGCCACACTTATCAATAACTTTACTCATCTTGTTTGTGTTATTCTACAGCCCACCATATGGTGCTCATCTCATGAATCGCCAATGAGCTTCTAGCCATCTGGCAACCTTCACCGCATACCGCGACAGCCGGTAATCTCTCGGTGTCGCCGGAGGCACTGAACGTCGGCGTTAGCTCTCGCCATGAGCTACCCCGCTCTTCCCGGTCCCGTGGCACATCAACCACGCGCGTTGGCGGCGTTGCTGTCACCGCCGCAATGGTGACCAACGTGTGCACTGGCGCTCAACACCATGTTCGGTGATATGGAGACGGCTTCGGGTGAAGATGTTGAGTATCAATGTCAGCTTGTCATGTTTTGTATGAAGCTGTGATACGGGAGCTTATGGAGATCGCAACAGCATGCTCCAAAAATACTTCATCGGTTAGACGCACTGTGATGGTCCACAATCCTCGATCACGCAAATGAATGGCCCGGTGCTTAACCATACGGACTTGCTACATGTCCTGGGAAACCAGCCAGAGTAGGTTTCTCAAAATAACGCCCACGCATTGTCTGTATGGACTGAAGGCGGCTCACCTGCTCACTCTCTTTATACTCTTCGTAGGCTATGAGGAATAAGTACAACTTTGCCCTTCAATCCTCCATTGAACATTCAAACATGCGTGGTGTACATTCACTGCAGCATGCTTGTGGTACGTCATGCCGGAAGGTGTCCCCGCATCATGACCGTCGTATCTTCCATGATTCCGAGCATCGACAACGGTTGAACACCGCCAGGATGTCGCTAAACCTATGGTTACCTCATGGACGCTCCAACCTCTGATCTCCCCTCAGCAATTGGGTCCGAGTGCTGCACATGCTCCACAACATACCGGATGAGTATAAGAAGGGCTCGACGACTCCCTTGACCCTCATCAGGACCTCTCCTGTTCTCCACTCAGCCAGCTCAGCTCTCGGGTTACTCAGCTTCAGCGTCAGCACCAGTCAAGATGTTCTGCAAGACCGCTTTTCTCACCACCGCTCTCGCCCTGCTCGCCTCTGCGTCGCCCGTCACGCAGGAGCGCGGTATCCCTATTGCTCTCTCCAAGCGCGGCTCTCTGACCCATGCGAACGGCACGCTCGATGCCACGAAGTTCGCCGCTGCCCGTGCCAAGCTCGAGGGGTAATACATGCACTTCGACCGCCATTGTTCACCGCTGACAAGTATCTGTTACCTCACAGCAAGTACCAGCGTAACCTGATCAACATGGAGCGCAACCTCGGCACCGAGAAGTTCAAGGAGCTCTACCCCGACGTCGACACCTCGGCGTTTGTCAAGCGCACTGGCGTCGCTCTGACGGACCAGGAGGACGACCTGGAGTGGACCGGGTCTATCACGATTGGTAGCCCGGCGCAGAGCTTCGTCGTCGACTTCGACACCGGATCCTCCGACCTCTGGGTGCCCTCGACGAGCTGCTCGACCTGCACGTCGCACAAGCAGTACAGCTCTTCGCGCTCGTCGACGAGCAAGTCCCAGCGGGGCTCGTTCTCGATCAACTACGGCGACGGCTCCAACGCCCAGGGCAGCGTCTTCACCGACACCGGTCAGTGTGATTGAGTAATGCCCGCGATCTCTGCTAATAGCATCCCGCAATAGTTTCCGTTGGCGGTGCTACCGTCACCAACCAGTACTTCTCTGGCGTCACCTCCGAATCCACGGAGTTCAGGGAAGATCCCGCGGACGGCCTGCTCGGTCTCGGGCTAACTGCGCTCTCGGCTTTGGGCCACGTACGTATTCCCGAACCTTCATCTTGATATCTCAATACAAACGCCCCGCTATACAGGACCCGTTCTTCGTCACCGCGGTCAAGCAGGGTGCCGTCTCCGAGGGCGTCTTCGGCTTCAAGCTCGCCGAGTCCGGCTCCGAGCTCTACATCGGCGGAACGAACACGCGCCTCTACACGGGCTCCATCGAGTACCACCCCGTCACCTCGACGTCGGGCTTCTGGCAGATCGGCAGCGGGAAGCTCACGCTCAACGGCAAGTCGTACGCGACCGGCCTGCAGACGATCATCGACTCCGGCACCACGCTCATGGCCGCGCAACCGAACACGGTCGACAAGTTCTACGAGAGCATCCCGGGCTCGAGCTTCGACTCGCGCGACGAGGTGTACACCTTCCCGTGCGACCAGGTCCCCGAGCTCTCGTTCAGCTGGGGCGGGAAGACGTGGGCAATCTCCACCGATGAGTAAGTATTGCCATGCGGCTGTAGCGAGGGACACGGATCGCTGACCGGTGCTCGTGATGCACGCAGGTTCAACATCGGCCAGGCTGCGAACGGCGACTGCGCGGGAGCCCTGCAGCCCCTCTCTCTCCCAGGCGGTTCGACCACCTGGCTCCTCGGAGACACGTGAGTGCTGGACATGCATGCCTACGATCGTCTATGTTGACACGGAACCAACAGTTTCATGAAGGGCGTGTACACCGCTTTCTCGGTCGACGACAACTCGGTCGGCTTCGCCGCTCTTGCATGAGCCCCCGCAGTATGTTGAGTCGAATTTGTACCATTTTGTACGAAAAGCGCCAGCCATGTACTCCTGGCTAAATTTGTTGTACTCTGTTGTACGTCTTGGATGCTCGCGATGTCCTTGAATCAGAATAACAATGACAACGATCACGTCATGTTTTTATCACAAAACCAAATCTTCCGTTGTGCGACTGCTCTATTCGTCAATATATGCCATATTTTTGGATATACGACACAGTGTTACACTCATCTGACGATCCTCGTTGCCACTTCGCGCAGTGGGAAGTGAGACCCAACGTCTTACCAGCTCTGGTCAACCACGTCACTTGCCATATATAGTTGAACACCGTGATAGACGCTCACGTTTGCAGGCCGGATAGCGCCCCGCCGCCGCAGTTGTCCCTCCCGCCACCCATCCCACTAGTGTTCACTCATCTTACGTTCATCGTCTCTATACAGTCCGAAGTCAATCCAGGGATCCCGCTAGTAAATGGACAGAATGGACAGAACATCGTCCTCCGACTCCTCGTCCGACTCGCCGCCCCACCTCGGGGCGGAAGACGACATGCTCCTCGAAGGCCCGAGCGAGCCGTTCACCGGCATGTACGCGGCGATGGCGAACCTGAAACGCCAGCACCCGGCACGGTCGACCGTGCTTGCGGAGGGTGCGCGCGAGAGCAAGGCGCGTCGGAAGGAGACTCGTGGGGGCTCGGGTCTGTGGGAGGCGTCCGCGGCGGCGGCCTCGGGCAGGCAGCGGGACGACCTTGTGGACGGTGCTTTGGTGGAGCAGCTGAGGAACCGTAAGCAGTTACTACTTGCGGAGGGCTCCACGATTCATTGCTGAGGATCTGTGGCAGAGTTCGGAGACCCGTTCGATGACTCGATCTTGAAGAAGGCGGCGGGTACAAGCTCGTAGGCCGATTGTCCTTGTCCTCAGTGTGAGAGTTATGCTAGGTGAGTACCAGATCAACTGAGCAACACGAGGAATCGAAACTTCATGGTTTTGGTGTTGCAGGTGTATCATCTTTCGGAACCGCGTCGCAGCTGTCCCCCCGAATGTAAAACTATTCTCGTTCATCACAACCCGTGTAAAATGCATCAGCTTCAGCATCCATTATCACTGGCGTTTATCTGACCCGCAGGCCTCCTTCAGCTTTCCTATCATGTCGCGCCATTCATTCGCGTACGCCACACGGCATTGCCATAGGTTTGCACCTCACAACACTCTCACAGACACCCAGAGAGACCCCGCTGATCTTTCTGCCGTCCCTGGATCTGGGCTCTGCTACGTCCTGTCCCTCTGCCGCTGTGTCCAGATCGCCGCCTACCTCTCGATCGCTACCGGCCGCCGGTGTCTGCTTCCCTGGGGTTCTACGGGGTGCCGTACGGATGGCTTCTATCGCTCCAAACTGCGAAGGTGGCCAAGTTCCGAGTGTGGCTGGCTGGCTTTCCGCAGCCGCGGCCTCGTCTATACAGCGCGCACCGGTTCCCAGGCGTCACAGGCTCTTCCTATCTGTCGCGTGGCCTCTGTCTGCTTGTTTAAGCTCGGGCTCTTGAAATAGGTACGCTTCACGGGGGGCGTGCGAGGCGCAGGAGAGGCAGCTGACCGTGCGGGCGCGAGGCCGAGTTTTTGCCGCGTACATATACCGAGCGCCTTCCATGGAGTCCTGCGAGGAAGCCTTTGCCTAGGCAGCGCGTCGCTCGGTCGGTACCAGAGCTTGTGCAGGCAGAACAACCCTCTCTCTCTCTCCTTGCCGACTTAGGCACGGGCGCGTTGAGCAACCATGGTGAAGGAATACAAGCACCTCACGGGTGAGCATCTTCTCCGCCGAACGACTGCAGTTCCCCGCGTCCCGGACAGCGTGCAGGCACGATCGCGACACGACGCGACGTGCTCGTGCTGAGAAGGATTGCCGTCGCCACGCTCACAGAAAATTACGACACGCGCGCCACACCGTCGCTGACAATGCCCAGAGGACGAGATCGCGTTCTTCATGGAAAACGGCTACCTCATCGTCAAGCAGGCCTTTTCGCGCGAAAAGGCGGCCGCGTTCACGCGCGACATGTGGATCCGGCTCGGGCTGGATCCCCACGACCCCGCCGGCTGGCCCACCGACCGCGACCGCACCCATATGCCGTACCACAGACGCGAGCCGGTCGCGACCTTTGCACCGCGGGTACGTACCGTGCACGCACGCGCTCCACCCGCCCATGCTGATCCTCGCGGGATCCGCGTTCCGAACCATCACAATAACCATTACGTGCACGCACACACAGGTGTGGGAGATCATGAAGGAGCTGCTCGGCGGCGAAGAGCGCATCGACCCGCTCAGCAGCGCCTGGGGCGACTCCTTCATCGTCAACCTCGGCACGCCCGCCGACGCCCTCGCCGCCGGCGACCCGCCCCCGGACCCGCGCGCGCTCGCGAACTGGCACGTCGACGGCGACTTCTTCGTGCACTTCCTCGACTCGCCCGAGCAGGCGCTCCTCGTCATCCCGCTCTTCTCCGACATCGCGCCCGGCGGCGGCGCGACGTTCGTCGCGCCCGAGGGCGTCGCCGCGGCCGCGCGCTATCTCGCCGCGCACCCCGAGGGCGTCCTCGCGCGCAACCTCGCCTTCGTCCCCACCACCGCGCCCGTGGGGACGCCGGACGCAGAGGTGCCGGGCTACTACTCGCACCCCGCACAGGCCGCGCGCTGCACGCGCTTCGTCGAGCTCACCGGCGCGGTGGGCGACGTCGTGCTCCTGCACCCGCTCATGCTGCACTCGGCCTCGCGCAACCGGCTGCGCGTCCCGCGCGTGATCACGAACCCGCCCGTCGCGCTGCGCGCGCCCTTCCAGTTCGCGCGCGCAGACCCGGACGAGTACAGCGTCGTCGAGCGCGCGACGCTCCGCGCGCTCGGGGTGGAGCGGTTCGAGTTTCGGCCGACGGGGGAGAGAAGGACGGTCGTGCCCGCGCGTGTGGTGCGCGAGGTGGAGATGCGGGCGGAGGAGGCGCGCAGGCTGGAGGCGGCGGGGCGCGCGCGGGACGCGGTGGGCGCGGACGCGGGGATGGCGCGCCCGGTCGCTGTCGCGTAATACCAGTGGGCATTCGAGAGACAACGAGCATGCACATGTATTGAGACGTGGTAAAGCATGATATCGATCGTGAGCGCGAGCGCAGTGCTACAAGTACAACTGGGTAACTGGGTATGAAGAAGCGCACGTCCAGACAATCCGTCCCGCCCCGCCCCATCCTGCAGCGAGCACCCGCCCCGCACACGCGATAAATATGCCCACACGACGCAGACGGACGCGCCTCACAGGACCCCGGGGAGGAACCACCAGTGCACGCGGCGCGCGTACGCCTCCCACTGCTTCCCGAACGCCTCCTTGAGCGCCGCGTCCTCCATGCGCGCGCGCCGCACACCAACCGCGAGCCACCACGCGTACCACACCGCGAACACCGCCCACGCCCACGGCAGCGCCTGCGCCCCGCTGCGCGCGGACACGCACTCCGCGACCCACCCGCCCGCCGAGAGGTCCGCGAGGCCGAGCCCGGCGGACGTGAGGAGCGTGCCGAGGTACGCGGGGTGGCGCACGACGGCGTAGGGCCCGTTGGTGACGAGGCGGTGTTTCGGGAGGAGCGCGAGGTCGAAGGTGAAGAGCGGGCCGAGGGTGCGGTAGCAGGTGAGGCGGAGGAGGGTGCCGGCGGCGACGAGGGCGAGGCCGGAGAGGAAGGGCGCGGTGGGGCGGATGAGCGTGGACGCGGCGGCCGCGGCGGGGGCGGAGGGGCAGAGGACGGCGTGGAGGGAGGTGCGGAGGGCGGGCGCGGGGAGGTGGTGCGAGAGGATGAGGAGGATGTCGGCGAGGGTGCAGAGCCAGACGAGCGGCTGCTGGATCTGTGGGGGAAGGCGGCGGGGTTAGCGCGCCGGAGCGGGTGATTGGGTGGCGATGAACGAAGGACGGGGGAGATGAAGGCGGGAATGAATGGGGGAGATGGGCACATGCGCGGGCGGAGGACAGGGCGGAGGATGGGCGTCGATGGACGTGGGGGACAGCCGTGGGCTGCGGGGACGGAGAGAGGATGGGAAGGCGGACGTCCGGGAGAAGAGCACCTCAGGGCCGCCACACAGACGCAGGCGTGGGAGTGCAGGGAAGAGGGAGCGATAGTACTCACCTTGAAGATGAGGGGCGCAATGCGAATCCACGGCGCCTCAGTGCCGTCGTAGCGGCCCTTGGAGGGCGACTTGTTGGGCGGGGTGCTCGCTAGCTGGTAGAGGATGGCATGGAGGAGGACGAGGGGCGCGCGGACGAGGGACATGGCGAGCAGGGTAGCCGGCGCAGGCAGGCGAAAGGCGAGACGAGGGAGCAGGGAAGGGGCGAATGCGGGGGATGTTATAAGGGCGGGTTGCGATCGAAGAAAGGGTCGAGCGCGTACTCGAGCACTCGTGCGTTCCCATTCGATATGCGACCCCGGAATTTGAGGACAGGACGTGAACGTAACGGTGCCCGTCCGGAAAAGAGACATACTTCGCAGCGAGGGCCGGCCGGCGAGCTCCCACCGCGCGCAACTGGTCCCGGAGTCTGTGCTCTGGCGCAGTGTTCGTGGCGTGCGTCGGGCCGCGCGTGTCCTCGCGCCCTCGCCCCCGGCGCCCTCCGCCGGTCGCCGCACTAGTCGTGGCAGGAGCGGACGGCCGAGGGGCGCCGCGGAGAAAGCCCGCGGAGAACGGGAGACGACCAAGCTGAGCGGGCGAGAGCAGTGGGAGGTCTGTCACCCTGCGATCCGCATCCCTCGCCAGATGCCGAACCCCGATCGACGCTCCTCCTCCTCCTGCAGATCCACCCTCCCTCCCTCATATCTCCCCCTTCTCAACGCCTGCCCGCGCATCCCCCACGCCCATTCCACCGACCCCGGCGACTGCGCCCACTTAGAGCTCGCCAGATCGCTCCCAAGAGAACGCGTCCACAACGCGCGCCACGCCCCCTGCGCTGCGATCTCCCACTCAACGACGTCACTGCGCCGGTCTCTCTCGGTCACTGTACCCCTGAAGCCGTTCGAATTCACACCACTGATCTCGCTCTAGGTGCCCATCCAACCCACTCCATCAGGGCCTTTCCCATCAGCGCACACATTCAGATACGGACGCGCGCATCTTGACGGTGTCCGCGAATAACTATGTACGCAGCGGTGCCTTTGTCAGAGCCCGTGCTACAGCATCGTCCGCGGCCAGGGTGGCGGCGCCACCGACCTCATGCACGGGTCCGACTCACTCAGCGCAATCGATAATCGCCGGCGCGGCCGTGCACCGTGCCCACCCCCAAGCGAGCTCCGACGGCCGTCGTCCGTCCTCGCTGTCTCGGGACCGGAGATAGCGACGCTGCCGACAGCGAGAATGCGACGCGCGCAGAACCCTCTGCCCGGGCCCGGCCCAGCCCATCGCACGCACGCACGCACGCGACGACACATCAACGCTCCATTCCAGCATGCGTATTTCCGAGGACATGTCGACCCTGGCACGCCCAGCAGGCCCTCGCGGAGCCCGAACCCGAACACAGCGCATCGCGTAAGAAAGACACACACCGTCTCTTCGAAATAGCCCACGGCTGTGTCGGTGGCCTGCCCGCCGCGATACGTTCATCTCCCGCGCCGTATTGGCGAACGGGCGCAGGGCGCCGGGGTAGATACGGCCTCCTGTGGCGCATACCGGGCGTCGAGGGCGCGTTGAGTGCGGCTGGGACGCGCACGGATTCAAGTTCGCGGCTCTGCGCTCTTGGCATTTGTGCTCGTCCTGGGCTTGGCGAACAAACCCTGCCGAGTGGTCTGGGCACGGCAGGCCGGCTCGAGGCGCAGGCTGGTGTAAGTTGCCGCTGTGTGGGGGTGGCATGGACGGGGAATGCGAGGATGCGAGGATGTGTCGTGGGCGCAAGTAGCAATCCACGGTGCTGCACAGGAAGCGCGGAGTCCAAAACTGCCGCCGGGGCATCGCGCGGACTAGATCTTGACATACTACGGGCCGATCGGATCGTGATTGCCTGTACGCGTTAGTGCGCTACTGTTGGACCGCTCCCTTTGCACTTTGCACTACGATCTGTTTTTCTACCCCGCTTGTGTTGTTCTGTGTACTCTGGATTCTCTCAAGAGGAGAAAGCAGCAAATCGCCAGAAATAATGGGAGAGGAAGAAGTGGTATAATTTCCAGTCTTTCTATGCCTTCATCACGTCACGCCCAGCCCAGCTGCTCGAATTCCGTACAGACCACAAAACAGCTTCACGTCCCCGCTGACCCCGGGCAGACGTTCGGAGGGGACTACTCGACGCCGAGGCGGCGTAACATCGAACACACGCGTCGGCCGCCGACTTTCTCCCTTCGACGGCTGCCAAGTCCTGCAGCCTCCAGACTGAAAATCGTACTTACTTTCCTCCGAAGTGCTTAATTGCCCTCCTAGCTACCCACTCGAACACTACGTCTCCGAAACACTCAGCCTCTCGCGCCCACGTGTGTAGTACCAGCGTCCCGCAGTCGTCAACCCAGTCAACCGCCAGGCCTCCGAGTCCTCCGAACCCGCCAGCGCCCTCCCCCGATCCTGACATGGACATGTACAGCCTGACAGCCCGACATGCTGACACACCCTGACAGACAAGGACACAACCCGGGACGCACCCCGCTGCAGCCCCGAAGGGGGCACAACGCCCGGCCGGCGGTTCGATCTGCGGGGCGCTCCCGATCGCGGCTGCCACTGCTCGGGGCGCGCGGCGGCGGGGCGCGTCCGGGAGGCCTTCCAGGAGGAGGGCGGTCTCCGCGGCCCCGGGTGTCGAACTTTCGAACTTACACACGTGTACGTGTTGTGGTATTCGTCGGTCGTCGGTGCACGAGGTAATATGGGCTGCGTTTCCCGTAGGCGGGACGTATAAGCAAAGACACTCGCCCGACCGCGGCGTGTTACTGAAGTCTGCAAACCGGTAATGAACATAATCACGGTGCTCTAGCTCTACAACGTCCTATGCAAGTACTCTTCAGGTGTGCATCACGGGAAACCGCCCGGCGGTCGATAGTCCTCGGTGCCGAAATATCGACGCTCGGCCTCCCGGCCAACTCGGGTCCTGCCACCATGCTGTCTGGTATACGCCGACGGTACGAGGACGCAATATGACAATGATGCGTACGCGACGAACACTTGACGTTTCTCTCCCACAGACATCGCGCACTCCTCCAAACTTCGGACATCGTCACCGCGTCCTCGCTCCGGCCCCCAGACAGGTCAGCCTTGCAATCGAAGTCAGCCGTCAAGTCAAGTGCCCCGCCCCGTGGCCAGCACGCCGGCGCAGATCGCGTCCGCGGTGGCTGCGAAGCACACCCCAGGAAGCCCAAACGCGCGCGCGCGACGTCCCACACGTATTTTGGAAGCAGCGCTGTGCCCCCGTCGGACTCACACGTTCATTAAGGTGTAGGTACAGTCCCCGCGCACCTTGGAACACACACGCCAGACACCCTCGTCATCGTCGTCGTCGCTGCGTTCGCGTTCGCACGCACGTTGGGCGTTGGGAGCTCTGTCCGACGTCGGGCGACGTATTGCGTCCGGGAGGGGTTCCCCATGATGTACGTCGACGTCTGCGCGTTCTGCGGACGGCTGCGCTCGCACGCTCGTAATGAAAGAACATCTGCTCGGAGTCGGCTCTTCGACTCGCACAGATGCGTACCTAGCGCGTATGTGTATGCTGCTCGGGCGTGATGTCAGTGAGTTCTTCCGGCGGGACGGTGGGTGCGGGCGCGGGCGCGGGTGCAGTTGACGTTGGGCTTGCGGCTTCTGCAGGCTTCACCGGAGCGGACTGTGGTCTGCGCCCGCTTCAACTCCGCGGCGAACGGGGCGTAGAGTTTCGTTTCCGCGCGCTCGGCCAATGCATATCGGCAATGGTATACCGTGTATACTAGGCGTTGGGTACCTGTCGGTGTTGGCCGAGATCGGGCGCGGGGCCGGGGTTATCCTGGTGTGTGGCTCAAGTTGTGTCAGTTGTTTTCCCGCGAAAGTTAGTGGGTTGTTTACATATTTCCAAGCCTATCATACTTATATTGTCGCTGCCAGCGGTTTGGCAAAGGTTCCGCTCAGTTGGTGTTATACTGAGTACTAGGATACCCCGTCCTGTGTGCAGATAATACGAGGCATACCTGGACTCCCTCCCCACACGGTTCAGCCAGAATGTTCTGCTCCCTTTGATACTCGACTCACCACTTATTAATTTGCCCAGCTTAGCAGGAGGATTGACGTATCCCTTCGCAAGCCCAGGTACGTACGATACGAAGTTCGCAGGCGTTCTCCGACCCCGCGCGATCCCGCCCCCGAAGGTTCCTACGAACGCGCTTCTCATCGCCCCGGACGGGCGCGGGCGCGGGCGCACTGCCACTTGCCGTTATTGCTGTTTTCACGCGCGGTGTCGCGGGCGCCTACCCCGGTTTTTTTCTCGCCATCTCGCGCTCCTGCGCTCGCTGCACCCCTCAGCTTCCAACGCCTCTATCTCGCTCATTTCTTATCCAAACGGCTCCATTCTTGTTGTTCCAGAGACTACGCATCTGCGCGCATCGTATGATATCAATTTCGTCAAGTTTCGATGTGTTTCGTCCACCACCTCCTCGAACGCCACCTCCGGCGCACATGCTGCAACGGCTGGTCATTGACGGATTTCAGAGTGAAAACAAGTGGTGCCACGCTTTTAGGGAGGATTGTGGGAGTGCACAACGGTATGTATGGATTCTCCTGATGTTCGTGCATCCACATCTCTGCTTCGCCTGGCCCTAACCTCCCACTGTGCATGCTTCCCTCGCGCGAGGGAGACGTTTGCCGTCCGCATTCTTACACCTCCAGCAGTTTAAAACACAGTACAATGATTCCGTACACTTAGATTTGATCGCAAGACTGTCTTAGTTGTAATATGAGCATATATTTGCCGTTCTCCCTGTTCATGAGTGTGAAGTGCACCCTCAGCTGTCAATAATGCGACTGCGCCGCTCAAAACTTCAAGCAAGACGTCAGCCTGCCCAGTATAATGACTGGGGACTTGATTGGAACATTGGAGCATGTGGAATCGTCCAGCAACATAAGAGACTTCCTCGGTGAGCACAAACTCGGACGTTCATGCAACAGGAACGCGGAACCTCCACCCCTGGTGATGTCGAAGTGATGCCATATGGTTTGGATTGAGCAGAAAGTACAGGGAATATGCGTAGGATGTGTATACATAAGTGTACATGAAGGATACATAAGGGAGACGGATAGGAGGTCAAGGCCTACATCGAATGCATGCATCCTGATGGACGTGGGGGAATGGGGAATGAATGCGACAGCTTACCACATATTCTATACATCATTTAACATCCACCTCACTAACTGATTACGCTGCACAACATCTTGCACCCCGTTTACCCAAGCTTTTGCGCCGAAGGTGGCGTTCGAGGAGGTGGTGGACGAAACACATCGAAACTTGACGAAATTGATATCATACGATGCGCGCAGATGCGTAGTCTCTGGAACAACAAGAATGGAGCCGTTTGGATAAGAAATGAGCGAGATAGAGGCGTTGGAAGCTGAGGGGTGCAGCGAGCGCAGGAGCGCGAGATGGCGAGAAAAAACCCGGGGTAGGCGCCCGCGACACCGCGCGTGAAAACAGCAATAAGAGGGCGACAGCTTCTGCTCGCCTCGGTCTTTCGCGGGTCGCCGAACTGGAGGCTGGAGTAAAGCGACCGGGCGGGCTTCGATGTTGATCGGGGACTAGCTCACGATTTACTATTCCGATCGAACTAGTAGGTGTTAGCAGCATACTAGTAAGTACTAGTGAAAGATCGGGGCAATTAGGCTGGAGGTTGACTTGGCCGATTATGCTACTACTAACATCGATCGGGCGTTCTTGCTTCGTTGTGCGCACGCCCCGATTGATTTGTTGTCCGCCACGGACTCGAAGCGCGATCGAGGCCATGTAGTCGGTAGGAAGGTCCCTTCGCTCGTGTGGGCTCAAACCGTCCGCCACCTTCGACGGGGGATATGCCGCCGTCCAGTGCCGCAGAGAGAAATCCGATGTCGTACAGTCCGCATCCATACATAATACACGAACTTCCAGTGTTCCGCAGTCCCCGAGCCTCCCGAACTCTTTCCTCGCTCAAATGGCAATCGCCCCAGTCCTCTCGACGTCCGCCCTTGCCGTCTTCTTCCCCCTCGCCGCCCGCCACGCCGCGCGCCCCTTCTTCCCCACGCACGCCTTATACAGCGCCTCCGGGCCCACGGTAAGCACCTGCCCCACCGCCTCCAGCAGCTTCCCCGTCCCGTAGATGACCGCGAACGACGCCGCGAGGCCCGCGCCGGCGAGCACGAACGGCGGGAGGACGATCGCGAGCAGCGCGAGCTTGATCGTGCGCAGGATGCGTCTCCCCTCGGAGGACGGCTCCGCGTCGGACTCGGACTCGCTCTCGATCTCGACTCCGAGGTCGACGGCTGGGGCTGGGGCTGGGGCTGGGGCGGGGGCGGAGGTGTTGAGGCCTAGGAGAGAGAGGCGCTCGCTGGTGGGGGGCGAGGCGACCCCGGAGCGCGGGGAAGCGGGGAGGAGGGTGTATTCGGGCAGCACGACGGGGTCGGCGTTGGCTTTGGCGTCGCGCGCCCACTCTTCGTGCTTGTCTGTACCGCTCATGGTACGTGTCTGGCTGTTCTCGTGTACGAGTATGATGGCGAGTTGTGCGGTACCAGAATTACTGTGCCATTGAGTAGTTAACAATTAATAAAGTTCTAGCTGCACTGAAATGAAGGCGGTTGCTTACATTAGTTATGGCAATACACTTTCCTCTTGAATGCGAGTTGCTGGCGTGCGAGGCGGGGGACACAGGATGTGGGTTCCGCTGCTCTCTGACTCACATCATATAGGTATATCTTGGAGCGCCGCCCTTCCGCTGCGCACGCTGGACGTCCACAAAGTTCGACGCGGCGCAGTGCTGCGGGCACTGTGGTTCGGACGTTCTTGCACTTCCATCAAGACTTGCAGGCTGCGGAGGCCCGTTTAGAGAGGATCTGTCGTTTTCCTGTAGGGCATGCACAGCCGTCGTGAGAATGTCTTGGGGGATCCATGCATATATGTGTGTATGCGTATAGTGTGTGTGCGATATGGCGACACCTTGAGGATCCTGAAATGTTCAATGTGAGGCTCTCCACATTACCGTCCGTGTCAGCGATATACCGTCTGTAAATACAAACAGTCAGCTTCTGATATCTTCCGAGATGCCAAGTGCCTACGTCTCGGTCCGAGTATATGTTATTCGTGCAAAGCATGAGGCATACTAAGGCCGCAGCAGTCCCGAACAATGCGCAGCCAGCGTTGAATGACAGTACTTTCGAAGTCCTCGGAATAGAAGGCCACTTACGATAGCGCAGCATAATCCTGAGACATGGTCTATCAGGGATTATCCTGCATCGCATTCGCTGATCCAGAGCGCAGAGCGATACGGAACATGCTGTTCTCGAGCTGCAATTGTGCTCATCGCTATCGCCATATCGCATTTATGTGCAATTTTGACTTCTCGCGAGTTGAACGGGTCAAATACAGAGCCCGACACTCTCCATAGCTATAAAATGTACAAAGAAGAGTCAGTGCGATGCCAATGGTCTAGTGCGAACTAATTCACCTTATCCCGGTGGCCACCTTCAAAACAAGGCTACTTCATTCACATCCCACACAACACCCCCGCGCTCGACGCTATCCCCTTCCTTCACCCCCGCCCACGTAACATCGCACGGAATCTCAAATCTCCCAATCCGCGCCGTCTCCCTCCACTCCCCCTCCGCCCACTCCCACCGCTGCACCGACACCTCCTCCCCATCCCTCACGATCCCCTGACAAACCTGCCCAACGCGCACCACCGCGCCTCTCCTCCCACCCCCCACCCCCTCCCCACGCATCTCCAACAACACCGCCACGCGCTCGCCCTCTCCCCCTACAGGAAGAACCGGCACGGCCTTCCACGCCTCCTCATACTCCCTTACCTTCCCGCTCCCCGGATGCACCATCCGCCCGCTCTCGAGCTCGACGCCCGGCAGCGTCGGGTGCGGCGCCATGTCGCCCTCGTCCGCCTCGTCCTCCGGGCGCGCCGTGCGCGAGCTGATCTCGTGCACCCACTTCCCGTGCGTGGGCGTGCCGACAGAACGGCCGGCGATGCCCCACTCGAGCGCGGTGAAGGGCGTGGGCGTGAAGAGGCGCAGGTCGACGAATTTGCGGGTGCGGGGTGCGGTTAGGACGAGTGTGGAGGTGGGCTCGGAGGCGGGGTCGGGGAGCTGGGATGAGATGTGTGAGTAGGTTATGCTGCTTTTGAGGGGAAGAGGTACGTACCCAGCGTATGTAGAGGCGTTCTGAGATCGACATGCTAGCTTTAGCGTGCTGTTGCAGGTTGCGTTAGGTAGTTCCGGAAGACTTCTCGAGCGGTTGCAACTCACGAGAACGTCTCAAGTACTACGAGAGACCGTGACTCGGTAGTTATCAGGACTCTATATCGAGTCCTTATCGGGCCCTTTCGAATTACGGGCAGTAAATAGATGACGCGCCACGCCACGCCAAGGCTGGAGATATTGTCCTTCAGTTACATAAGATACTGGCTTGCGATTGAGAGGACTCACCTAGGCGGGGTTCATGGGAGTCGGGTTTGTTGCACATAGATATCCTTGCATACGTATCTGTCGCGCACAGTACTTCCTTTATAGTAGCCCTATCGATAGTATGTTAACTGAGCGTTCGAAAAGAAAGACTCCCCCCGGAGCTGGCGCCTAAACGGACGTTGCCGAGATTGACGATCTACTCACCTCTTCGGCAGGTCACTTCAACTTGAACCAACTCCATATTGTATGAGACGCTGTTTCCCGCACTGGTGCTTTCCTTCCCTCGTCGTTCTATTATATTATGTGACTATCTCTGCAATGGTTTGAGTGCTTTAACGCTCTCCAGGATCGCATGAGAACATGAAGATATGTTTTCCATCCCGCCGACTTCCACGCGCGTGGTCGCAATATGACCTGTACTCCAGAGCTCAATATATTCTCCCTGGTGCGTTATAACAACTAGAAAGGGCTGATTACGTCTATCTGCCAGCCGAATGTGGGCCCGAATATGACTGACATATGCGGCTGAAGCGCTGACATGCTGGCAGAGGCTGTCTCCAAGTCCTCGAGAGTCCGCCAGCCATGTCAGCCTCCTAGCAAGGAGTGTATAAATTCGTCGCTCTCTGGGCCCCCTTCTTCTTTCCTTGTCGCGTTGTTCCCCCATCAAGTCGTGCTATCTTTGCTATTCGCTCTCTATTCTCCACACTCTTTACTATGCCTACACTCATTCAACAACTGTTCAAGACCCCTCGCGGGGCCTCCGTCCACGATTCCTCGTGCGACGTACGCGGCCCCCGCGACGCCAATCCGCGGATCCCTACTGCTCACGGACGGCTGACCTACGCTCCCAAGGCCGAGGACGACTACTACCATGTGGTAGCCTCCGACTCCAAGGTCCATACCCAGGGCCATCTCGACGCCTCCGACTCTGAATACGACATCCCTTCTTCCACACAGCTTGACGAAGAGGAAGACGACATCGACCTGTACTACTTCAGCGCTGGGTCTGAGGACGAGTCCGCCTCCGAAGACGACTCCTACTGCCCTTCCAGCGCTGCTAGTCTTTCTACCTCGCTCGACACCGCTCCTTCGTTCAAAGGCGCTTCACAGGAGGTTCCAGTCGCTTCAGAGGCAGCGCCAATCTCGCCCCTTGAGGCGGCCCTCTCTCGCGTTGCCCAGGAGGCCGAAGAGTGCTCGCTCGGGCTCATAGGCTTAGGAATGCTCATCCCGATTCCGTTCCCCGAATCCGAGTCATCCGGAGCCTACCACGTCCTCCATCCTCAAGGAGTCAACCACGAGGTCGATGGTGCTACGAGCGACGGCGACGTCGCGAGCCTCGCGTATGCCTCTGGAGCGGACGATGCATTTTGCGCGGAGGACACCCAGGAGTCTATCGCCGGATTCGAGATGTACACGCCGAGTGGCTGGATGGCCTGCGGTATTTCTCCCCCGTCAAGTCGGGTTCACAGTCGTCCGCAGTTCATGCTCTTCGATGGACCGCAGATCGTCGTGAATACGACCGGGGACAACTCCGAAGGCGGTCCCCGCATCGCGGATAGCGCTTCCGCCGGGTCGTTCGTGACAGCGGCGGAAAGCTTCCCGGACCGCCTCCAGCTCCTATCCACGTCCGCTACAAGGGACTTCCTCAGCGTCCCAGGCCAAGGCCCGCCGTCGTCTCCGTCGGTCCAGTTCATCCTCGAGGAGTTCGCCCCCACCCCGCCCCTCGGGTCGTCCCCGTTCACGGACGAAGGAGAGGCGGATCTGTGGCCGCTGTCGAGGTCGCCGTCTTCCGCGGGTTTGCTCACACCGCCGGAAACCAGCAACCTCGAGCCCTATCTGGAACCCAGCCCCGAGTTCGCGTCAAATTTCGCGCAAGCTCAGTTCCCGGAGCTCCTCTACCGCTCGTCTCTTGCCGCTGCGTCTGCCCGCCCGTCGTACTACCCCTGGTTCGATTCCTTCCTCGAGGTAAGCGTTACTTTATGCCAGGACTACGAACACGAACTGATTTGTATCAGGAATACCTTGACGAGGAGGAACTTGTCGATGTTGGAGAAGTTGAGGAGGCTTGTACGGAGCCTACCCTGGATGACGATGCATCGCCGCAATCGCTCTGGGGACCTCACCATTCGACCCTACACCAAGCTCCCTTCTGCAGTATGCTCGACCTTTCGTACACCGAAGAGAGCCAACCCCTCGAAGAGGGGTCGATATGGACAACGTTCAACAGAGAAGAGAACCCGCTTCTATCCCCGGTATATCTTCATCTCGTCATACCATATTTCTACCTCTGACTCTGAATGCTATCCAGGTCATAGCCACCCCGGAGCCGTTCGAAGATCTATGGCGAAGCGCCAAAGTCCACGCATTTGCCGGAAGAGTATCCCAGCCGCTCCACGGGCCCTGTTCAGGTGTCCAGGAGCGGCCGGTCGATACCGGCAAAGCTCGCGCGGAAATTAACGCATTCGCCTCGATCAACGACGAGATCAACGATCTCCTTGATCTCTATGCTCCTCATGAGTCTATGAGTGTTATCCCTCCCCCTTCTGGGGAGGCTTTTGTTTCTGTTTCTGTTCCTGTTCCTGGTTCTGTGGCTGTTTCTGTCAGTGATGTAGATGCCGAGTGTCCCCGGGCTCCTGTTACCAGCGGTGTGTCGGCCGCGACTCCCTATCCAGAGAGATTGGTTAGGGAGGCGCGCGATACCTTCTGGGCTAACTGGTCCCGGAAGAGCGACGAAGATCTCTCTGCGCTGTTCAAGGCCAGTGAGAACGTCGCTTCCGGACTTGGCATCTTCGTCGAAGAGGGCAAGACCATTCGCCCTCTTCATGGCACCAAGGAGTTTAGCTGCACGTTTGAGGTAAGCTATCTATCATATTGTTTTCTTAGCATTCGCTCACATCCCTGCATAGCCGCTGCACCGCCCTATCACAGCGCGGCAGCAAGTCAAACGAGAAGCGCAGGACGCGTTCCGAGTTCATTGGAACGCGTCCTTCGTGCAGTCTTACTTCTAGCCACCACCTGTCTCTTTCTTTCTGCGGCGCACATCCCCGGCCGTATCCGCACCGACTTCGACTCAACGCAACAACACGACTCCTGCAAGCTATCCCAACGTTCTCAATCAGCTACCAGCTATCACCACTCATCCAGTTCCGGCTTCATTCAACACCCACCGCCGACGTAGTCGATGTAGCGTTGGGGCTCTGATCAGGCCCCACGTTCATCGATCATCTTGGCGCATCCGCACAATTATCCACCACCGCCGAGCTACCGCGTCGTGTTGCCCACCGCTCACGGTCGACACGACAAAGAACTCTCGGCGATTCCACCTTACCCACCATTTCCGCAAGTAACGAGTAGTCTGACCATGGACTCTTCGTATACTCGCGTACGCCCATACGGCGTCGACGTTCCGGCTGCCCAGGCCTCTGATCAGACCTGGACATCCGCGAACGGCCGTCCCTCCCGAGCTGTGGGCCCCAACAACACTCACCCAGCGCCGACTGCCTCGCGCGCCCGCGATGGCTGATCACCATCGCGGTCGCGCGCGCGCAGTATGCGCTGGCTCCGAACTCCCTCGCCAACCCACGCCCGACGTCCCGGCCGTGTTCGTGACTGATCTCCACGCGCGCGACTGACGACGGCGGCATTCTCGACTTCCTGAGCACGAGCGGTTTTGGCGACCGCTCACCCCCACTGCGAGGCGACCACTGTGCCTCGTTCGTCTTCCAAGGCCCTTCCGGGGGATCGTAACGATCCCGGGCCTTCTTTTCTTTGTATTCCGGTTCTCTTCGCCGCCGACGCGCTTTGGTCGCGGCATCCTAGGCGACGTTGGCTCTTCATCAGTCTCGCCTTCGACCGTCCCCTCCGACTTTTCAAGATTGTTTGGACAGTCGACCCCGTCCATGTTCATCTATACGCCTCAGGTGAGTTTTATTTATGTGATTTAAGACCTTCGACGCTGACATTTGATGTCTAGGTCCTCTCGCTAAGTACCACGCGCATGCACGCGCACGCTACTTCGAGCACGACCGGGCGCGATCGCTGGTCCCTCCGGCATGTCAATACTGCTCGGACAAGCGATCAACGTTCATCTTACCGTTCATCCCTCCCAGGCACCGAGTAAGTCGCATACCACTCCCTCCTGTACACCTCGTCTGACGCCCACCTCTAGTACCACATCTTGGACACACGAATGCACGCGTGTGTTCCTCGACGTGCGCGATACCTAGACGCGTCTATCACATGCACGGGAAAGGCGCGCCTGAAACCCCCAAGGCGACTCTCTTGGCGCTGACCACGCGCCGGGAGGAGACGCAGCCATGCAGCGTCGACTACTAGTGAGTCGACCTTTCTCTTTTCCTCAACCATGCCAATATGCTAACACATTCTTCAGACAAGCTTCGGCTATCGTCGCTGCCTCAAAATGGACGGGTCTTGACTTCCTCGGGTTCACTCTGCTTGTCTGGTGGCTCTCAGCTGGGCGACCTCTTGCTACCTCTACGACGTCTCGCACTCGTCCTCTCTTCAAGGATCTAATCCTTCAAAATTCTGAGATATCCTTCCGCCGCAATCTCTGGCATATGGACTCTCTTGCCGTGTCTCGCCCTCCTGCTTGGGCTCAATGTCAATATACTACCAACTCGTCCGCTGTCTCTGAGTTCTCGGAGATGGAGGGTGGCAGACGTGCCATAGAGCTGTGTTGACAATTTATATTTTGTACTTCTGTATTACAATTAATTGGCTGCGCCATGCATATGTTGGTCCAACCAGCGGGTGCGTTACACAACGCGACTGAGAGGGAAATTTATGTAACATCTATATCTCTCTTGAGGTCGGATAGCAGTCGGTGGCTGTGCACACCCATTTACGCATTGCCACCACCGCAGAACTTCAGCTTCAACCACACTGTTCGAGTCTCCAACGACGTCCATCTACCCGCTCAGGGTGGCTACCTTGTTTGATGCACATGGTCTAGCTGAATAGCTCATTCTCTGTTGGAACTCCACACTCCGACTCGTAGCAAGAAGGGCATGTAATCTTGCGTGTTCTGTCGGCGTTCTAAGCTAGCCATCGAAACGATCAGTACACGCCTCTTGCTAGTAAGGCCGCGAGACCCCTGGTTCACATTGGCCCTTGGAAGGTTGGCCCATGGCCGGGCAGGCCTGCAGTATAGTGTCGCGGAGATAGTTGGGCGATGATCCGGAAGACCACGGTAAGTGCTGCCCTTCTGTGAAGAGCGCAGTCGCTCGCGGTCCATCGATGGGCCTCAATTCTCTGCGAATGCCACACGCAGTCATGGGCTTGACGCGAATCTCTAAGTGTATATCAAAGCACTCGTTTAGACGTCGAGTACACCGCCTCTGAACGACACCCTCCAAGCCACGGATATGCAGCAAACCGGTGACCCGTGCCACCGGCCGGGAGCGCAGCTCATCATAGTGCCACTTACGTTCTGGGCGGCGAGGACATTGGTCAGGTCTCGAATGGAGTTTATGACACTTCACGCCGCACGGCGCCCCTGCGGCAGGGGACAGAACACCGTTGCTGTTCTCCATGCCGACGTTTCATCGGCCCTATTCTCGTGAGTGCGGCACTCCAATTCTCTGAATGACCGTCATCTGACCGTGGGTTGCAGCGCATTAGGCTTCCCTTCGCCGTTTGACGAGGCCCACCGCGGCCAGCGTCCTTAGGTTTCTCGTACGTCTTACGCGAGGAATTTGTCCGCTTGGACTAGTGCGCACTGCCTGGTGGGCCAGGTTCGGCTAAGAACGCCCGGCGAATGGCGCGCGTCCCTCGTCATCTGGCTTTGAGAAGAGGATATAAGCCTGTACGGTCGGAGCACATTCTCATCCTTCAGACAGTCGCATCCGCTTGTCGAACCAACAGTCACCCAGCCTACCATGAAGTTCCTCCTCGTCCTCTCTGCTCTCGCTTCACTTGCTGCCGCGCAGATGGCAGTCATCCGAGCACCTCCACCCAGCTCTACTTTCGCGCCTGACCAGAAATTCGTCGTCGACGTTGACCGACCGGTAAGGCTCTTGCTTTCGTCTACCACGAGTCGACACTTACGTTCCTATCTTCCTCAGGATACTCTGACAGGCTCACAAGAAGTCTCCGTAGCCATCGGGCTCCTGAGCTGCGTTGGGCAGGCGCCCGCGGGAACTTGCGACGGCATTGACACCACCGAGGAAATTGGTATCGCCCTTTACGCGGGTCCCTACACCCCCCAGCTTCGCCCCGGCGGATCCGACCTCTTCGAAAACTTCACGGTCACCGTTCCCGCAGGCTTTCCCGCAGGAGCAGCCGCTCTCTCCGTCGCCCACTTCTCGCTGGTTGGAGTGAGTATGGCTGTATTTTGATGTGGATGGAGTACTGATAGCACGCTCAGGCACGGAATTGGCCGACGCTCGAGGTCCTCACCGAGACCGTCTTCATCTCATAATCCTACTCGATTCCCTCAGGACTTAGCGCTTAGTCGAGCCTTGGTATACACGGCAATGGACGTCTTGGACTACTGACATGGACACTAGTAACACCTTGTAATAAATGTACGATATCGATGGAGTTATGTTCGCAACAGTTCACAGCATTGCCGGAAGAGAGTGCATGACGTCATTGCTCGCGGTTGTAAAGATGACCATAAATCCGTCGAGCTGGTCCCCACTTATTCTCCTCCCTCTTCACGATGTCCCCGCCTGCGAGATACACATGCGAAATTGTCTTCAACAGCGCGAAGAACGTCCCGCTCGCCGACTTGAACGACCTCTCCAGCGACCCGTACATCCTCGCCACTCTCACTCCCTCTCTTCCAGGCGCTTCCGGCCCGAATTCCGATTCTCCACCCCCGGAGTCCATCTCGTACCGCACACCCACCGTGCGACGATCTCTCAACCCCACTTTCAACACACGTTGGATAGTCTCAGGCATCCCTGCTTCCGGCTTTGTCTTGACTATCTCCCTACGCGATGAAGACCCAGGAAATCACGACGACAAGCTCGGCAAGGCGGTCATCCGCTTCCCCGACCCAAATCGCGACCATGGAGAGGGCGAACGCGAGCTGAAAGAGAACTGGGACTCTGGAGAACGCGAATACAAGATCCATAAACGCCACGGGAACCTGCGAACGCGTGTTGGAACGTACGTCGCGAAACTTGTCACGCGCGGACGCGTCAAACATCGTGTTCGCGTTCTTGTGAGCGTCCGCGTTCTGGGCCCCGCGCCGCATCTGGAGGGCGATGATGCTGAGCGCATATATACTGTTGGGCCTCGTGAGTTAAAACTGAAGAATTTATGTGGGGCTTGGAGCTGATGTTTGGGCGTTCCAGAGGTCTTCGTGCGACACTTCTCCCCGCTTGCAGCCTACTTGACCGCGGTGCACTCCTTCATCGCAAACCGCTTGCAGCTTACCGGACCCGTTCCCGCGTCCCTCCGACATCGCTATGTTGGGTTCCGGCCGTTTATCAAAGCCATGTTCAAGGCACGCGGGATACAAGGCATCATCTTAAATCATACGCTTCATAAGCAGCATCGCGCAGTGTATCGGTGGGATGCAAACACCGTTTGGGGGATCATAGGGCAAGACGAAGACGCCGCACCACAAGATGGCGACCAGCAGGCGGACGTCGGCAAGCAGGCAGTTGTACCCAAGCCGGAACAGAAGAATGAAGCCCTCGCGAAGAAGTTCCTGGAGATGACCTCGTACGGGACCGAAGGGCGCATGTTTACCTATGTCATTATGCTCGATGGCGAATGGCGTTTTACGGTAAGTCCTGTTATGAGCGCTAGTTCAAGTAACGGCAAAAGTCTGATGCGCTTGAGGACAGGAAACCGGCGAGGAGTTCGCGATCCAAATGCTGAGCAAACATACGATGCACGCGGATGTCTCCCTAGAGATCGCGTTCAGTGGCGAGTTCTTTGTCCGCCGGGTGCACACTTCCCACCACTCTGCAGAGAAATCGGACGCCCCCGATCATGTACACGAAGGCGCGAACGGTCACAGCGCACCCCCTCAGGATAACGAGGATGACGACGACGCGTCAGATCACCCCGACCCCAGCAGCCTGCCCCCGTCGGCGTATGAGCTCGTCATCGACAACGACTCGGGCACGTATCGCCCGCGCAAAGACCTCCTCCCCACGCTCGCCGCGTTCCTCTCGCGCCCCGGGAACCTCGGCGCGCTCGGGCGTGTACGCGCGATGGACGGCTTCGACGAGCGCCTGAAGCGGTGGAAGGAACAGCGCGCGGAGGTCAAGAAGCGTGCGCGAGGCGGCGAGAAGAGCAAGGGCGTGGTGCGTCAGGCGAGCGTCAGCTCCGCGAGCTCCAGCGGGTCGAGTTCGAGCGACGAAGAGGATCGGCAGGCCGCTGAAGGCGCCAAGCAGGACGCCGAGGCGGAGCGAAAGAAGGGCGAGCAAGGTCAGGAGAAGGATGCTCTGGCGGAAGATGCACAGCGCGCGAAGGACAACGGCGATAAAGATGAAGCCGCACAGGAGGAGGAGCGCGACACGACAACTGCCGAGCTGTGAAGACGCATACATCCTAATTGTATCGAATTATCCTACACAGCCGATATGTAATCCATAGCAGGGACTACCTACGCCTGCGCTGAGCGAAGTACATGCCACGCTCATGTACCTGCTCCAAGACAATATACGTGAGCACCATACCTGAAACTTGAATGTTAGGTGTTGACGTTAATCTGCGATCGTCGTTGGACGTTGAGGAACGTCCAACGATAAACGGAGGCCCGACGCGTTACGTCACATCCACATGCCGGTCGGTTCGGCGGTCGCGTCGCGTTGGTCCTGTCGAGTTGGGCGCTGATCCGGTACCACCTCTTGACCGCTACTACACCGTGGACTACCTGCAAGAAATCTACAGAACCGGACACATGATGGCTTCCGAGATGCAGGTTAGTCACAACACACAACTATACCCACGAATAATGTCTCCGACGACTGATAATTGGTGTTGAATCGCGGCCAGCCTGCGAACGAGCAACCCCTTGTCTACTGCCCAGACAAGGCGCTCCGAGCAGGCCTGAATCTTCTTGGCCTGATAGAGGTGGCTCTTGACGATCTCGATATCACGAAACCGCAGCGACGACGAATGTTTGCTGAAGATGTGGCCAGGTAAGTGTAATGCTGCTGTTGTCATCCACCCTTTCTGAGCTGACATTGGCGGCCCGGCATGGGTCTTGTAGTCTGCGTGAGCTTGGTCGCGACGACAAGTTCATCGTTGGAGTATGCGGTGGTATGTATCAATGTCCAGTACCATAATTATGCACTATAATCCACTTTGATCTCGGCTTCCAGCTACCGGTGCAGGGAAATCCTCTCTCATTAACGCGGTCTTGGGAGGTGCGTGTCTCATTTTTCTGTGCCCGTTTGTGCATCGCATAATCATTGTTATGTGGCATAGAGGATCTAGTGCCAACAAGCAGTGCACGAGGTATATATCATGCAATGACACATTTTCCCCCGTTTAACGACGCTCACGGCGGTTCCAGCATGCACTACTGTAGTCACGGAAATTGCTTACAACACTGAGAACAAGCGTGATGCACGCATCGAGTTTCTCAGTGTGGAAGAATGGCAGACAGAGGTCTCCTTATTCCTCGCCGACCTAAAAGACGTCAAAAAGGGTCCTCCTGAAGATCCCAAAAAGCTGCGTGCAGATTTGAAGCAGACTTGGAATAAGGTAAGTCGTCGACATTCCCAATATGTAAGTCTTCAGTACTAATAGTGAATTCCTTGTAGATGTCCGCTGTATATCCCGACTTGCGATACCGTGGGGTGCAGAAGAAGACCGCCCGGGACATCCTTCGCAGCTATCCTAGTATGTGGACCCAGGCTGTGTGTGTGTTGTTTACCTGACTCCCTCCTTACTAATAGACGTGACTGCAAAGCTTGGTACAGAGTGGACGACGACGTGCTCGAGCTCTTTAGCGGAATTCACAACCCAGCTACGTCCGTATCTGAGGGCTAGTGTAAGCACCGAGACTGGGGGGGCCTTGTGGCCATTGCTTCGACGCGTGAAGATCCGCTGCCCCGCCCCCGTCCTTGCAACGGGTGCGGTGATTGTTGATCTGCCTGGACATGGCGATACCAACGCGGCAAGATGTGCGATAGCCAAGAACTACCTACAATCGTGTACGCACTTTTGGATCGTTGCCGTGAGTAATCGTGCGTCCGACGAGAAAATTGCACAAGGTGAGAGAGTAACAGTGATTGTAGTATATCATATACTCACCGCAGTGTATGCTACTACGCCTCTCTCAACGTCGGATATCCAGGTCTATTCAGTCAAGCCACTCAGGCACAACTCAAGCTGGGTGAGCGAACTACTGGCTCGCAGTCTCACAATCTTATCTTCTCACTGTCAACAATCGATGTTACGATATTTCAGGTGGACGGTGAATTTCCCTAAACTATGCACTAATTCTACAATGGCTCACTTACCGTTCTGTTCAAAGATTGAATCAACAGGCCATCACATTCATAGGTAGACAGGCACTACCTTCTGTCGAGGCTTCCTGCAGCGCTGATTTCGATCCTGTAGGCACCAAATGTGATGATCTCTCGGAGGCCTCTGATTCAAGTGATGAAGATTTCGGCCTCAGCGACGATCCGAAATATGGGGAACTTCTGCTACTGACTTCACAGCGACAGGAGGCGATTCAAGACCTGCACAGCCAGTGTGAGAAACATCACAATGCTGCATGCGGTCAGTCGCCGTTCCTCATGCAGAACACAATGGAACTGACCGTAATGGCCGGCCGTTGTATATGCAGCCGCTGAGAAGGTGCTGAAGAAAAGTCGCGCGCTGCTCTCAGAACACATCAAGTCTATAGATGAATCAAGAGGAGGTTCTCAAGACGTCAAGCCAGTCGCCGAAAAGCGTGCACTTTCATCGAAACGGAAGCTACTCCTAGAGGCTCGTGATCATAAGCACAAGCGCGTACGTTTGGGCAGTGAGGTTGCTCATTCCGGGACGGGCGACCACACTGCGTCCTTGAACGTGGATACAGTCCGCACCCCGAGCCCGTCTAGCTCAAAAGATTCTGCAAGGACGACAGCTTCTGATGGTACCATTCGAACCCATCTAGAGACCCAGGTGCTCGAGCACAACCAAGTTTTCCTTTCCCTCCTGGACACATCTCGAAAGGCTGCTCAAATATTGGAAGATGCACAACACGAGGTTCAACAGCTGGAAGCCGAGACACAGGCGCGGCGTCTTCGCGCGCGCTCTGATGTGCGTGCGGGACTGATGATTCTTGAAACTGCCACTTCGCTTATGCTCTTATTCTTGCAGTATGTCAAGAAATGTCTTCGTGACGTGTATCGCTCGAGGGTGATGAGGTCAGGTACGACATCTCATGCTATATAACACTATCTCCAGATGTTCTCATTCACGGTTTTCTTATAGCTCCAGATGAGGACGACGAGTGTGATGACAGTCTCGGAGAAGAAGACTCCACTGTCGACGACAGAGACGACGAGGAGAGCGACGAAGAGGAGACGGCGGGGGTGGTCGACGATGGAGCAAGTGCGGTGGAAGAGGTCGATAGCAGCGATACGATGGCAGGTCAGTACCAGTCATAGCAGTTTGGTCGCAACTGTAGTCTGATACTGATGTCATTTGCAGAGCTCCCCGTGTTCATGGTATCGTCACAGGCATACATGGACATGAATAGATCGCTGCGCAGTATGTACTCCTCTTAATGCCCCAAACCTCGAAGTCGGGTATCAGCAGCACTACGGCTTTAGATCTGATGAGCATGATTGATACTTCAGGTACCACGACTCGCGCATCCAAACAGACCTGGTTGGACAAAGGGTTCTTGGATCTCGATGACACTGGTATCCCTGCCCTTCGGCAGTGGTGTCACCAACTCACGCTCCCTCGACGTGAAGCGGATGCCAGCGCCTTATTGTCAAGGTTGCGGCCGTTCGCAGCGTCCCTTCAGACGGTCATAGAAGGCGCATCCGAGATCAATGAGAAGGACCGCGAGATGTTGCGTTGTCAGTGGGCATCAAACGTCCGAGCCAGCCTCGAGGTAACGCGCTACCCTCACTACCGTCGGCAGAGGCCAAGGACCCCAACACCGTCTTCTGCGGTGGGAATAGGCCCAACCGCGCCCCTCATGAATGTATGTGCCCTCGCTACTACATCATGTCAATCAGCAAGAGACCCGGTTACTCATGAAGGCATTATAGAGACTGGACACATTGGTCAAAGACTGCGTGAACGAGCTTCGGAAGGAGTTCAAGAAAGGTTTGAACGACAAATGCCAGGAGAGCGCCGGAATTGTGAGTCCGTGGTTATTGCACGATATGTGCCGTTGCCTTTGGGATAGTTCATGATGAAGTCTTGTCAGAGCGCTAGCAAGGCCTATAGCGTCACGGCAGAATTCATCGAAGGCGTGCGCTATTGCGGAACCTACAATGCTAGTAAGTCGCATTGCTGTCATGTATTGCATTACGTTGACTGACATTTCTCGTAGTTTTGCGTCGTGATGGATGCTGGAAAGAGCATGACCTGAACGAGGACCTCACTGTTCCATTTGTGGAGCATGTTGCGGACAGCTGGTGCAAGGTATTCGAGACTAAACACTTTGCGTCCTTCGAGGAGAAAGCGACAAAGGAGATCGAAGACACAGTGCATCGCTTCTTCGTTCATGTCCCTGACATAGCCAGAGCACGAGCAGAACGCCAACGAGACTCATGCTTGGAAGAGGCTCGTGCCACATTCAGTGGCGTTATGTCCGCAATCAAAGAGGCGCTACAGCACCGTCGACGCGAGGTCTTTTGTCGTCTTGTAGATCATATCAGGAACGCACTGCACGAGGGCTATGAGCGGGCACTCGCCACACCCGGGGGGCGTGGAAAGTTCATGAGGCAGAAGGCGAGCACCAAGAACTCCCGCTTAGTTGTCGAGTATGTCACTCACTATTTCGTCTTCAGGAGATCATGAAAGAGTTCGTCTACTCGAAAAGGGATGTCATATTCGATGGTGCGGCAAACCTTGTCCTCGATAACCTATCGGCTGCTGCGGACGCTGTCGGTTGTGCGCTCAAGGAGTTCTTGCGCTCTCTTTCAGAGAAGGTGTGTTCTTTCATATCCAGGTCGTGTAGCCACTAAAATATGCTATCGCAGGTCGAAGCCAACCTCGCAGTACTATGGGAGCAAGAGTTTGAGAACGAGGATCCCAAAGTACTAGCTAATGTTCTACACTTACTCCAACGAGTTCTAGACGATGTGGATGCATGGCAAGAGGCGCGGGAAGTTCGAGAACTAGCGTCCAAGGCGCACGGAGACGATAACGATAGTGGTGCTGAAGGTGGTGGCGATGGCAATGGTGGCGACGACGGAAATGAAGATGGCGATGGCGGTGAAGAGGACGGCGGCAACAGCGACAGCGACAACCGCATGGACGTTGAGGAAGGGGGTGGAGAGGAGGAGGAGGAAGATGAGGTGGAGATCGATCCGGAGCTAGATGAGGAATAGGTCGGCTTCCGATGTTTTACATCGACATCTGTGGATGCTAGTACTATACGGTCGGCTCCTTCTGACAGGTGAGCATGTCCGAACATCTCATCTATAGCAGCCTGTAACTCATTGACAGCTCCGACACAAGCACTGGTCACTGGCTGTTCTCGCCGGCACTGCACACACGTATCCGATCTGTATCTATCTTCTGGCGGCTCATGTTTGGTGGTTTATGCTCTATGTTTGCTGCATAGCTGCTGTGCGGCCTGTGCCTTTCATTTCCGACTCCGGTGCCTCTGGAGCTACCCCTTGTCGATGTGTTCGCGGCTGATTCGGAGGACTGACGTTGAGTCACTTAGAAAGTCCCCATCAATTGAGTTTTGCTCGTGCTCTACTATATGCACTATCCGGTTTATCCAATGACGTTGCAAGAGTGGTGAAGCCAGCGTGTGCGAAGGACCATATATTTCGCAGCTGTGTTAATATACACGCCAATATGGAGCAAGACTACACTGAACGGTAATGTATGTACAATTATGATAGTTCGTGCGGAGGTCCGAAATCACTTGTCCAAACGGAAACGAGAAGTCCCGGGAGCTTGTTTCACAGCTTTCGCTGCGGTATCGTAACGACTTGCGGAACCATGCCTTTTATTGGATGATCAACGTTATATTCGCGACCTCCATGAACGGCATCCCACTGGCCTGCAAATTTGCACGAATCAGCTGGTGAGTATACTGTCTGCCCCGCGGAATACTCAGCATAACTCACCCCAATGATCGCGAAATGCGCGACGCCCAGGCTGGCTTGGCCCGGGGCGAGGTTTTCGGGGATGCGGACTGTGAAGTTCTGGTACGGGGGCTTGTACGCGTCCGGAGGCGCCAGCTGCGGCGAGTAGGGACCGGCGTACAGTACGTCGCCCAGCACCTGGGTCACGTCCATCTCCGCGCATGTGCGGTTCGCGTCCTCGCCGTATCCCGCGCAAGGCCAGAGTCCGATCGCAATCGCGACGTCTTCCGAGCCGGTCAACGTCATCTACGGGAGTAGAGGTTAGCAGTGCTTATGGGAGGACAAGTGGGCAGACGTACGGGTCGGTCGACCTCGACGGTAATGTTACTCCCTGCTTTGAAAGTGGACCACTCGGCTGGCGCGCCAATGGCTATTCGTTGGCCGAACACAGCCAAAGCGAAGTACGCAACGGAGAACAGGTATACCAGAGTGTTCATGATGGTAGACGGAAAAATAGGATGCTAGGATTCTAGCGTTGCTTTTGGGTGAAGGTGAGGGTGGTAGGTCGCTCGAGTCTGGAAAGACACTTGCTGTGGAGCTGCTCCCCTAGGCTCAGCCTTACGACTTATATACCAAACGTACGAATTCGATCGAAGCTCCGAGACGAGGCTGTGCGTATTCTCAATATGCCAGGCGGCGACAGGTTCGCAGCCGGGCACGAGGATGCGGTCATACAACGTGTTGTGCCGAGGTCTGCGGAGCCCTCTCTCGTTGGCTATTCGGCCAGTGGGGGTCGGCGCAGGTCGGCGAAGAGCCCAGTGCAGAAGGACGACCCTGTGCGCGCTGTGGAATGGCCTCGAGACGGTGATGGGCCGATGTGTGTGAAGAGACGCACTCGAGCGTCAGGCGGATGGGGCCAGACGCGGACATGTGAGACGGCGAAAGCCATCTCGCTCCAAGAATCTGTCGAAATGGACAAAAGTTTGCACACTTCCCTGCACTCCGACGTGTCACCAAGCTCTGATGTTGATAGTGGGCGGGATGTCCTGGACAAGAGGCCCCCAGAGTTCAGACGGTTCGATGAACTTCCATGTCGGAGCGCTCCGCGGTTCGTGAAAGGTTCCGTTGCGGCGGGAGTCTCGGACCTCGGACTTCCTTACGAAGTGTTATTATGGCAAAGCCTCGGGGAACGGTGAATACCCTTGAGCAGGCATGACGTACAAATAGGGATGAAGGCTGTCCTTGCGAGTCGCGCCAGTTCCAGGGCAAGCCGAGCTGAGCCAGTTACGTTGTTCTATAACTGAGGAGCTTCATCGTGTCGCTATACTTTCATTATTTGACTCCATACTCGTATTCACCGGCACCTGCAGCATGATTTGAGGAGTTACTGAGAGAGATCGCGGTGAACGCAGGATGGATGAAGCCAACGACACGGTGGCGCTCAGCCTAAACGCGTCGCGTATGTCAGGTGACATAAGCGCACGCGCTTAGGTGCAGGAAACAGCGCCGAGGAAGGGCGCGATGTGAACTTGATCAATCCAGCACTCTCACCATGGTGCAAGGCACTCGCGGGTCTCATTTGGTACCTTTCGCGCTTTCCATTTCAATTTTACTCCAGCTCATTAGCCGCAACACACCGAAAGAACGCTACGTCGACCGCGGTGCTACCACCGTCCCTCTTGACCACCACTAGCGTTCAGGATCCGACCCTACCAGCCATGTCGGGCTTCGTCTCCGTCTTCTTCATGGCAGCCTTGCTGGGGGCGGCATCTTTTGGGACTGGGATGTTGCCTCTGTCAGTAGCGTTCTCCAGTAAGTCGTCGCCCGACTATTTCGGGCGTTCTACTGATCGCGAATGTAGAAACCTCGTTGTCTTCTCTATCTGCTCTTGGGACCGGACTATTGATTGGAGCTGCATTGGGAGTGGTCATCCCCGAGTACGTGTCGTAAACGTCATAATATACAGGCTGCGTGGTTGACATATTGATGCTCTAGAGGTATCGAGACGCTGGCTCTGTCTCGACAAACAGAGCCTTTCCCCACGTCAACGATTGCGCTTGCGCTCATAACAGGCTTCACATTTATGCTTGTCGTCGAGCGTCAGGTGTCAAGCCACACGCACCCTTATGCCACTGACGGCCCACCACCTGAGCTGAGCGAAGATTCCGCTGTTGAGTTCGACGTAGAACTCGGCGACCTTGAACGCACAGAAGGCATTGGTTCCGGCCAGCCGCCACGCATACCTTCCCGTTCCCATGCGGAGGACGCCTCGGAGTCGCGTGGACGAGCATATCCGCTCACCCTTGGGCTAGTCGTCCACGCGCTCGCGGACGGCCTCGCATTGGGCTCCGCCGCACTCTCCGACGCGGGCCAAGAACCAGCGACTAGCGGTTCTATCGAGTTCTCCGGGCTGTCTATTGTAGTGTTCCTCGCGTTGGTAGTCCACAAAGGTTCGCACCATGTCCGTGCACCGGATAACCGGATACCGCGTTGACCAGCATTGAATTATACAGCACCCACCGCACTTGCGCTGACCACATCCCTTCTATCAACGTCACTTCCGCCATCACAATGCAAGCAACATCTAGCAATATTCAGTGCAGCGACTCCGATCAGCACCGTCGTGTCGTATGCTTTGCTGTCGTTCTTCAGAGCAGACAGCCAAGGTCGTTGGCCCGGCGTGGCCCTACTCTTCTCCGTACGCACATGTCAACTTCAACATCGCCGTTTACTACGTGTTCTCACCTCGTAACCAGGGCGGGACATTCTTGTACGTCGCCACGGTGCTGCAAGGGTCGCTCACCCACGGTCGCTCCGCGACCGGCGAAGATGGCGGCTCGAAGGGACGGCAGTTGCTGCTCACCATCGCAGGAATGCTTGCGCCATACTGCGTCGCGGCGATATTGGGCGACGACCACGGGGACTAGGCCGTCTCCGTCTTTCATTCCGACACGATCCGCGCACCTGTTTCGTTGTACTTATTGGATCAGACCGCAGGCTCCCTCCGCTATAAACATCGGCTAGTCTGGACCGTTGCAGTGCCGCAAGTGCGATCCCTATCGGATGTCCCACGGGCCTGCGCTTGTCCGCGCGTTCATTGCACCTTAATCCCGGAGGACACGCCGGCAGCTGGACGACCACGATGCATGCAGGCGTAAAGTCCGATGGCGGTGAGGATACGGGTGATATCTGGGTCTCCCAGGGTGATCTAGGGTTGTATATTCTCCATAGCTAGCGCTATGTAATTTCCTCTGAGCCTGAGTTGCAGGTCGGTATGCCGTCATAGCTTGAGCTGCCGGTAGTACAATGAGTGTTCGGCAGGCACCTATAGTATACAGCTGCCCGATTTAGTCGTAAATCCGAGTGTCGCCACAAGAATTTGAAGAAAGCAAAACCCTGATCCTCTGCAAATCCTCGCGGCGGCTTGGGGCGGGGAAGGAGAACGGAGGTGGGCGGAGAGCGCCTAGAGTAGTCCGGAGACGCAAATCCAGCGGTGCGGCGTCTATGGCCGTGCGTGTGGTTGAAGTCGCGTGTGCGCTCCAGCTCCCAATTTGAGCCTCTCGTCTCTCCCCCGTCCTCCCCGTCTCTATCGTCTGCCCACGCTCACGACTCTGCCACGAATATCTCATCTGCCCCCGTCCCCGCCTCCATCCCGACGACGTCAGAGCCCCGATTCAAGTCCTATATTTCTCCCCTCCATTTTTGTTGCGCAGCCGCCGGTGGCGCCAGCCCTCCGCTGCTGACATCTCTCATCCTCCTACCCCCAACCCTCGGCCCCTTCAAGCTACCACCTCACTACCCTTCCCGGATCCTTCATGGCCGTCCCACCGCGCAGGGTCCCCCCTCCGAGCGACCACTACTATGCTGTTCCTCAGAGCCCGTCAGGTAGCCGGCGATACCAATCTCAACCGCAGCCGCCGGCTTTCTCCCAGCCTCAGGCATCGTCGAGCTACATGAGCCAGCGAAACGACACCACCCAAGGAGTAGCTACTGGACAGATTGGCGGAGGTTATGGCCCTTACTCGGTGTGTAATATTGCTCGTCAAGGCAGGTAAGAGAGAAAAGAGCTGATCCTGTGGCAGTACAATCCTACGATGGCGAGCGGGCGCTATACGTCCTCGAGGTTCAGCAATGCGCCCTCCGAAGCATCAATAGGCACCAGCAACGAAAAGACGACAGCCTCCAACGTCCCGATAGCGGCCACGGCCACGGTACAGCAATACCCGTACATGTGGGACACCAAGGACCCCGACCTAGACGACCCGCTCCACAACCCTGACCCTGTGCGAGACGCAGCGCTCGACCGGAGCTGCGCACCCTTCTCATCAAGAGGCTGGCTCAACGTTTCCGCGCTGGTCCTCATAGTCGTCAGCATCATCGTGCTCTTCGCTGGATACCCTATCATCGACCACTATGTGCACGACTCGCCAAAGGTCACGGGCTTCAACCTCGGCGGCATCAACGCAACTGGCCAGGTGCCCAAATTCACCAACTTCCCTACCCTGATCGATGCGGACACCGACCAGTCTGTGTACACGCGCAAGGGCAACGATGGCAAGAACTACAACCTTGTCTTCAGTGACGAGTTCGAACTAGACGGGCGGACGTTCTACCCCGGAGATGACCCTTTCTGGGAAGCTGTCGATTTGCACTATTGGCCGACCGCGGACATCGAGTGGTACGACCCTAGGCAGATTACCACCGCGAACGGCAAGCTAGTCATCACCATGGAGGAGGTGGAGAACCACAACCTCAACTTCCGGAGCGGTATGCTCCAGTCGTGGAACAAGTTCTGCTTCACGACTGGCTACATCGAAGTGAAGGTCAGTCTCCCTGGCAGTCCCAACGCGCCGGGTCTCTGGCCAGCAGTATGGACGATGGGCAACCTTGTAAGTGTGGAGTTGGTAGCTCCTTCCGACCGTTCTCATGGTTATTTAGGGCCGTGCCGGCTACGGTGCTACTACCGAGGGAACCTGGCCGTACAGCTACGATGCTTGCGACGTCGGCACTTACCCTAACCAAACGACTGCAGACCATACGCCCGAGGCAGCTGTGACTGGCGGTCCCGGGGGAACGGAGATCAGCTTCATGCCGGGACAGCGCCTCTCGTCGTGTACGTGCCCCGGCTCGGACCACCCAGGACCGGATGTGACCACCGGTCGTGGAACACCTGAGATCGATGTCTTCGAAGCACAAATCGACGTCAGCCGTTTCCAGGGCGAGGTCTCGCAGTCGTTCCAGACAGCGCCGTTCAACTATCAGTACGAGTTCGTGAACACGTCGGACGTCACGCAAATATTCGATTCCACGAAGACGAAGTTCAACTCCTACAAGGGCGCTCAGTACCAGCAAGCCGTCTCCGCAGTCACGGATATCGACAACACGAACTACAACGACCAAGGATACACGACGTACGGCTATGAGTGGTGGTCGGATCCCAGTGATCGGGATGCTGGCTTCGTTACCTGGTACTCCGAAGGCACCCCCGCCTGGACCATGACTGCAGCCACCATCGGTGCCGATACGAACACGGAAATCAGCGCGCGTCTCGTACCGGAGGAGCCTATGGTGAGTTTGGGGAGCAGTTCCAACCCCCGCGTTTGGTGTGCTGACTTGTCCGCAGTACATCATCATGAACTTGGGCATGTCGCGTGAGTACCTCGTTGGCTGCCCCGTGTATGCGCATGTCTGACCTCGACCTACAGCCGGATTCCAGAAGCAAGACTTCAAGCACCTCACATTCCCTAGCAAGATGTACATCGATTATATCCGCGTCTACCAACGTGAGGATGCGCCTGACGATCCGACGTCGTGCGATCCGTCAAGCCACCCGACGGCAGAATACATCACGAAGTACGTAGCAACAACGTTCTGTCTATGCGACTCGGCTTACACATGACCGATAGCCACCTGAACGCGTATTCGAATCCCAATCTCACCACATGGGACCAGGCGGGCTACACGTTCCCGCGCAACTCGAAGTACGACGGGTGTTGATCTGATCCGTCGTGCGACTACGCTCTCCCTTCTTGCATATCTTACTTTGCCCCTCTATCCATCGCATTTCACGACCGTGCACGACCCCCATGCATAGTTATACGTGTATACGTATACCGGACGACATGTAGTGTATCATCTCCTCCGTACCACATCCCATAGTATTTCTGCGAACGGACGCTCCCCCTTCCTAGCTCCTTGCTCCATGCTGGTGTATAGGCGCTGTCCTACACATCCTCACACTGGCGTAGCCCATTCTAGTCTAGTCTACGCGTAGCTGCGACTTGACAATGAATAGACCACCTAGCCTCTCGTGAACTTATCGGGACCCTCCACTAGGGTACTGCCATATGCCGGAATATAACGCCGCGCGCCAGTGAGCGGCCGGACGTCATATTGCAGTTCAGTACCGACGGCCGGATTTGGGTGTGTCACGTGTTGAGAGAGACTCGCGCGCTCATCGAGCGCGGCGCGGAGAGGCATCTTGCTTCTCAATCCTGCATGTCTTCTCCTCCGCCTTGCGCTGTGTTCTTCTAGCAACTGGTGCTCGCCCCACACAGTCTACGTGCAGTGTTAATCCTCGGTCCATGAATACCCTCAGCACTCTAGATCGCAGCACGGTCAGAGACCTTAACGCCGTGGCCAGTGGGATAGGGCGGAGCTCCAGAAACGCGCACAGTTCGACGACCTCAGATATACCGTACGCCGAACGAGCTCTATGTGCATAAGATTATATTGGAACGTTGACTGGTGTCCAGGCCTGCGTGGAGAGGCAAGAACCCGCATCCCATTCCAATACCGGTACGTTTAGCCACCGCCTGCTCGCTCCGCCCACTTCGCATTTATTCGCCCCGTCAAGGCCAACGGCGCGTCGAGCCACATGAAACGCAAATCGAACCCAGCCTCCAACCCTTACGGAGGTCGCCGCATGGCCTCCACGCTCACCCAGGGCTCACGGATGAACGGTCATGACAATTCGGGCAACCACACAGCGATGCGGACCGTCCTGTCCTCTGCACCTGCGGGGGGAAAGTACGGGGGCAGTAATGCAATTGAGCCCCCCGCGAAGCGGCTGAAGATGAGCCCTGTACTGACCTCGCCACATTTTGATAATTTAAGTGAGTCCTCTTCTCCGAACTGCACGCTCCCAGGTATTCTTGGCGGCGGCACTCACATCTTCAGTAGACGGGCCCCGGAAGGCAAAGGCCCCCGCGGGTAACTTGGTGGTCATCTCGGACGATGAGGACGTCGGCGCGCCCCTCCCGCAGGCGCACACGACAACGAGGCCACATGCAGTGCACGATGCGAAGGACTCCACTCCCGACCCCATCGACTGTCTCTCCGCCCCCGCGTCGCGTGCGGCGTCTCCTCTGTCGGGGAAACACGCGTTTGAACGTGATTCTCCGAAGCCGAAGGATCCGCTGCCACCGGACGGACAGTCTACTGCGCGATTGCGTGCCCGGCTCGGAGAGAGCTCAGCCCCAGAGGTGCTGGACGTCGACGCCTCCAGCGAAATCGAGTCGGCATCTGGTTTCGATCTCGAAGACGCGCAAGCACGCAAGGTGCCTACTCCGAATGGCAGAACGGTGATTCCGGGTGGTAATGTGAAGCAGAAGATCACCATGTATGAGCAGAAGGATACGCGTGTACCCCCCAAACAGCCAGAGCGGGTTCCGCTGCCCATGATTGACTTCAAGAAGGCCGCCAAGGGCTCGGTTAAAACTGCGATGAAGCCCAAGACTACGAAGGTTCGATTCCTCGTTGTATATATTGTGTGTGGCTTGTTGCTCATTTTCCAGCTTACAGTCGATATCCAGTCTAAGTCAGTTCGACCTAAAGCGTGTTCCAGAGCCGCTCGATGCAACAGCTCCTTCTGGCTCAAAGTTAGTCGAGAAGACGAAGGCGCCCCCGGTACTTCCACTGGAAGCCCTATCTCTTGGGTGTCATATGATGGAAAATACCGATACTGTGCAACCGCAGTTGTGGGCCCGCATACAACGGTTGCCTGCACGAAACGCATATCTTCTGCAACTAATCGATGGGCATTATACGAAGCAGCCCATGGCCGTTTTTCATCTAGACCGAGACTTCGATTCCTTTCAGGTATGCGCGAGTTTCCCGCTAGCGATGCATACTCATGGTTAACAGTACACGGCACCGAAGTTCGCCATGGAGAAGGATGCCGCTGTTGTTCTTCAATTCCAAAGCACACCGTCAGCCAAATTATCTAGGAAAGTGCCATCATTCCAGCCTGGTATGCCGCCTGTCACTTGCACACCCTCTAGCGAGACAACCATACGAGCTGACTTGTATGAATGCAGGTTCCGCCCTTGCGACTGGCTGGATCACTCTGAAGCTTTTGATTTCACATGCGAATTGCAACGGCTCTGCATATCCAGATTTTTTGGGCGTTCTGAAAAACCAGATACAGAAGCACGAAGAGATAAGGTATTGTGGCTCAGAGCTCATCCTGGGACAGCGTTGACATTGTATTAGGGGAGGTTCCGCAGCAAAGGCATGTTGGGAGCAGGTTCTGAACGCTGCACGCCATAAGCCCGATGCCGTCGAGCGGGTTGCGCGCCCAACGAGGACCGCCACAACCTCCCGGAAGCCGTCTCCGATCTCTGCCGGACCGTCGACTAGCTCGTCAACGGCCATTGTTTCGTCAAATCGCGAAGGGAAACCAGCGTCTTCCCCGCCGGCTCGGTGCGTATGCATGGCTGCTTGCTCTCCTCCGCTGAGCTGATCCCAACCGTTGCAGAACATATGGTAGAGTTACGCGTCAATCGGCGCGCGACGCTCGCGTTTCAGAGACACCGGAAGTGCTTGACGAGCTGTGAGCTGGTAATTTTCGTACCTGGGAAACTATGTGCTGATCGGCCTGGTCCCAAGGGTTTTGGTGTATCCACCCTCCGGGACTGGTGCGGTGAACATCACGCGCGGCGATCTCAAGCGGCTAGACAATGGGCAGTATCTAAACGATACCCTCATTGAGTTCGGATTGAAGTGCGTAGCTCGTTTATGCAAACAAGACGCGTCATTGCTCACCTCTGGCGTAGGTATTGGTTGCACACTTTGGGAGAGCACCAGCCGGAGCTCGCGGAGCAGGTGCACGTATTCAACTCGTTCTTTTTCAAGAAGTTGAACAGCAAGAAAGAGTACGCTTAATGTGGTCATCTTAGTTTCGGCTGTTGATCGAAACTTTCACCAGCGTGAAGGAAACATATCTCAGCGTCCGGAAGTGGACGTCGAAGGTCGATATATTCAAGAAGAAATATATCATTGTGCCCATCAACGAAAAGTACGCCGCTCACTTGATTCTGCTCTCGACGTCTAATCAATTCGGCATACCTCTTCAGCTTTCACTGGTATCTCGCAATCATCGTGAACCCGGAGAATATGCTGCACCCACCACCACCCCAAGCACTCCGGCCAGTCCCGCAGACTCGCAAGCGCAAACGCGAGGAACCGCCACCCGCATCCACCGCGACGGAGACCGAGGTCACTGCGGACGACGGCGTTGCCGAGAACAGGAGCGACACCGCGCCGTCGGACACGCCCCCCGACGTCATGACCATCGACCGTGAGAGCGAAGGCGAGGGCCAGGAGGTCGAGACCATGCTGCGCTTCTCCCAGTCGTGCAATATTGTGGACCCGGATGGCGAGCCCGCAGCAGCCAAGGGCCCGGCTGAGCGTTCGCGCTCTGCCACCGGAGACGGGGTAGACATCGCCGATGTAGACCTGCAGTACCCGTCCTCACAAGAGCCGATGGACGTCGATATCGTTCCTGGTCGGGAGAAGGAGAGCAGACCGCCTGATCCGGCTGGCGAGTTTTCGCGCGGAGAATCACCAAGCGTGGATGACCCATCCTCGGTCGAGGGGGCGAGTGTGGTGGCTGAACAGCCAGGACAGACCGGTGCAGAGGAAGATAGACCTGCCGACGAGGAACAAACACAGAAAGCGTCAAATGACTATTCCCAGTACCCAATGTGAGTAACCAGTGCGCTGCGAGTCGGAAGCACAGGGGATTCATTGAAGCAGCGCCTACGTATACACCTTTGACTCATTGGGGTCGCGACATCCTGGCCCCGCCAACAAGCTTGCGAAGTACCTCCAGTACGAGGCGGCCGACAAGAAGGGGTATCAGATCGAGGACACTTGCTTGGCTACGTACAAGCAAGCAAAGGTCGGGCGTGTGCTATCTTCCACTGCGCTATCATGCTCACAGACTATCATGTAGGCACCCATGCAGAAGAACTTCTGCGACTGTGGCTTGTTCGTGCTCGCCTTCGCGGAGGCATTCATGAAGGACCCCATCCATTCCGTGCAATCTATCCAGGTACGTCGCTAAGCGCGGTGGGCCTGCGTTACGCGGAGTCTCATGGGTCTGTCGTAGAATCACCAGATCAACTGGTACAGCGGCTCGATGGAGAATCTGCGCGAGACGTTCCGGACCATCACTATCGAACTGTCTGAGAGGTGGAGGAAGGAACGCTCGGAGAAGGAGGGTCCGAAGGAGGACGAACCAAGCGAGAAGGCCAAAGCGAAGCCAGTCGAAGTCGCGGTCATCGAGGACTCGGACGACGACATCATCGTCGGGGACATCATCCCTGCCCCATCCAAGGGCGCGGGCAAGGGCGGCAAGAAGAGCAACACCGGCAAAGCTGCCCGTTTGCGGGGTTGAGCGCTGCTCTCGTCTGTCGTTTTCACATTGTCACATCATACACTAGTATTGTCGGTCTATTAAGTCTCGTACATGTCTCTTCATCCCCCTGCATTTCGGTTTTTCTCCACACATCTTGCTGATCCACCATAGCACTAGTACAATTGCTGTATTTTTATTCCCTCATCTGAGGCGGCATTGGTCCAGATAGATATTCTCTCGACGTGATAGTGTACCAGTACTAGTACCATATGATAGTTCCTTATGATTGTATTGTGCGCCGGGGCGCCGCTTCCGTTCGCCATGACATAGACTGGTCGACGGCAGAGCATAGACTGGTCGACGGCAGAGCGAGACTGGAGCGAGACTGGAGCGAGGCAAGAATAAATAAGCGCTGGGAATCATCATAAACCGTGAACTAAGAACCAGGACTACGTTTCCACATTCCTGTGACCATACCCTCACGATCTATTCTGAATCGCTACGACCATTGGCTCAACGACTTTCTGTAGGAATAAGTGTCAGTGGTAGGCGGTGCGCGAACAATGTCCTCGGCCATGGAGCCGTCTGACCGAGCACTACCAACCCACGCCCAATTCGGGGGGCATAATTTACGCCCGGTCCTCGTTGACGAACGTGAGAGGCTTGGCGTTCTCTGTCCGGTATGAACAATTTTACTGAGATGCTGTGCAACAGATCTATACACCACGTCTCGCTATGGAAGGGACCTCCCAACATCCGAGCCCCACGACTGAGTTACATTCAGACTGGCGAGTGCCGCCGGTGAGTGTCGCACTAATGTCACATATGCTGCAGTGTTGCTGATATATCATAGACAACACATAGTAGGAGAGCTCCTCATTGCTTATAGCCCACGAGATGCGGAAATGAGCGACTGTGAGCTCGGTCCCGCTGCAAATTGGTGAGAACATAACTAGATGCGTCCCACGTAAGTCACAGTGTACTGACCCCGCACAACATTTGAATGTGTTCATTGAAACAGTTTTCACGGTAGGCATCGGTCGGCCTGCCCACGTGAGGACATCTCGGCCCCTTCAACGGCCTCGGATTGGCCGCTGTTGTGTCGTCCATGGCACACCAACACTACGGAACCGTCTACATCTTCCCTCTGCTTGTCTACACTGAGCAAACCGACGAGAACCGCTGAACTTGCGAGCAGCGATTGGTGCCCTGTATGACATGGGCCCTGTCTTGGCATCCCAGATCAGCGGACTGGGGAACCACACTTCGCTCAACGGTGGTCCATGTCCGTATAAAAAAACAACAATGTAGGCCGTATAAAAACGAGAACAGGACAGCCGATACATTCAGAGCCCTCTCAAACACCTCTCAAGCTCGACATGGCCTTTAAGAGCCTCTTGACCATCGTCTCTCTCGCTGCCGCCCTCACCGGCACCAACGGTATGCGGGTTTTGCTACCCTCTCCCCCCCGACCGTGAACTGACCGCCTTGCTTTTTTCCAGCTGCGCTGACGCGTCGTGTCGCTTGCCCCGACGGCAAGAACACGGCGACGAACGCGGCGTGCTGCCAGCTGTTCGCTGTCCGCGACGACCTTCAGGAGAACCTGTTCCACGGCGGTCTTTGCACTGCCGAGGCGCACGAGTCTCTGCGTCTGACTTTCCACGATGCCATCGCCATCTCGCCCGCCCTCGAGGCGCAAGGCAAGTTCGGGTATGTATTCCATCCAAGCCTACTTTTTCCCTGGTGATGTTGACATATCGTCTTTTCACAGTGGTGGAGGTGCCGATGGCTCGATCGCCATTTTCTCTGACATCGAGACGGCGTTCCACCCCAACATCGGTCTTGACGAGATCATCGCGCTCCAGAAGCCGCTCGTCGCGCGCCACAACATCTCGGTCGCCGACTTGTAAGTAGCAGAGGTCGCGATAGTCTATCGACTCGTCTCACTATTTTTCTCCACCCTAGCATCCAATTCGCCGGTGCGATCGGTGCTTCCAACTGCGCGGGTGCGCCCCAGCTCGCTGCCTTTGTCGGCCGCAAGGATGCTACCCAGCCCGCCCCCGACGGCCTCGTCCCCGAGCCGTTCCACACCCCCGACGAGATCTTCGACCGTCTCGCGGACGCATCCCAGGGCGAGTTCGACCCGATCCTGACGGTCTGGCTCCTGACCGCGCACACCGTCGCGGCGGCCAACGACGTCGACCCGACCAAGTCTGGTCTGCCGTTCGACTCGACGCCCGAGCTGTGGGACACACAGTTCTTCGTCGAGACCCAGCTCCGCGGCACGCTCTTCCCCGGCAAGGGTGGAAACCAAGGCGAGGTAGAGTCGCCGCTCGATGGTGAGATTCGGCTGCAGTCCGACCACACCATCGCCCGCGACTCGCGCACGGCGTGCGAGTGGCAGTCGTTCGTCGACAACCAGCCCAAGGCGCAGGCCATGTTCCAGTTCGTCTTCCACGACCTCTCGATCTTCGGCCAGAACATCGACGACCTCGTTGACTGCACTGAAGTCGTACGTCGCTGCCTCCGCGCTTCGAACGCTGTTCACCTCACTCACTCTCGTTTTTCTCTCCCTATCGCAGGTTCCGATCCCCGCGCCGCCGCAGGGTCGCACTCACCTCCCCGCTGGCATGACGATGAACGACATCGAGCAGGCTGTTAGTACTTGTTCAATACACCCGTGCGAAAGCAACGCTGACGCCGCCCTTTTTCAGTGCGCCGAGACGCCGTTCCCCACTCTCCCGGTCGACCCTGGTCCGCGCACCGCCGTCGCCCCCGTTGTCCCCCGCCGAAGGTTGCCTCTAAGTGATCCCCTGGCTCCCTGTTAAACGCGGGTCATCTCGCTGACGTTCGTGCGGTGTTTGTATTCTCGGCTTAAGCCTCGAGCTATCTTGGGCTTTCTTGATGTACTATTACTGGTGTAGACGAGCAGAACTACTGGTTGCCATATCGATATTCATCCTCCCCTGTGTGGTGCTGCGTGCCGCCTCGAGAAGGCTGTTTTCCAGCTCGATTGTCCAATGTCTTTCCCAAGCTTCATGATAAAGTTGAACAGGAAGCGGGCTCTTCTGTGATAAACACGGCTAACGAACTGTTGACCGCGGTGAAACTTACCATATGCTCGTCAGCATTACCACATCTTATTAAGCCACAATTGACACCAGTACTGGTATGTAGTGGTCTGATATTAATATGATATGCGGCGCTGCCACGACTAGGATAGCGGGCGCCTATTATGGGAGTGAGCTGAGCGTTAAATGCACGTGCCCGGAAAGACGAGATCTGTTTGCCGATGTCACACTATAACGAAGCTCCCCGCACTCTTCAAGCTTCAAGCTTCAAGCTTCAGTCCATCTCCTGTTCCTCTCTCCTACTCTCTGCGCTAAACGCCACTCTCTGCGCGCGACAGGCATGGCCCTTTTCGGCCTTTCACATGAGCTGCTTGTGCACATACTCTCGTATCTCGACTATGAGCATCTCCAGCTCTGCCGCTTATTGAACCGCGCCATGGACAGACTCATCCAGTCCAGCATCGTCCTCCAATATTCTATGCAACTCCAGCTCTACGGATATGAGGACAACCCTAGCTGCCCGCTTGTTTTAGCGGACAAGATGCGTCTTCTTAGAGAACAGGAAACCGCATGGTCACGACTAGACTTTGAGAAGGAGACCACCATTCGAATACCTTTCAATCCATCCAGTATATATGACCTCACCGATGGCATCCTTTTGCTGGGAGAGTCGGTCTCGGGGATCCAGTCGGGCGCGGACACCGTACGTTGGACACGCCTTTCCCAGCTCATAGAGAGCGAAGACCTGCCTTCGTCGCAACTATGGGAGAAGATTGATGTAGGAGCACATATTATCGACGTCGGCCTATCTGTTGAAGAACACGACCTGATTGTCGTTGCTACCGAGTGCGTAATACTTCATAGCACACAAATCAGACTCGTAAATAACCTCATGTTGAAGTCGCGAGATGGAAGACAAGGAGACCAAGTTCGAGCTGCGTCTCCTCCAGCTATCAACCGGCCTCAATCATCCACTTGCTCTCAAACCCTCCATTCCACTTGCCGTCATTCAGGAACCCCCTCAAGCAGTAGCAAGTCAATGCAGCGTCTGTATAGAGATCGTTGGAGACCTTCTTGGTTTCCTGTTTCATTATCCTGCTGGCTACACACGACCACCTGCCATGTTCGAGGTCTACAACTGGAAGACCGGACAGTGTTTAGAGGTTCGTTTGTCGCTACCCTGATAACCAACTCGCCTTATCTGTCAAGTTAGATTCGAGGTCTTGAGTGCCCATGTTACTCGACCTTCACCTTCCTTTCTCCCGACGTCATTGCGCTCCCCAATTGCGCTGAAAACACCATCGAACTTTGCCGGATCGAATCGACCTCCATCGACGCCCCGCCACGACAACTGCGAACATCCTGCGTTCTTCAGCTCCCCAGGTTGGGACGGGGTTACACCATCGCCCAAGTCACATGCCGCTCCGAGCCTAAGATGAGGAATACTACAGGGAGCGCACGGGCGTTCAGGTCGCCCGAGCCATTCCACCTAAAGCCCGCAGACTCCGTTGTCATCTTCAACGTTATGACGCACGACAGCCAAGGCTTCCATGAGTGTCTCACGCTCATTGTGCATACCGCTGCTCTTCTTCAAATCTTCGACGCTGAGATAGCGGGGATGGCCCTCTTGCACTACACCGACATACCAGCCTCTTCATTCTGTCTTCCCTCAGTCCCCAAAGTCGAGGCGGACATCATCGCTTCCCCTACGCCAGCGATCGCCGACCTCCCAGAACGCCCTCCTGGCGATTATCCGCGGATTTCCTGGGCGCAATGGGGTCCGAATGTTTGTCGGTGGCTCGAGGCATCATTTGGCGCAAGTCGCTGGATCACGACCACCTGCGGACAGCGGTACGCGACGGTCGAGGAGGACCCTATCGACGACGACCTGACACGGAGTACCATCGTCGTATACGATTTCAACCCGCGAAACGTCCATCGTCTCGCCGCGCGGCATCGCAGGCGGCGGCGGCGCCTTCCCACAGGATTCCGCGACGTGGACCTCATCGGTCCCGCGAGTGAGTTCCAGCCGATGTTTTACTTCCCGCCCTTCACTGGGGGGGATGTATTGCCCGGACCAGGCGTCGCTGCAGCTGCGGGGTTCGCTCTTGCAGCGCAACTGGCACCTGGAGCGGATGCCGGCGTGGGCGCGGGTGTGGATATGGGGCCTGGAGTAGCCGTAGGACCCGGTGAGGTGGCCCCGGAGACACGCGCCACAATTTCAGAGTATGCCTCGCTGATACCGTTCACGGACCCGGAGACGCGTGTAATCGGGCAGATCCAATGTGAGGCGACGGAGCTCATGGCGGGGTACTCGCCACAGTACCGCATTTTCGACGAGACGGTACGCACGGCGCTCCCCTACGCGCAGTTGAGCTCGTTCAACACATACGCATATGGCGCGGTACTCCTCGACAAGAGTATGGTCATCGGTGTTAAGGTGTGTTACGATGTTTGTAAGATTTGGTATGTGCTAACGTCTGCGTGGGATAGCTGAACGACGCGGACGATATCAGGGAGCTCGTTGTTCACGCTGTTAAGAGAGGAAAGTAGAGAGTATACAAAAACAGCGTTCTAACCGTGCTATGCTCGTAACTTGTACTCATATACTCAGAAGCATATAGCTATACTAATCCTTACACTCGATTCTGAGCGTTTCAGAACCTTAGTTGGTAGTGCCACGCTTGCCCGTGTCGCTCTCGGTACTTTTTTGGTTCCCACTTCTCTGTCTGGATCCAACTCAAGTGTTTGCTCCCACTGATCTGCTTACTCACATCGTATCCCAGTACCACCAGGATCCCACCATGCCCACAGCCCCAGTCGACGACCAATCAAACGTCCTTTACTATGAGGATAGTGGTCCACCTGCAGGATCCACAAACTACACCACGGTGGTACTTATACATGGCACTTGTTTCCACGGCGGTACGCACTAACTTGTGGGAAACACTGTCCCTCATGTCTCACACTCCATGCAGCCGTCTATCGACCTATGATTCCCTTCGCGGCTCAGCGGAACCTCCGCTTGGTGCTGCTAAACCAGAGGGATTATCCCGGCTCTACGCCCTACTCCGTGGAGGACGTTGAGAATCTATGCGCATCCGACAATGAAGCCAAAGCTCGAGCGATGCAGACTCGGGGACTAGAGATTGCTGGGTTCCTCCGTTGGTTCATACACACTCACAAGACCCCCGCAATTAAGGAGGAAGGCGAGGCGCAGTCCCTTGTCGGAGGAATTTCAGTCGTCTCTTGGTCCGGCGGGAACTGTGCCGCTGTAGCGATGTTTTCGCACGTCGACAAGCTTCCTCAAGAAACCCAGAAGCTGTTCAATGACCATCTACGCAGCTTTGTGATGTATGGTACGAGTCAACATCGCACTTATGATTATCACAGACACTTGCTGACAGTTATTCAAGACCCCAGCGCTACTACCATTGGAAGACCACGCCCCGCAGGGCTGACCGCCCTCCGTTCGAATCCCTCTCGCCCACTGGACGAACAAGTCGCCGAATTAGCTCTTGCTGTTTCTTCGTACTACCCGCCCTTCACATTTCCCGACCATATCGACCCTATGCCCGACCATCCTCCCCGGCTGCCAATCCACCTTACCACAGTTGATGTGGATCCGAAGCACATTCCCACGACTTCAAAGATGTCGCCGGACGTCCTACGCAGCATCACCCACCCTCCAGTCATGGAACGCAACCAGCACCTCCTCTGGGCTCTTAGCCACGACGTATACAGGACAAACCTGACGCGCGCTTTGTACGACTGTCGCTTCGGCGATGAGCGCACGGGATTAGCCAAGATGTGGCCTGCGCTGCGGGTGCACGTCGTCTGGTGCGACATGTCGGTGGGCGACTGTCTGTGGGCGTCCGTGGTTATCCACGCGCTGTATGAAGAGGCGGACCCCGAGACACGGAGGGATGTACAGCTTCACAAGCTGGAGGGGGCGAACCATTTTGTGAGTGGTCTTTGTTGAGCTCCAGCGGCCTGTGTAACGATCCATCTTGATAAAAAATGCAGGTGCATTGGGAAGAACCTGAGCGATTCACGAGTTTCTTGGCAACCATCGTCTAAGCTAGTTGTGCTCCCAGGCCCCGCAATCTGACGTTTAGGTAAAGTCAAGCGGCATGAATCTATATGATTATCAAGTTCGGACATGCTGTCCTACCCGAATAAATTTCAAGGGAACATGAGAAGAGACATTCGAATCAGAAGCACATTAAGAGTAAGATAACCTCAGGTCTGAACTGCCAGTTTCGCTGCTGCCTGTCCAGCCTTCCTGCCAAATACAGCACCTCCGGTGAGTCCACTCCCTCCTGGATAGTTGCCGTAGAAGAGACCACCGACGACTTCTCCGGTACAGAAGAGTCCTGGTATGGGTTTCCCCGACGTGTCCGAAAGCACCGCAGCCGTTTCTGGGTCCAGCGCAAGCCCACCAAAGGTAAATGTGATGCCGCAGGTCACCTTCACCGCCAAAAACGGAGGGTTCTTGAGGGGAAGGGCCCAGTTGGATTTCGGCAGCTCGAGCTTGAGTGAACTTGACTGCGTTGACAATCCGTCCTTCACTGCCGGATCCCAAGTCTTATCCGGCTGCTCCGCCTGGAACGTGTGTACCGCGTCATTGTACTGCGCGATTGTTTGCACGAACGTCGCGCCGTCCTCTAACCCCTTGGAACACAGCTTCTCTGCAAGCTCCTCTACGCTGTCAGCCGTGATGCGCTCCACGACATCGTCTGCGTACTCCTCCTTCCTCAACCACCCCGTCACCGTGCTGTCCCACACCTGGAATGCGACGCCGCCCGGCTGGGCGAGAATCGCCCGTCCGAACTTCGCGTAAGTGTAGTTGCGGAAGTCCTCGCCCTCGTCGACGAAGCGCGCACCCCGTGCGTTCAGCATGAGCCCGAGCGGATAGCCGGACTTGGTGAATTGGTTGCTGAGGACGCGGTCGCCACGGTCGGCAGGTGCGTTTGCGTCCCAGCACGTTGAGTGACAGCCGGCGAAGTCGCCAGTAAGGCGCGCACCGACCCGCGAGGCCATGGTCAGGCCATCGCCGGTGTTGTAGGGCGTACCCCGTACCTAGAGTAGAGGTTGTGAGCTCTGGGGCGTGAAAGGCTAAGACGTGCCATACCTTTGCGAGCTCCCAGTTTGAACCCAGGTATTTTCCACGCAGGTCTCTGTTCGCCTCGAAGCCCCCACACGCTAACACAACGGCAGGGCTCCGCAGATGCACGACTTTGTCGTCCTTCTCGACGATGACCCCTGCGATGGCACCTTTCTCGACGATCAGCTCTGACGCTGCGGTGTTGAACCAGGTGTCCACTCCAGCGGCGATGAGTGCAGCGCGGTGGGTAGCGATGAGGCCCTTCCCGCCATCTTCCACGCTCAGGACCAGCCCGCCCCAAAAGACCTGGCGGCCGTTGACCAAGTATGCCTGCCGGTTAAACGCGAGAATGAATGGGACCCCCACGCGTTCCGCGAGCCACTGCACTGCTCCGCGAGAACCATCCACGACCGCCTTCACCACCTGCGGGTCGGAGCGGCCATTCCCCAGGCGCATGATATCGCGTGTGAAGTCGTCTGCGGTATACGGGTCCATGTCGATGTCCGCAGCCGCCTCCGCCGATACATTCTGGACGATCGGGAGCAGGTCCTGTACGCCGCCGTGCGTCGTGCGGTGCGCGCCGGCGGTGAAGTAGCCGTTGCCCCCCACCCATTCGGGCGGGCATTTGTCGACAATAAGGACGCGTGCGCAACCCGCGTCGCGCGCGGACAGTGCTGCGCAGCTGCCGGCATGTCCTGATCCTACGACAATGCAGTCGTAATAGAGTGCTTGAGGCTCGGTTGTGGCGTTGACGGACATTAATCGGTGGGAGACTGAGAGGCAGAGGGTGGGATGTTCGCCGATGGTCGACGGCCTTGGTGGGCGATACGTGAGCGCAGATATACACTGCTGGTCCTCAAATTCCAATCATAGACTAGTCATGGGGCGAACCGGTGGGGAGGAGGCCTTGCCGGCCGGCGGGAAGCAGTCACAGGCTGGGTGAAGGTAATCGAGACACGGTCACCCTCGAATCTCAATCTGAAGGGTCGCCGTTCCTGAGAAACCCTATGATTTGCTCTATTCTGTGTAAGCGCGGCCACGGGTCGGTGCATCACAGGGCATAGCGATCAGGAGGGGGCAAACGCAAGCAGGGATTTGATGAGAGCTCCCATTGTGTCGTACAGACGTTGGTATGCTACAACCCCAGGCGTGACTGCCCGTAGGTCCATAATACTAGTCTCTAACGTTTATCTAGACAAACAACCGTGTAGTGTGCAGTGTGTAAGGTTGATAGTTTATACGATCTGCCAGAAGCTGTGAACCGGGCATTCGAGCTCATTGCATCCTAGCCTGAATGACCACATCGGCGATGACACGTACCATGTAGACCTCAGAGAATCTCAACGTCCGCTGAGGGTACCTCTTTGAGAATCTCAGCAAGCAGCTGCTCAAGTATTCGTCGTAGGGTTAAAGTTCTCGTACTCCAAGTGTTGAAAAACCCCGATTCTGCGATAGATTCGACCGGGCTGCGCGTCGCGTATGGGTCATCTGTGTCTGTTTGGGACCGAGCGATGATTATACCATGCAACTAGTAGAGCATTAAGATATCGGCGGTGAGTGCAGAGCCAAGTAGTGCACAGCGTCGGGTTATTAGTGTAAGGTACTAATACTACACGTATAGGCGCCCTAGCCTTGATAAACAAGTTCGTTTAACGCTCGTGCCGTGCTCTTTGTCTGGTACCACAACAATCTCTGCTATCACCACCACCTTTCACAAGCTTTGTATACGCAGAATTGGCGGAGTATCAGAGCCCATCTGACCGAACTAAGTATGACAGTGAATAGCGCCCAATTCAACCGAGTATTCTGTGAGTGGGTGCCTTCAGCTGACTTAACGAAGTCCTCAGGTACACTGGAGCATAGAAACATTCCTATCCACGTTTCCAAGCCATCGTCGATTAGGTCACTAGTGTGTGCGCATGAAGCTGTCACACAACTATGTACGCAGTACACAACCTCAACGCGTGTGTGATTGACGCGTGTAGCGTGTTCACGATCGAGCCTCGTGTTTACGGTGCGTACACGATAAGACCAAACTCGCGACACCACGCCTGAGAACGATAGTAGCCTATACTAGTAGGCTAATACTAGCAGTCGTGAAGATTGCTTTTAAAGACACACCGGCCTCTGCGTGGCTCCCCGTCCCAGAGTGACTTTGGTCAAAGTGAGTCTCTCTTTAGCATATCGTACCTCCAATCGTATTCCCGTACTACTCGCTCGCTCGGGCTGTCTGTTCGTGATTTCATCGCGCTCGATTCTCTCCGATGTAAACATAACAAGTAAGTAGACTCGCATAGTGGATACAGTGGGCTCCAGCACTGACGCTGAAGAATAAGTAGGACAGAGCATAGGATAAATTACGCTATCTGAGCGGAGCTGCAACGAGGAGCCAGTGTGCGCGGTGTATGGTCGCAGCGGATGGTAACGTAAGTATGAGCCTCTCGTGTAGGATGTCCGGTGTCGTATCGTGTTCACCACGGTGTCGTTACGAAGCAGCCATGTCAGTGTCGTGCAGGCTGCCTGCCGCAGGCCTGTCGCAGCGTGAAGAGTCATTGTCAGTCAAACAAACTGTCGCCAGAGCTTCAAGGAAACCGCGCCCTCTTCGTCGACCTCGCGTACCTCAGGTCCACCTCCCGACCGCCCTCCCACACCCGCAACGAGATCCCGACCGTCGATAACCACTGCAGCGATCGCCAGTCCACGCCTACGCAATCGCGGATGTAGAGCGCCGATATCGCGGGGAAAAAGTGCGCCGAGCTTTGTAGGTGCGTCCCGCTCAACTGGTCCAGCACGTCCACGATGCCCTCCGCGGTCAACCGCTCCGTCCGCATCACCGCTAGCCCTCGCAGCTTCCGTCCCGCCCCTTGTAGTGCGTAGCGCAGAAACGTCCGCGTGATCTGCGGGCCTTCGACGGTGAGGGTGAGATGCGGCGCCCCGGGGTATGGAAGCAGCGTCAAGAGTGACGCGAGGAAGCGCTCCTCTAACCATCCATGGGCGACGTGGAGCAGGCTCAGTGCGGGTAAGCGCGGCAGCGCCTTGATCACATTGCGGAGATGCGGGAAGGCCGTACCTGCGTACGGGGTGTGTCGTGAGGCGGGAGGAGAGATCAGATAGAGCGAGCGCAGCACGGGGAGGGAGAGGTGAGGCAGCGTATACGTGAGCGCCGGGGGGACGTCGGGCCCATCGATATGGAGCGCAAGCTTCCGCAGTCGCGGCAGGTGGACCGTTCGGGAGAAGGACGCGGAGAGAGCGTAACGCGACGCCACGTCGCCCCGCCAGGGGAAGGACAGGCGCAGCTCCTCGAGGGCAGCGGACACTTGCAGCATATACAGCACCTCGGACGCCGCCTGGGCGCCGCGGGTGAACCCGTGGTGGGTGTAGTCCAGATATGTCAGGTTCTGGAAGAGTGACGGCGACCACGCTAAGCGGATGCCTTGAATCGTCGCGCGGCGTAATCGCGGGGCGTACCCATTGAAGAGCAAGTACTCCTTCGTGTCGTCGTTCTCCGGGTATACGAGAGTCAGGTCGCGCAGCGCGAGGGCTTCGATGGCGGATGAGTGCCCGCAACATCCAGAGAGCGCTGCGTTCCACAGGAAGGGCGCGTAGCCAACGAAGCGGACCTCCAATGAACGCCATCGGTGTATGTACGGCAGGACCACGTGCATGCAGAGCTGGACGTAGTTGAAGTACGCGAGGTGGGACATCGCGACAAGCGGCGCGAGCTGAATGTCGAGGGTGCACGCCTTCGCGCGTGGTATGCGCTGGCTCCACATCGTCAGGCTACCGTTGAGAGTGATGCGCCGCCAGAGTGCAGGGGTGTGCAGCGCGATGTAGCGCCAGGCTCTACACACATGGGAGACGACGACGGGGAACATTGCGTCTTCCTCCGCGCCGAGGACGAATATATGCGCGAGCACCTCGTTCGGAAGCTGCGTGATTCGATGCGCCCGTCGCGCAGTGGCGCGAGCAGGAGTGTCATGTTGAGGGTGAGGTTTGCGGGAGGAGTGCGCTGTAGGTTTGCGGTCGTCGCGGTGTTTGGGCTCTACGGCGGGGAAGTCGTCAGATTCGGAGCGCGCGCCGCCTCGGCGCCGCGTAACACGATAATATGCTCACTGTATTGAGGTTCTCTTCTGCTACAAGATGAGATAGCCGGGTAGTAAGTCAGTCGCTTCATTGAACGATCGCGAGCGCCCGCGGGGACTAGCGGGACGAAGCACTCACTCGACAGCATAGAACGCCTTGACGGCATCGAGGATGGAGCGGGGAAAGGCGGCAGGCTCGTGCTGGCGCGATCGCTTGAAGGGACTCGGGAAGGGCATGCTCCCTCGTCCGTGATGGATGGGGAGGAAATGCGGGGCGCGCCCGCGCGAGGCGCAGCGTTATGTATTTATGCGGCCCAGAGCCCGCGCTGGACCGGCGGGGGGCTCGGGGGCTTGAGCCTGGGGAAGGGAGACGAACGCGGGTGGCAGTGTGACGCCAGCACAGCGGATGAGAAATGGGCATGGAAGGCTGGGCGGGACGAAAGACAGCGAAGGAAAAAGGAGCGGGCCCATCTGGGGCAGTTCCCGCCGGAGACAAAGGAAAGAGCGAGGGAGCGCGGCTCGCTGCGCGACCGGCACAGGAACCGTAGAATGGAGAAGTGCGCCTGTGAGAAGACACAATAAGACGGAAACGGTGCGCCCAATGCGTCGCCCTGGGCTCACCTGCTCGCGTCCTGCGCCGCTCAGCGCGCCGCCCGCCCGAGGCCTCTAGGCGGCGGGTATCGATCCCATCCGATTCTTCCCCTGCGGTCCGTGCTTTCTTATGCGGCCTGTTCCTTGTGTGCGCTCGGACTCGACATGCCAATCTCGTCGTGCCCTAGGGTTAGGGCTTCGGCCCAGCCGCCGCCTTCGCCAAGCGGTGTACGGCATATCGCTCGTCGGAGTGCCGATTATTGGCTGGTGCAATTGCCAGGGAGAGCGTCCCAGTCTCCGCAAGCGAGAGGCATGCGTAAGCCGGCATATGATCTCGACGATATCGCCAGAGCGTGCTGATAGAACTTGATGTCAGAGCATGTTTCCACCGACCGGGTCGACTCAGACGTTCGTATCGACGTCAGTCTTGCAGGGACCTGTAGCGGGTCTAGGAGGGTGTTAGTCCATGATGTCATCGTGTAAGAGGACCCAACGCTCACAAGACACCGCCGGATACTGCCTTTCGGTTCGAACGCGGCACATCCGCGACGCACATTCAAAGGCCCCGAAGCCCAAGCATCTTCCGTGTCCCACGTTCATTTTGCCCTTGCCACGCGCTGTTGGGCCATAGGCCGCCTACCGTTGGTGGTGGCGGAACCGCAGCATGCATCGAAGGAGGCGTGCGCCACGTTCGCCCTCTATATCCCCGGCGGCCATATATGAGCAGCTTCGGGTAACGGGTCACATCAGGGAGATGTATCATCAGAGAGCTTCTTCGCGGAGCCCGCCCGAGTACACATCTGGGTAAAGTGTGGCCTGCGGGAGACAGCGGAGACGTCTACATATGCCAAGGAGCCTGAAGAATAAATCATAGTCAGATAAGAAGATGAATATAGGACGATATCGCAACCGCGAGCTGGCACGGCACTCACCTAGCACGTCAAATCCTTATGCGCAAGCCGACGTTTGGTCATATGAAGGCTCTTCTTGCTATCGCCTGCACATCGAAGCATACCTTCTAGTCTGCAGACCCTCGTGGACTACTATGAGACGTGGCCTGCGTATCCCAAAGGCGTGCAGATACACAGTAAGTGGTTCATGCCTCGCCTCTGTATACACCGAGGGGTCGACGGTTATACATCATACACCCCCGAGGTTGATTATGATCTCTATACGCTGTTTATAGTGAGTTGAAGTTGTAAGAAAAGTGAAGACGGGCTTGAGGTTGCATGCTGCGAGACTGACAGCCCATACTAGGCTCGTGAACCAGCCTCACGTTCGGGGGTAGAAAAGATAGCCCATACCCATAGCGCGGCTGCAGGTACATCCGAATCAATATCTCAACCCTAAGGGTGCACTGATGATCGACGACGTGAACATACGGCCATATTCGTGGACAAGGATTGTACTCACAAATCAAGCTTCAGAATGGTGGCTAGTGTCATTGTAAAGTCAGTTGCCACGTGGCCTACAGACTGCTCACGCCCCCGTGAGGTACTTCAGGTTCAGTTATGTGGGTGTCTATTCCTCAGAATGTGACATATATTGTCTGGTCAGAAGCCTCCGCTTTCAAGTGGTGCGCGATGGTTCAGGACTCCAGGTAAGGCTCATCGCTGTACTGAAACGTAGGACTGTTCGAAAAGAATCATATCAGGATGCGTAAAACTACAGTGATTCGCAGTGGTCAATAGAGAAAATAATGCGTGGCACATCTGAACTTCCCTCAGCAAAACATGGACGAGTCAGCATGCGCGTGCGTGTACTGGGCAGGAGTGAGTGAGTGAGTGTGACGAAGGAAATCAACAGACGCCCAATAATAGTTCACCTACGCGAGACGGCACATCCCGAGATTAACGATCTACCAGGCACTAGTCAGCGCTTTGCTCCCTCTCCGCTGATGTTCATGTTAGTATTACTCTTGCGCGAGGCTCTTATGTCATGCACAAGATACCAGCCGTTCCCCCCGATGTACCAAAAAAGCGTCTCTATTTCTTGCTATAACGCAAGTACTGCTCACTCCCCTGCGGTTATCGGGATACATATCGGGATGCACTCGCCTCACAAAAGAAACTCGTGTTACTGACTTTTAGAGCCGTTTGATAACCCAACACCCCTCAACGGACTGCGCACAGAAAAATATGGGTGTATAACGAGGCTTTCAATGGTCAGTACGTGCCACCGGTCTCGATTGCAATGCTGGCAACACTGACCGTGATGATAGGCCTCAATGCCAACCAATGGTCAGCACGGTCAGCCGCTGTCCGCCATGCCAGCCTCACCCTCGGCCACTATGTATACGGTCCTGCGCACCTCCTGCTTCCTTCGTTGCGTCGCCCATCTCTCAAGCCTCGAGTCTCAAGTCGTGTCCTGCTATCCTTCAAGCTCTCAGCTCTCGCTTTCACAAACACAACTTTAACATGTTCAGAAACATCCAACAGGTCAACAGCCCCCGCGGCACCATCGCCGAACACTCTCCTCCCGCAACTGGGGATGAGTACATCGCCCCGCCATGGCAAGTCGCCCGCCTCGGGCAGCGTATCTTCCCCTCGCGCGACGAGTACTATAAGCGCGTCAAGGAGTGCTTCACATCCGCTGCGCGGTCTCGCCCTGCGTCCGTTTCATCCCGCGTCAAAGAGTGGGAGGCACGCGATGCGTTGATAGATGCCGCTCGCGTACGACGGGCCGTCTGGCAGGGTAAAGACCCGGAGGCACCCTCGGAGGTCACTGTGCAGCCTCGAGTGGAGATCCGGAAGCGTCCGGAGCCCGAGGAGTCGACATTGGATACCGGGCTCGGGATCAAACGGTGCATCCGGTCTGAGGAGGAAGAGGCGCAGGTAAGCCATCCTGTGATTTTGACGCGCTGCGCGTGGGGCTGACAATGCTTCGATCAGGTCGTAGCGGACATTACCGCATGCGTTTTCGCTCAAGCAGAGGAAGTCATTGAGGTGGAACAGGCTGTTGTTCATCAGGGTGCGTTATATTCGCGCGCTCTGCACAAACCTTTACTCATCAAATGACCGTATTGTCAGCCCCTGCCAACTACGAAGACGTCGTGGTCAGGGTTGAGGAGTCGGACAGCACTCCTCTCCTCTGGGACGAACCGGCGATCACTGTCGACTCGACCGAGGAAGAGCAGGGTCATACTGTTCATCAGGAAGGTACGCATCGCAGGACGTTCTGACCGGAACTATGGTGATCTAACGCCCGTATCAACAGTCTATGATAACGTTGTAGTGAGGATCGAGGAGTCAGACAGCACCCCCTTCCTCTGGTCCGAGCCGGCGACCACAGCCGGCTTCACTGAGGAAGAAGCGCAGACCGTCCTTCACCAAGGTATGTTATTGCGGCGTGCTGTGCCATTAAACATGCTCATATGACGGTCGTATGAACAGCTCCTGCCCACTACGACGACGTTGTAGTGAGGGTCGAGGAGTCGGACAGTGTTCCCTTCCTCACTTTCGAACCAACCACTGTAGTCGACTGGGCCGAGGAAGAAGGCGTCCCGCCGATCAGGATGGAGGCGTCATGCAGTCAAGTCCACGCTGTGCTCGACGAGCACAAGGACGAGCCTTATATCAAGGAGGAGGCCATCGAACGACCCGCGCTCAGCGAACCCAGAGCCTTCAGCAAGGCGGAAGACACCGATGGTACCCTGCCACCAGCGAAGTCAGTGCTGCCGATCGTAGTCAAGGACGAACCCCGAGAGGACGATGCCACCCCTGGACTGCTCGTCGAGGATGTGTCAACCTCCATCCTTTGCGACATGTTCTACCAGGCCTCCATTTCCACCTCGGTCGTCATAACTGCGCACTACATCCCGCCTGGTGCCGCCATGCTGCTGCCGAAGCTCGAGCCCGAAGACTCGTCTGAGGACCTCAACTACCTCCTTGAGCCGCACCACCCGCTCCCTTCCCTCGGCAGCGACGTCGAGATGACAGATGCGCTTGAAGGCCCTCGGCCTGTCGACGAGGACGTGATCATGTCCGAGTCGATCCATGCTGTTGAAGTCGCGGTGAAGCCTCGTATTAAGGAAGAGGAGGACATCGTTGCGATCAGCTCTTTCGGGCCTACTACACCGGCTTCCGCGCCTCACGTCGTTGTTTTTGCCCCAGCGCCCTTGATCAAGTCTTCCGGATCGGTGGAGGAGATTGCCATGCTCGCAGTCCTTAAGACGGAGCCGGTTGAGTACGCCCTACCTCATTGCCCCACTGAACAGCGCTCCGTCAAGTTGGAGCCCGTCGACGTCGATGTTGCCCCGCTGCTCCGCTCGTCCTTCATTGTGAAAGCCGAGTTTCTCGACCACCTCCCATGCGCACCCCTCGTTGTCAAGTCCGAGTCTCTCGACGAAGACTTTCCGATGGCCGAACAGCAGATGTCTCCGGATGTCACGCATGGCTCTCCTCAGTCGCACGAACTATCCTACGCTACCTCATTCAAGCTCGAAGACATCGCCCAATCCTTGCCCACGACCACCCCCAACGCTGCGACTTCCGAAGCGCTCTCCTCCCTCAACAGCTCCCGTTCTCTCCAGTACGAGAGCGAGGACGTGGAGGTCCTGCAGACCTTCACGATGAGCCAGTCGCACTCGGTGGAAGTTGAGTATGTTGAAGACGCCGGCTTGTCTTCGTCCATCTCCGAGGTCGATGCTGCTCCCCGCGAAGTACTCTCACCCCTCCGCAGTTCGCTGCCGCTCCAGTACGAGTACGAGGATAACGTTCAGTTGTCTCCGTTGAGCGAGTCCGAGTCGGTGGAGGTCGGGAATGTTTCCACCGAGAGTGCGGTGTTTTGGGGTGGCCGAAGTGTTCATGCGGAGGACGATCATAGCCTCTTTGTTGTGGGTGCGGAGACTCAGAGGTCTAGTTGGCGGTCGGCTATGCGCGAGAGGGCGAACATGCTTTCGCCCTCTCCAAGCCGATCACCCACTGCCGAGCTACAGCACGCTGTGGCTGAGGGCGCCGACACAGCGGAGGATTGGGAGGAGAACAGTTGCCTCTCTCTCCGCGACCTGACGCCCTCCACCGCTCCGGCAACCCCTGCAGTCGAGTTGCATGACCTCCCGGCCTCAAGTACATCACTCTCGCACAACAGCCTCACCGTCTCCTCGCCATCAGCCTACATCGACATCCGGGATCCCTTCCTTCCACCATCCGCCTCCTACGGTTTCAGCACGGCCCCCGAAGACATCGCGCCAAGCCCCGAATTCGCTTCCAACTTCGCACAGGCTCAGCTCCCGAGCCTCCTCCGTTATTCCGCGGGCAATCTTGCCCTCGCTTCCCGCTACAGCTCCTTCCATTCGGTCATCGAGGTGAGTCTCACCCCTGTGCGATTTCGAGCATGCGTTGATGAGTCGTGGCAGGACCTCACCGATGATGAGACTGCGAGCAGCAGCGGGACCGAGGACGAGGCTTGTTCAACGCCTTTCCTTGGTCCTGAGGCATCCACGTCCACATTATCGCTGTGTGCGCTCCAGTACACGACACCTTACGTGACCGCACAAGACTTTTTCGACGAGCCCTTCGACTCTGTCCTCGGCGACCGATCCGAGGACGACTTGTACTCCGACGGCGAGGTGATTAGTGCCTTCCCTGTGAGAGGCGAAGGCGCGACCGTTCAGGTATGCACTCCCTTCTTCAGAGGTTTCACCAGACTGTCCAGTTCGCTTACATTTGCATTCAGGTATTCACCACGTCGGCCGCCGCAAGCGAGTCTCCCCGAGACCCGTTCGAAGAAGTCTGGCAGTACGCGCGGGCTTGCTATTACGCTTCAAAGGCTGTTCAGCACGGGCTTCCCAAGGTATGTGCATCTGTATCTTTCATTTGTGCGCACCTTGACTGACACTTCTGGTCGTCTAGGACGTCGTCTCCACCATTCCCCTGCGACCCGCGCGGGAATCGGTCGAGGACCAGCTTGTCGACTCCCGCGCTCCTACCGAGAGGGTATCCCGACCCCGCCCTGAGCGTTGCACACGCAATCAGGCGTTGGAGACGGATACTGGTAGGACGCAGGTACATGTCGAACCTCTTCGCTGGTCGGGCAGGATCCCCCTGTCGACAATCTCGCGTCCAGTCACGATGGCGCCCTTTTCTATGCCTCCCGTTCCAACAGGGTTTTTCTCTTCTACGTATGGATTCGACACATCTCGCCCAACACCGACGAGCACGAGCCATCTGCGCAATGTTGGACCTGTCCTCGAGAGAATGGACACGGCGGCACGCGCGATGGGCCGGGCTCGCCCGGGGGCCGCCGACCTGGCTTCGATCTTCGAGCCTAGGGACGCGACTCCAGCGAGACTCGGCATGTTTGTTACGGGACAGCCCGCGAGTCCTCTTTCTGAGAGAAGCAGCAGAGCAGGCCTCTGCTCAGACCATGAGGTGTGTTTGCATTTGACCTTTCGTCTAAGACACGCTGACACAGGAGCAGATGCTCTTTTGAAGCAGCAGAATCAGGAATGCCCCCTCGCTCTTTAGGAGGGGGCTCCTACTTCAAGTTCTCCGCTGCCAGACCTTGATACGGACACGACACACACGACTTCGACGACGCAACGCAACCACCACGCTTTCTACGACTCTATCTTCGATGATCTCGACCAGCTACCAGCTACCACCACTACTCCTCCAGTTCCGGTTTCATTCAACATCCACCGCCGACGTGCTCGATGCAGCGTCGGGACTCTGATTAAGCCCCACGTTCATCGACCATCTTGGCGCATCCGCACAATTATTCACCACCGACGAGCTACCGCGTCGTGTTGTCCACCGCTCACGGGCGACACGACAAGGGATCCTCGTCGATCCCACCTTACAAACACCACTTTCGTATGTACACATGTAGCCTGATCACGGACTGCTAGTATACTCGCGTACGCCCACACGGCGTCGACGTTCCGGCTGCCCAGGCCTCTGATCAGACCTGGACATCCGCGAATGGCCGACCCTTCCGAGCTGTGGGCCCCAGAAAACCTCACCCAGCGCCGACTGCCTCGCGCGTCCGCGATGGCTGATCACCATCGCGGTCGTGCGCGCGCAGTATGTGCTGGATCCGAATTCCCTCGCCAACCCATGCCCGACGTCCCGGCCGCGTCCGTGACTGATCCCCACGCACGCGGCCGATGATGGCGGCATCCCCGACTTCCTGAGCACGAGCGGTTTTGGCGACCGCTCACCCCCACCGCGAGGCGACCACCGTGCCTCGTTCTTCTTCCAAGGCCCTTCCGGGGGATCGCAATGATCCCGGGTCTTCCTTTCTTTCTGTTCCTGTTATCTTCGCCGCCGACGCGCTTTGGTCGCGGCATCCTAGGCGACATTGGCTTTTCATCAGCCTCGCCTTCGACCGTCCCCTCCGACGTTTCAAGTTTGTCTGGACGGTCGACCCCGTTCATGTTCATCCACACGCCCCAGGTGAGTTTTATTCATGTGATTTGAGACCTTCGACGCCGACATTAGATGTCTAGGTCCTCTCGCTCAAGTACCATGCACATGCACGCGCACGCTACCTCGAGCACGATCGGGCGCGATCGCTCACCCTTTCGGCACGTCAATACTGCTCGGACAAGCGATCAAGTTACAATGCTCATCGCTCATCGCTCCCCAGGCATCGAGTGAGTCGCCTCCCATTCCCTCCGTTACACATCATCTGACAGCCACCTGTAGTACCACATCTTGGACACACAAGAATGCACGCGTGTGTTTCCTCGACGTGGGTGATACCTAGACGCGCCTATCCCATGCACGGGAAAGGCGTGTCTGAAACCCTCAATGCGGCTCTCCTGGCACTGACCGCGTGCCGGGAGGAGGCGCAGCCATGCAGCGTCGACCACTAGTGAGTTGCCTATTATCTCTTCCTCCACCACGGCAAGTATGCTGAGACAACATTCAGACCAGCTTCGGCCGTTGTCGCTGCCTCCAAAATGGACGGGTCTTGAACTCCTCGAGCTAGCTCTGTTTGTCTGGCGGTTCTCAGCTGGGCGACCTCTTGCTACCTCGGCGACGTTCCTGCACTTGTCCTTCGTTACTCCTGAAAATTCTGGGTCCCTCTATTGCCGCGATCTCTGGCTGAAGGATCCTCTTGCCCTGTCATGGGCTCGACGTCAGTATACTACCAGCTCGTCCGTTGTCTCCGGGTTCTCGGAGATGGTGAATGGCAGACGTGCCATAGAGCTGTGTTAATATTTTATCTCTTGTACTTTTCAATTACAATGGATATGCTGCTCGAAAAGTTTGGGATTGACTAGCAAATGTGTGATGCGACTTCGAAAGGTAAACTGGATATTTTCTGTCTGAGATCGGAGTTACGCCCGGAAAAACGGTGCCGATTTGAAGGACGCGGCGTTCGACGGGATGGAAGACTACAAGAGGTTGCACTGGAAGTCGACAGGCGGCCTGACTCGGTGTAGCAGATATTATACGTGTGAGGCGTAAAGTATCTATGACATAATACGTAGGATAGAGCAGGACGTCGAAGCGAGAAGGGCACGGATCACCTGAATGCCAATGTACCTTGACCACGTTCAGGATCGGACATCCGATGAACGCGGACGGTGCTGCCCGGATTGACATTGTTCATGTCCTGCGGGGTGATGAGGACGTACTGCTTTCCCCGGGATGCGTTCGCAGTCTCAATCTATGTGCGTGTCAGCATACTGAAGACAGGTTCAGGGTATTCATTAAGCGAACCATCATCTTCATGCTGATACGGCGGTTGACCGCGTCCATGAAAACGTCGAACTCGTCTGTGTCTGGTGAGGCCAAGAAGTCGATCAGAAACAATATCGACGTACCCAAACAGCGAATGGGGCAGCCGATAGACTCCCAGAGCGACAAGAGCAGGCATATGGTCGAAAAGGACTTCTCGCCGCCGCTAAGCGAACGCGGATCCTTCTCCTTTGCCTGAGTCTGCGTCGCGGCTTGGTCGTCAGTTTGTACCTGGTGAGAAGCTTAGTTTGGATATTTTCAATCAGGCTGTGAGCGACCCTACCCTCAAGTTCAAGGTGCCGTTGACATGATCAAAGAGAACCTTCCCAAAGTATCCGCGGTTGGAAAGATGGTAGGCGAAGTAGACCTTGCAGCGAAGCGCAATGTGACGGCGGAATTCGTGCCATCTAGCAAGACGTTGCTTGACTGACTTCTTGAGGGCCTGGGGAGGGGTTACGCCAATGAGCGATGTCTCACGAGATCAGAACGACTACCGACATTATTGAGGGAATTGAGTGCCCTGATATCCATCTTCGCGGTGGCTACCGAAGCCTCCTTCCGATGCATATCGCCAGCTATCTCTTCGATCGTTGCACCTTGCCTTCGCGAGCGTGAGTATCTGGAGTGCTAGGGGATGTCGCGGTTCGTACCGCTTCTCTCGTTCAAGTAGAGCTGCCTTTGCAGCATCGACAGCACGTTGCACGACGTCAACCTTGCGAGGATTAGCGACAGGATCGCAGTACTTGGACGCCTTTGCCGACCATGCCTGCTGGGGATTAGAACAGATCGGGTACCTAGGAGCACAGGCGCTAACCTGAAACTCTTCCTCCAACGTCTTTGCTACTTCTTCTGCTGCAGCTAACTTCCCCCTTTCAGCGTCCGCTTTGGACGTGAAGTGCAGTATCGAGTTGTCCGCATGCATGCGCTCCGCAACGGCCTCGTTGAGACGATCCTGCACAACCCGTCAGACCGATGTCTCGTATACGATAGCAACACCTACCGAAACACCTCCTCGCTGTGTTCCGTGGGCTGCAATCTGGATTCGTAGTTGATCCGACTCGGCTACCAGCGGACGCTGGTCCTGCTGAACCTTCTCTCGCTCCTTGATCAACTGTTCGTACTGCTCCATGATGTAAGCTTTCTCGTTCTCTTGAACCTATAGCGAAATATTAGTAAGTTCAGCAGGCTGATAATTATAGGCACATACCTTGAGTTCATCGTGGAGAGATTGGATATCCACAGGAAGGTCATCGTTCAGCTCCAGCTGAATGTTATTGATCTCCGTCCTGATACCGCGGATGGCCTTGTTGTGCTGGGATATCTGGGGCTGGAAACCTATCAGTAAAAGGAAACGTGTGCTTACTTATGTGGCACAAACCTCAAGATCATTCGCGAGCTTCCGGCATCGGTTGTAGGTGCTTTCTAGGTCTGCGATTCGTTGAGATAGCCCCGAGAGTCGGGCTTCAAACTCATCGCGCTGGCCTTGCCATCGTCTACACTTGCGCGTTCAGCCTTTCAGACATAGAACGACAGAATTAAAGGGTCACTTGCCTCCTCTCGGCTTCCGCGTTTGCGTTACGGAAGAGATTCTGCCTCGAATCGTTCGTCCTGAGGTTGTTGAGAACGGACGACTGTCCTCCTCCTTCGCTATTTCATACAAAATGTCAGAGGTGCGGCGTATAAACAATGTCTGAGTGTACCCACGGGAATCGAACAACCCTGTACAGGTCAGCGGCCATGGCGACGCCACCTGATCCCAGGGAAACCAACATCTCGTCTGCCTCAGCACGATTGGCGGCCAGGAGCGTGCTCTCAATGTGCAAATTGTTAACAAGCTGTCGCAGGATATAGTCGTCCGAGACCTTTGGACCGTCAGTTCCGGCGCGTTGCTACACTTCCGCTCATACTCACTTCGAGTGCGCGAAGAATTGTGAGGTAGTTCTGTGGCGGCTCTCCTGCGCTGAAGTCAAAGAGATCTACTTCGGATATGATGATCTGCGTGTTGTGACTGCAATTCAAAATTGTTAAGTGTGAATAACGCGAAGACACTTCGTACTCACTTCCCGGCCCTCTTGAGGATCTCATTCAGGGCCTGGCGATCACGTCCATCCGTGATGGCGAAATTACCCATAGCGTTGCCAATGACAACTCGAAGAAGGGGACCCCACTTCTCCGAGTCCTTCACCTTCACGTAAAGGCCGAAGGGCCCGATGGGAGGTCGGCCATGCCACTTCCTCTGACGGATCTGGGCGAGGACCTGATCCATCTGGTTGCCGAACTGAGCGAGCTTGCTCTTTTCCATCTCTGCACAACGGCGAATTTGCTGATCACACTCGACGACACGGTCGCGGCACTCATTCCTGTCGATTTGCAGCCGTTCGCCTTCTTTCTTCGCAGCGTCGGCTTCGGCGTAGAGACGCGCGCGTTCCTCAGTCATGACCTTGAGCTTCTGCTCTTTGTCTGCCAAGGACGCATTAGCCTCGGCTAGCTTTCCCGTGGCTCGATCGCGCTTCTCCTTTGAGCGAGTCTCCAGGCGCGCTTGCTCGTCTTGGATCCTCTGCTTATAATGGGTGATACTAGCGTCAACACCTGCCTTCGACTCGAGGATCGTCTTTTCGTCGCTCTATAATGAAAGTGTTACGAGCCGTCCGTATATAGGCTGGATGAAGGGTTGAAAATCACACCTTCAACTCCAATAGCTTCGCTTTGTGGACCTTGATGCGCCCAGCAAGTTCCTCACGACGCGTGATCAGGTCGTTTACGTCGCCGAAGGACGCGAGCTCCTCTTCGAGAGTCGCAACCTTCTCGTCGCAGGCCGCGCGACTCGCCTGTACGATGGAATGAGGAAGGCTTCAAGGTATCAGACAATAACCCCTACCTCTGCTTGTCGAACTTGATCTTCACACTTCTCGACCCGGTGCTTAATATGCGCGACTTCGTTCAGCTGCTTGGTCAGTTCCTGCGCATAGGCTCTATGTCAGCAATTCCCTAACATATATGTGCTTGTCCTAACCTCCTGCTTGCTTGCGACATGGGCCCAAGCCAACTCCTTCCTCAGGTCGTCGACCTTGGTCTTCTGAGCGACGGCCTTCTGCGCCTCCTCCCAGCGCGCACGCGCCTCACTGAGGGCCTCTTCGAGATCTGGAATAACCTCGGCTTTGCGCTTCAGGACTTTGTGTGTCTGACTGATGTTCTCCATGCACGTCTGATACTCCTCGCTCAACTGACTGAGCTGGGTGCCCTTCAAAAAGAACTGCGTGGAGTGATTAGCTCACTGGCATGATACATCCTGTATAGCATACCTTGTACTTGTCCGTTTGGGTCGAGGCGCTCAAGAACTGCCTTTATAACGTCGTCAGCAAATGTAGACACAGTTGTAGAGCGGACTGATTACCTGGCAGAGTCTAGAGAAAGCTAATAAGCGAACAGCACTACTGCGGTTCTTGAGAACATGACGTACCTTGAGTCAGGATGTTCATAGGGTTATCCACCTGGATGTTCATGTGGTCACAAATCGCTTGAAGCTCCTCACGTTTCGTCGAGACGAGCTTGCCTTCTCGGCTCTTGATCTTGTACGACGATGCGCCTTCCTTGGTGAATCGGCGAGTAATGACGATGCTCCGGCCATAGTCCTTGGGGCGATATGCTTCTTCCCCTTGATTTTTGAGCATTACGGTCACTTCGGCGACGCTGAGGAACTTGTCAGTGGAGTGTTCGTTGCAACATCGTCTGATACTCACGACTGGCCCTCGCGAATGAACGCCTTCAACCCATTGCCGCGACCAGTGGAGGTAGCCTTACCGCCAAGCGCTACAGTTAGAGCAGATAGTACTGCACTCTTACCGCCTAGCAGCTCGTGAGTACGCGCATGAAGGTCGTGAACCGAGCTACATACTTCCGTTATGTCCTGTATACGCGCGTTGAGCAACATACACGCAACGACACATGAACGGTCACCTACCGATGATGAAATTGATTTGAGGTCCCAGGGAGAACGTCAAATACTTGTGGCACATGAACTGGTGCATCTCGATAGACTCGATGATGCCCATCTCTGCGATGCCCTGAAGAGTAGGCGTACATCGAGTTAGTCGCGCCTTCACGAATACAGCCTCATATACAGCAGGGGAACGAAGAATAGGTGTGACACTTACGCCTTGAACCTTGCTCTTGTTCATGAGCCTCTCGCGAATGCGTTCCTCGTTCTCCTCCTCAAACTTCTTCTCTGCAGCTTCGTCAGTCTGCGTATCCGCCACGCCATTATCTTCGTCTTCATCGTCAAGGACCAACACGTCATCTTGGGTAGCCTTTTTCTTGTCTCGAGTGGCGCGGTGGTTGCTTGTCTGATCATCCTCATCACTTTCGGTAGTTCGGGAACGTTTTGAGGCGGGTTGAGAGCCGTCTTCTCCATCGGAATGTGCAGCTGCTCTGCGTTTCCCCATAATAAGGCGCGTAAGATATGGAGGAGGATGGCTAGTGGTAGCTATTGGCTAGGAGTAGTCACTTCATTGGCCAAGACTTCGACGCGACGCGACGCGCTAACGCGCGTAAATATGAGTAAACAAGCACGTGCGCGTGCTTCATTATCGGTGCCCTCCAATATGGCGCCTAAAGCTAAAGCTTTGAATTTGAAGCTTCGAATTCGTACATAGGGAACGCGCTTTTTGGGGATTTGCATCGTAGCTACTGCACATGCATTATAGCTATAGACTTAGCACTTACTACCTCCGCACCGCACCAGCCTGATAAAGACGATTTGAGCGACCTGCCGACCAAGTATCAATCACATCACGAGTAGATATATACGAAATTGCATCTAGAGACTGGTACAGCACTGGGGAAACTTCCAAACGGGTATGGGATTCCTAAAGGCGCGGGATTAAAGCGTCGCGTTCCGTAAAGCAGAAGCAGTCGCAACAACGATGATGACGCTGCCGGGTCCGGCAAGAGTGTATGGAAACGAAGGACATCCACACTCGTAAAATGATGAAGCAGTTCATGGTGGGGTAAAGCTGTAATCAATGTGGAGAGATGCGAGAGAGGGAGGCGGTAGGTGGTAGGGATAAAGGAGCGGACGGGAGAGGGCTTGCGCAGCACCGGTCCCAAAGTAGCGAGGATCAGGAGCTTGTGTGGCGTATGTGGACAAGTTAATGGGTGGTACGGTTGAGGGGAGCACGCCGGCCGTGCCGATGAGCCTGAACAACGTGGACATGATGCGAGCTACCACTTCGAGCTGTGAGGGGGTATATGGCTGAAGGCGTGGGTATAGGCTCGTCGTCGCGTCTAGCGACAGTGTTGGTGGGCGACACGTGAAGGACCGTAGACGTAGCGAGTGCACCAGCGACAAGTTGAGTGGAGGATGATGCGGTAGTGATGGCCTTCTCGTTTGCACTTCCACCAATGGCCGTCGGGGCAGTGTGAGAAGTGTTGTTGTGCGAAACGTACCAACCGAGCCCAATGGCACCTGCGATGATCTAAAGAACTTTAAGTGTTACGATGAGGTCAATATATGTAAATTTGCGTACAATCAGGAGGGTCATCCCAACAACCCATACCCAACGAGACAACCGGCTGGTCCCATTCTGTGTCTTCCGAAGCCACCAACTGAATGATACATCAGCACCGGCACAATGTTACATTTTGAATCAGCTCACCTCCCCTTATGGGAACCAGTGGACAGATCCTCCTTGGCAACCATGCTGAAACGGCGCCAGAAGTCATCTCCTCTCTGCCCGCGGCGGGGCAGCACGGTATCCTCGGTATCTCCGCGCATGATCGGCTTGGAGGCAAACTTGACATCTCGAGAAGTCGCAGTGGACGGACGAGCAAAGACGGGAGCTATAGGGACCATAGGGGGCTGAAGCGGGTGAGGAGTGCTGGGCATGCTAGCGGGCCCGTGTCCAAACTCTGACATCTCGGGCGATGCAGGCATGCGACCATCCGGGGTAGCTACGGGGGAGGGGCGGGAGAGGTTGAGAGCAGCAACGGGGGCAGCATAACCTGGCTGAGGGGCGGCAAGGGGGAGAGTAGGTTGGGGGTAGACTCGCTGGCTGTCATCGAAGGGATTTTCCCTCTTCTCGTCCATATACTGGTCGTACCTGCAATTGAGGATTAGTTAAAATTCGCAGAGTGTCAAGGTACGCATAAAGCTGAGTCCACGATGGGGCAATCGCGTTATGGCTGTAGCCGTAAGAAAACACCGTAAACGGTAACGTTGACACGCTCACAAGGCATGCATTCATGTTTTGCGCTCTCATTGGCAATGCGCAGCAAGCGAAACGCAGACTTTGTTAGGAATACATACACATTGTAAGCAGATGTCCTCGCGTTAGGATCAGCAGGGGGCTGTTGTCTCAGCCTACGAGTTTGTTCGGGCTGGCGTTGGTCATAGATAGAGTCTGGCTCGTCGGTCGCGAAGGGGGGCCTGCCAGCGAGCGGAGGAGTACTGTAGATAGGCTGAGCCATGTCGGCGGACTGTTGTTGTGGTTTTATGGCAAATGAGCGAAATAAAAGAGAATGGATGCCTCAGAGTCCCCAAGACTGAAAGTCCGCCGCCAGGTGCCCAGGAAGATGAGATGAAGGTAATGAGAGAGAGAAAAGAGAGCGAGCCGTCGTCCTCCCGTCCATCGCCTCGGCTAAGAATATCACCGCAAGCGCTCGGCTATCACTGTTAGCGCCCGGTTCCGTAGTGAGACCCTAACCCCACTATCCGCGTCCCGAAGCACCCTATGCGTCCCTGGCCCCTCCCTGCCTTCATTCAACGCTCAACATCTTCTACGACGCGTCTTGTACCTCACTAAGACCAGTACTGCTCCAGCGTTCCTCACACGGCTCATCTTCTCTTGAGGTTGGCTCAACTAAGCTCAAGGTCAACCTGGGGCATCACTCCAACTTGAAATATGGACGTAGCCATGAACGAAGCCGACTCTTTGGAAGCTCTCTCTGGCATCCTGGAGCGCCTGACAGAGAACCCATATGACATCTCTCTGCATGCAGAGCACGTTCGTATTGCCCGTGAAACTGGCATGGATGAGCAGGTCGAATCCGCACTAGAGATGATGACCGCGTTCTGGGCAGCGGGAGAGCACGTCTGGCTGCCGTTGATTCAGCAGAAGACGAGCTCAAGCAATCTCGAGTCTCCAGATGACATCAAAGCAATTCTGGACCTGTACTCACGCGCTGAGCAGGACTACGTATGTGAGTATCGCGCCCCTCGTATGTGCGCACGGTCTTGAGCTTCATCCAGCCATCCCACTCCTCCAGAGACACCTCGAGTTCCTCGTAGAACGATGGGAACATTTCATGGAATTGGAGAGTAGACCCGAAGACCTCGGAGAGCTGTTTACGCAGGAGTGGATGCACGAAGCCCTGACGAATGCGGTCTCGCAGGGTCTGGGACATTTGACCAAAGTGAGTAAAGCCACATATTCGACTAGCCCTCCATAAACAATCCGAATCTTCAGAGCCACTTGCTTTGGGACATTCAGCGCGACTGGGAGTTGGCGAGACTACAAAATTCCTCTGGCGAGGAGAGGTATGACACCGCGCCACATGGCTTTGCCTTCATATGCTCACCTTTGCAGAGAAATGCTAACCAATGCCATCGAAAACATGTTGCTCGAACGACTCCAACAACCCCATTCCAGTCAGTGAGCCTTCCCCTCACTTCGTAACAGTCATCTTATTGGATCGCGTAGACTATGAGGAAACCTTCCAAGCTTACTCGTCGTTCACGACCAATTACAAACCTCACGACCAGTACGAATCCCTCTTGGTAAAAGCATCAAAGCTGCGCGGCCGCTCTGTGAAGGGGTATCAGCTCAGGGAAAAACTCGAAAACTCTTTGGTGGGCACCATATCCGGGCCAAACGCTCTCGCACTGGACAAACAACTTAGTGTAGTGCAGGAACTATCAGGCTTCTCTTTGGAGGGGTATGCATACTACCTCTCCGCAGAACGGCGACGCAAGAGTCCCGATATTTTTGTTTTGAAACCCCTGTACGAGCGAGCAATATCCGAGGCCGACAAGCGACGGTTCAGTGGCGAGCCAGGGGCAGAAGACGCACTACGTTCGTTCTGGACGGGATATGTCGACTTCCTTGTGCGCAAAGATCCTTCGATCGATACTATGGTGGCTTATGAGCGGCTTTGCAGCGAACCCAAGATGTCGAAGACGAACAGCTGCTTCTGACCTTCCGACGCGGCGTGCGGAGCGTCCCAGCTTCTGGTGAACTGCTCGCTCGATATATCCGCTTTTTGGTAAACTCTTCCTTAGATCGCCTTCGTGTGGGACGTGCTCTGACATGGCGGTAGGAACGAGCCCTCGGATTGGAGGAAGCACCCGCTCATGTTGCAGGTAAGCCGTCTGCCCAATGTATGGGATTTCCCCTCATGCGCCTTTTTAGCGGTATACGAGAAGGCACAGTCCATCGCCCCGCTGCAGTCCGACATAGAGCAGCTCGTCCCTACGGTTCTCGCACGTGCCGGATTCGAGAAGCGGTTGATCGAAGCTGGCGGTAAGTACATTCATTTCAACGCACGTAATTCTTCTGACGAGTCGAGTTAGGTGATCAGGTTTATGAGACACTGATCCAAATCGTCATGGACGGCATCAGCAAAGTTCGCAAAGGTGTGCTCATTGTGAGCATGGACATGATCGTATCGTAACTAATCCCCTCAGCTTCGAAAACGGGTGACGCTAGGCTGAGGTTGGAGAAGTATCTCTCAGGCGTCGTAGGTGTCATTTTATATCTAAACATCCCCAAACTAATGTGGGTGCAGTGTCTAGATGTCGAAGACCTCCATGCCAATGCAGTCGTTCTGTGGGAAGATACTGCAAAGCACTGCAGGAACAGCTACCTTGCTTGGACGTCCTATACAGAAGTGCTGGCGTACGCTATCTTTGTATTTTTCGCTAGGCATGCGCCTCACCTCTCGTCTATCATGCAGGAGACAGCACATGTACGATGACGTGCGTAAGGTCTTCCAGGACATTGTGGCGAAGAACCTGGACTGGCCGGAGGCCATCTGGGACGCATGGATCTCCTTTGAGCAGTTGCATGGTACTGTCGAAGATATCGAGGATGCACTCGATCGTATCGAGCGGGCGCAGATTCAAGTCAACACTCGTCGTGCTAAGGTCGAGATTGTCTGTCCATCATCCCTGTATACGCTGACATGGCCAACACGTTTAGGAAGCTGAGAAAGCCCAATACGCTGCCGCACAACTCATCGCTGAGACCCAGGCGTCTACTGCGCCAACAGCTGAGGCGTCCCAACGCACACAGGTCGCGTCGGTGCCGGTCTCTGCAGCGATGGATATCGACGCTGTTCACGCAGCGGAATCGAGCTCAAAACGGAAAGCAGAGGACGATGACACTGCAGAGAGCAGCAAGAAAGCGCGAGTGGGTGCGTATTGACTCCGTTCGGCGTTTGGCCAACTGGCGAATACACACTGAACGGCTTTATAGAGGAACCACCGGCCAAGCTGAAAAGGTACACAATACTACGCCTCTCTCCACGTATATTCCCTGATCCATTGTCCTCAGGGATCGTGAGAACTGCACGGTGTTTGTTGCTGATATTCCGGCTGGCGTGGAGGAAGATGAGCTGCGTGCGCTGTTCAAGGATGTAAGTAGCGATGCGGTCTTCATATCATTTTGGCTTCTTATCCCCGAATCGTGCAGTGCGGGGTCATCCGTGAGGTCAAGATTACCCAGCTGCCAAACTCCTTGGTCGCGACGGTTGAGTTCATGGAACGAGTACGAGTATAGTTCACATTCCCACATGCACCCGTTCTTATGCAACTATGCCCTATCAGGACAGCGTACCAGCAGCGCTGACCAAAGACAAGAAGCGCATCCGCGGCAAAGAGATTGCGGTGCATCTTGCTTGGCGCTCGACCCTTTACGTGACGAACTTCCCTGAGGATGCAGACGACACATTCATACGGACCCTCTTTGGCAAGGTCAGTCGTGTTCAGAGTTCGGCATGACCACAGCTGAGCCCTCGACAGTACGGCGAGATCTTCGATGTGCGGTGGCCGAGCAAAAAGTTCAAGAGCACCCGCCGCTTCTGTTATTTGCAGTACACCACGCCGGTACGTACATGTCATATCAATGCGTCACTCTAAGCTCATTGCGTATAGGCATCCGCAGAGCATGCTCTGGAAATGAACGGCACCGACATGCAAGAAGGTCACAAGCTGTCCGTCTACATATCGAACCCCGAACGGAGGAAAGAGCGCACGGACAGTGATGCGAACGAACGCGAGGTATACGTCGCCGGTCTGAGCAAGCTCGTCACCAAAGAAGATCTTGAGACCTTATTCAAAACGGTACGCTCTCAGGTCCATCTCTTACTCGAAAGCCGTGCGGCTGATTTCAATTATAGTACGGCACCGTGAAAGACGTTCGCATGATCATGGATGAGAAGGGTCGATTCAAGGGCTTTGCGTTCGTTGAGTTTGCGAGTGAGGTAAGACGCATCGCAGCCCGGCACCTCTGGATTTCACTTAACTCTCGAATAGCAAGAAGCTCGTGCTGCACTCGCCGCGAACAACCATGAGCTAAAGAAACGGCGCATGGCTGTGACGCTCTCGGACAGTCGTGTAAAGCCTAAGAACAAGTTCGTCGCTACTACATCACACTCCGCAGTCCAATGCTGACTATGATTGGCAGAGCACCAGGGTATCGTGAAGAGGTTCGCAACCGCTCTGTCCGCGTACGCAACCTCCCCCCAGGCACACACGACGGCCTATTGCAACAGGCACTGGAGAAACACGCCAAGATCAAGCGAGTCGAGGTCTTTGCTAACATTGCTGAGGCTGAGGTTGAACTGGAGACTCCTGCGGTACGGTCTGCTCACTGCGCTATTCTCTTGGCTACCTACTGACCCCTTGGCAACGCAATAGGAAGCAGGAAAGCTTCTGCTCAGGCCCGACTCAATCGAGTTCAACGGCAACAAGCTGCAGATCGTTGCGGAAAACACGACGGGGCCCCCGACATCACGTCCGATCGCCCCGCCCTCGGCCACGTCGGGTTTCTTCGTCCCTCGCAATGCTGTCTCGCGACCGCGTGCTGGGTTGGGAATCAGGCAACGGGGAGCCAGAGGTGCGCAGGCCTCGAGCGCGTCCGCTGCAAGCGGGTCGGTGTCCTCGGCGGACAATGGTGGTGGCGGGAAAGGACAAGACGACTTCCGAAAAATGCTGCTCGGAGGAAAGTAGGCCGCCGGCGGGGATGTGTGTGATGGCTTTCTCCTCCGTCTGATGTTCTGTACTGCAATATCCCGATCAATTTGCTGTCTTCCCACTTTCTATCAGGAGGTTTCGACGGTCTCCTAGCACGTCGTTGGGCGGAGGCCAGGGCTGGTCGTGATGGATTTCCTTAATTAGTCAAAAAAGTGCCGGGCCGCGGGTTCCGCCTGCAGCACCGAGATAGTGATCGGGGACAGTGAGTCGATAGTTGCGGTCGCAAGTTCGCAAGCTGCGAGCTTGCGACCCTCACTAGCACTAGTCACCGCAAGCGGCCTGTTTTCCGACAAAGCTACGCGTTATCGCCCCGACTAGAGGGCCTAGAATCGACGCAGGGCGAATCGTGACCTTAGCCAACTTGACAACTTGACAAAGTCATTTCCGTGATGTCCATCGATCTTTCACTCGACAGAATCCGCAAACTGCTGGATGTACTGCCGCCATACAAACGGACGACAATCCATGTTGCAGGAACAAACGGCAAGGGCAGCGTCTGCGCACTAGTATCGTCAATTCTGTCAGCGGCGAACCTGGTCGTCGGGCGGTTTAACAGCCCTCACCTGGTCTCAATACTGGACTGTATCTGCATTGGAAACAAACCAATCTCGGCAGAAGCCTATACATCGGCCAGGGAAACAGTTGAGCGTGCCAATAATGACAATAGCATCGGTGCAAGTAACTTCGAGCTGCTCGCGTGCACGGCATTGTGCGCATTCGAAAATTCGGCTGTGGACATAGTCGTGCTGGAGGTCGGGATGGGAGGTCGTCTGGACGCTACAAATGCCGTACCCGACGATTGCATCATCGTCTCTGCGCTGACGGCTGTGGACCTCGACCACCAAGCGTTCCTTGGCGATACAGTCGGTGCAATTTCCCGCGAGAAATCTGCGATCGCAAGACCGGGAAGGCCGTTCGTGATAGGCCCTCAGATGCATCCGGCAGTCGTCGACGTCGCATGCTCCATTGTGGAGGAAGCTGGGGGCGAGGTGGCTCCTTTGGCTACCGTGACGCCGACGGACTGGGACGACGCTGCCGACGGACCTCCGCCCGCGCAGGACGATGCGCTCAAGGCACCGCGCCCGCGCCCAGTATGGGTGACCATGGCCAGCTTCGCCGAGCCCGTACGCGCGCTGCTCCCCCTGCATGGAGAACACCAGCTGGCCAATCTCCAAATTGCCGCAGGAATAATCTCCGCCGCGCTCACCCATCCGTCCAGCCGCGAATCCGGCCTCAGGCTCCAGGATCGTATCACCCCCGGTACGGTCGCCCGTGGAATTGCGAACACCCGCTGGCCAGGCAGGTTGTCCTACCATACGCTCTCGCTGCCTTCTCAAACTCCGGGGGGATCGTCGAACACGGTGGATTTCCAGATTCTTGCCGACGGCGCGCACAACCCCGCCTCTGCGACCGCACTCGCCGAATACCTGGCCGACCTCCTGGGGAAGCCGTCAGGCTCCTCAAGCCGCCCGCTCACGCTCACATTCATTCTCGCGTTGTCCCATTCACCACCCAAAACGCCCGCGCAGACACTGGCCCCACTTCTCGCACTGCACAAACGCCTCGCTGAGCACCGTGAAGTGCGGATAGGTGCGGCGCTACTCCGCTTCACCCCTCCAGAAGGGATGCCCTGGGTCCGCTCAGTGCCACCCTCGGAGCTGCGCGCCGCCATCAGCGCATCCGCGCCCCCAACCGGACCAACCATCGACCTCTGGCTAGATTCCGATGCAGACGCCGACTCCGCCGGCGGCGAAGCACGCCCAGAAGCATCAGCGGCCCCGCTCGCGCGGGCCCTCAGCTGGGCCGCGGGAAGGCAGGAGCAGGCGGGCGCCCGGGCGGACGCGCTCGTCGTGCTCGCGGGCAGCCTGTACCTCGTCGCGGATTTTTATCGGCTGCTCGCCACGCTCGGGCAGGCGGCGGAGATCTGGGGTGCGAACTGAGCGCGGGAGAGCCCTCTGCGCGGCGGAGGCACGGACGCCCGTCGCGCACCCCGCCCGCGCACTGCGCGGCCGCAGGGCTCAGGCGGCGGAATAGAGATGCCACGGACGTTCCCGCACTGGGCGGGCGGGGCACCGGGCGCACACACGGCGAGGGTCCGCAGGGGTTCGCGCGGGCTGCGTGCGTGCTGCAGAAGAGGCCGGGGTGGGGGCACGCGCACGGTTGTGTAGGACGGCGGGCGCGTTTATCCGACGCTTTTCCCGAGAAGGCGCGCCGCTGTGGGATTGTGGGGGCGCGCGTACGCGCCGGGCATGCAGGGCGAACGCGAAGGGGCATGGGACCCGATCGCAGCAGATCGGCAATGTATGTTCGTTTGCCGTGGGTGGAGGCCGGTTGGGGTATGTCGGTGCAGTTTCGGATGTATGGGCTGGAGCATCGCAATAGAAAGCTTGTTTCCATCTCGCACGCTAACCATGTACGGTTTGTATGGGGCCCATTGGCCTACGCGTCGAGGATCGAGCGTATACCGTTTACCTCCTCGCTTGGAGGGAAAGACCCCGTCGGTAACTGCGACGTTGTTTTAGAATACGTCCGAGGTGGTTGATGGGATCACTCACCGTCGAAGGGGACTGCCGGCGGGGAGCGCAAGATTATCTTGCGCGGTGCCGGGCGTGGGTTAGGCAACACAAACGCTGAGAACGTCGCGAAATGGTCGGATATACACCGATGGAATACAGCAAGGGTACAGGAGCACTATCGACATTGAGCATGGAACACGAGCACTGCTTGCCGTCATCGCCCCGCATGTGCCCCGCATAGTTTTACGGCATGGACATCCTGACCACCGTACCGCCGCCCAGGTTGCCGTCAAACGTAAAGAAGTTTGCAATGGGGGGTTCGCGGGCGGCGAGCGCCTTCAGGATGTCCTGCGCAAGCAGGCCCCCGACGACGGCACATACTGGTGAGAGCTCATGTGCTGCAGATATCGCCATCGTGCTGACGAAGAGATGTGAGGGGCCGAGAGATGCGTATCAATTAGGACCGCACGGAGAGACCAGCCGAAGAACGGTCTACGCACTCGATCAAATCCTTGGGCATGCTTGGAAGAGTCTGCTTGTTGACATTGGCCGCAGCGATGAGCTTGTTCGCTATCGCCTCCAGCTCGCCGGCGGTAGCAGGATCGTCAGGCAGCGTACCCTGGTGGGCAGCTTGGTACTCCCACACAGCTAGCACGTACGTCAGCCACCCCGGACTGGGGGAAATTTGTTGGAGCGCACCGAGCACGGCGAAGGAAGCTGCCGGGTTGAGCTCCTTGGTCTGTCGCCTCGTCATGCCCGTCCAGCGGTGTTGGAGAGCGGTGCTGAGTGGGACGTATGCGGCGGTGACCTTGACGTTCTTGGTGGCGTCCTTCTGGCCTGACCGGTCGCTACGGAAGGGCCGTCGACGTGAGAGACGATCCGCCACTGAGGTCATGCACGACATACGGCGCGATGTAGTCATGCTGCAGCAGGTCGCAGAAGATGTACCCGAGCAGGCCATAGGAGCCGCCAGCATAGAACGGGGTGTTGAGTCGCCGACAGGCATCATTCAGACGGATCTGGAGGGCACGTCGGCGATGAATGTGGCGTCAGCCACCGCTGCGTGCTCCAAGGATATGCTTACCAGAGTGTTGCGGTCAGCGTCCGTCACACACACCATGTCGACGCCATGCAGGAGCTTGTCGAAAGCGTCGCCTTCAAGAGCAGATGGGTCGGACACGGTCTCCACTACCACAAGGGGGTTGAGGCTTTCGATTCTCGTCTTGGCCGCATCCACCCTCTGTCAACACGCGTGATTAGCATACTCCAGTCGTAGAGGCTACGATGTTGTCAAACAGCAGTAGCCCAGCCCGGGCACTACGCATGCGGGCTCGCCGTAGCCTGAAAACGAGCAGCGCCCGTACCCAGAGCCGCTCAGCTTCAGTGCGGGCCCCGCACAGCACACGCTCCGCAGCACACAGGTCGAGCCCGTCGCAAACGTGAGAGCACTCGGGGGACGCTAACGCTAAAGAGACACACTGAGAGACGGACTTTGCGCCCGTGGGTATCCCCCGCGCAGGACGAGGCCACTGCCGCCGGCGGGCGTGGACCGAAATAGCAGAACAAGGCCACGCCGCTGTCACCGTCGACGGCAGGCGTCCGCACATGCACGCACACATGCCCGACGGGCTGCGGCGTTCTCGAGCCCATGCGCGCGAAGGGTGCGCGTGCCACATAGTGCTCGCGGTGTGTCCCATGCCGCGAGCGTGGCTGGGGCGCGGTAGAGGACCGGTCCGGGCGGGCTGTCTCACCTTTTTGCCTACGTCCTCGTCTCTGAAGAAGAAACCTGCGCCGAGGTCTTCCTCTGCGACGTCGTCCGCGTCGACGACTACGAGCTTGCCGATGCCCGCGAGGACGATGTTCTTGATCGCCTCCGTGGCGACACCCTTGAGACGGACAACGACGATGGTGGCATTTCGCATCCTGTAAGGATAAAGTTACCACCAGTCCAACTCCGCAGCACGTCTCGCAACGGGCTCTGCGGGGTGCGCTCGCGCACTCGCACTGGCTCAGCCTCATGCAGTGCAGCCCGCGCCCAAATGCGCACACACGGCAGAACGAGAACGCGAGCACGCCAGAAAACAACCGCACCCTACGGGTGTAGTTGTCCCCGCATCTTCCCGTCCAAACGCGCGCAGTGCGCCGCCTGACCGCACAGAGAATAGCCCGCCGCACACGTGGACGCACCGTTGCTGGGCCTCCAGGCCCCAGAGGCGGATCTGCCTGTCATACACCGCCGCTTCGTCTGTGTCAGAAGGGTCAGCGTCATGCACGCGCGAAGGCCGCGAACGCAGGGGAAGCGCCGCGCCCCTGCCGCGTCCGCGTGGTCGCGCAGACTCTAGCGTGCGCTGGGCACCGGGCTGCGTTCGGGGGCTGTAGCACGGGCACGGGCACGGCGCGGGCGAGCGAGCGTCCGCCTGCGCTCGGGCTCCCCTGTGGTTCGGGTCTGCCACTGGGAGCGCGGGACCCACCTTCGGTGATCGAGAGTGGGACGCTTTTCGTGCCTGGCTCGAGTGTCGCCATCGTCGACGTATGAAAGTGGCGCGTTCAAGTTCGAGTTCAGCTTCAGCGTTTTAGCGGGCGTCCTTGGTTGGCAGTTCCAAGGGCGTATCTCACGTGCTACTAGCAGCGAGCGTCGTTAGCGCGTACTCGCCAGCTTCCTGGATCCCATAATACCTGTAGAACGGGAAGATGCACGCACCCTAGTGGCTGGACGCGTGCAGGCGACGAATGGCGGAGGTCAACGTTGTGGAGGTTCGTAAATCACCTTTTCGGGAGGATGCCTCGCTAATCTCGGCCATTGCCGCCCGTAAGCCCTAACCTCACGCGCCACCCGCCCATTCAATTATTCATACCGCAGCCTTCCATGCCACCCACCTGTGGTTCAGAAAGGATGCACGATTGATGCAACGGGATGGCGATGATCTGCGCGAGTAGGATCGTTTGGTGGCACGAACCTCGAGGTGGGGGAGTCGGTGGTCGGCCCTCGCTCTCCCAGGTCCGAACCTTCGTGTGGCAGCGTTCAACTACTAGCGTATATACCATCTAACCCGGGCGGCGCGACGATCCTGCCACACATGCATACTCCGGCTCAACGGCCCATGAGCACCAGCAAGCAAGCACCTGTGGCAAGGGCTCAGGGTAGCCACGCAGTCACGCAGTGGAAGGCGCGGGTGGATCCGCTAAGATTCCTAAGAATACAGCATTCGAAACCGCGAACCCGAGTCCTGACGTGGCCGCGCGCGCGCGCCGCGGACAGTCCTAAACATACACTGTACAGTACTAAGTCATCCGTCCGTCCATACGTAGATAGGTGGGGCGGGGCGGGTACGAGTCGCGCGAGCTAGCAAAAACCAAAACAGACAGACAGCAACTGAGCAAGGGCAGGAGGTGGGGGGACGGTGGACGGTGTGGGCGCGCGCGGTGGCAGGGGGCAAAACATGTGTCACTGTGCATAGCCAACGGGACGGTTATAATACAGCCGGCGCGCGCGGCGGTCAGCAGGGCCTGCGCGGCCGGGGATAAACAGGGCGAGGACGCGGACAAGGACAAGGACGGGTACGAGGACAACAGAAGGGACGGAAGGGAAGGGAAGGGAGGGAGGGAGGGAGGGGGCAGGCAGGCAGTAAGCGTACTAAAGACGGGTACAGGGGTACATCCACTAAGATAGCATGAAGGGGGAGATCGTCGTCGAACCGTCCGGGGCGTGTTCCGAGCGGCGGCAGCGGCAGCAGCAGCCACAGCCCGCCCTCGTTCCGTCCCGTCCCCCGAGACACGGAAAAGGAAGGCGGAAAGGCAAACGCAAACGCAAACGCAACGCGGGCGCGGGCACCGACAGGCCCCGACGCCAGGCCGCCGCTCCTCCTAGGACCCACTGGGGCCTCGGCCGCAGGAATCAGCTGCCAGCAGGCACTGCGGCGGTCGCGGGCACGGCCGCGCGGCACGTCTCAGTTGCTCATCAGCGGCATGCCGGTGTCGCTCGCGAGGCCGTCCCTGTCGTCGTCCAGCCTGCAACGCAAAACGATCGTCAGCGTCCGTGTGTCTCGAGCGGCCGAGCCCCGGGGCGAGAGGACCGGACGTACAGGTAGTTGCGCTCGATCTCCGACAGGATGGACAGGAAGTCCCCTGGCGAGAAGAAGAAGGGCCGTCAGCGAGCTGCTCCGCGCGGGGTGGAGAACGGCGGGGCCGGGTGCGGGCAGGGGCAGGAGAAGCGTTAGACTCACAGAGATATGCGTGTGCGCGCGCCGCAGACGCGGGCGCAGTCTCCGCCTTCCGGACAGCGTCCAGCAGCGTCGACGCGACGAATCGGACCTTGTGCACCTATCAGACCCCCGCCGCACCACGCCCTCGTCAGCAAACGGTCCCGACGGAATCAGATACCGCGGATCCACTCACCAGCGAAGGCCCGTTCGTGGCAATCGACTGAATAGGGATGCTGCGGGCGCAATGCGAGGAATTGTAAGCTGGCAGTCGCACAATAGTGGCGACCGCGCCGACGAACCTATGCAGGATGTTGAGAAGGTCGCTTGCGACGGCTTCTCTGTCTTCCGCCACCCGCCGCTCGTCGACATTCCCTTGGAGCGACGTGATCAACTCGTCACGGTACTGCTCGATTACGAAGCGGACCAATTGCTAGCGGGGCGAGAAGGACGGCAAATCAGTAACTCAGCTCGGAGCCTCGACAGCGGGGCTGTAATGGGGATAGCGTGCGCACCTGGGTGACATAGAGATTGGCCTGCATCACGAGGAACGGGTTCAGGGCGTTCGCGCGCGAAGCGTTCGGGTTGTCGAAGAAGTCCTTGACCTCGGTGAATGCCGCCTGCCGGAACCCGGCACCGCCATACTCTGGCGGGAGGTGCGACTGTGAGTGCGACTGCTTCAGCCGCAGCGGCTCTGGCGCGTGCGCCAACGCCGAGACGATGCGCGAGTGGAGAGCTTGAACCTCCTCCAGCCGCGCCGTGAGGAACTGCCCTTGTGGTGGAGACCGCTTGTCGACCCGGATCCTGACAAGGATCTCGCCCAGAAGTGCGAAAATGCGGGAGATGTAGTTGAGGCCGGACACAAGAGCAGTCTTCCCGTGTGGCTGCGGAAGGTATGCGCTCGGCGTGATGCTGTGAATGTGCCGAGACGACGGTGGGCAGACACGGACGGCGAAGAAGCGGTGAATTTTCGGCCTCGCGTAGGACAGGCATGACCACTTACTATTCGTCGTCGAGCTCCCGTGGAAAATTGCACGTGGTGTCCTCATCTCGGAGGCAGATCGGACGCCCCAAGAGGATTGACATGGATTTATCCGCTGTGGTGGGAAACGCGGGGTCAGAATCGATTAGGATAGGGTTTTTCCGGGAGATCAACGGCCGCAACCAATGAAAAAATCGACCTGCTTACCTCCAAATAGTAACCAGAACGTCCTTCGACGAACTTCGCACTCAATGAGGTCGAGTCCTTCGTACGAGGACTCCTCGTGCATTCGCAGGGTGACGGCGATGTGGGCCGCCTCCCCAAAAGCAGCGTGTTGGGTCGCGTCGTGGCCCTCGCAGAAGTGATACACGCAGTCGCTGGAATGGACGTCAGCGATCACGAGAAGCCCTGAGAGCGACACACGAGTATTTCAGGCCACTCACAAGTACCGAATGACGACGTGCATGGACGTAGGCGGGTCGTAAGAAGCAACGGAAATGTGCCGACTAGCCTCATGACAGGTCTGGGCAAGCTTGCGGACAGCGTGGCGTTCCATAGGGAGGTAAGACCTGGGCACCTGTACGAGCGTAGACGCCACTGTCGACATCACGAGCGCGAAAAATAGCGGGTCGCGTTCCTCTCGCCGTGAGTGGACGTCAGCCATGAACGAAGGCTTGTGCACACAGGGCGTCAGGGGGTATACGAAGTCGAAGAAGAGGGCGATAATGAGAAGTATGGTATCACGGGGCGCGACGTCCTCCAAGTGGTGTGGCCGGTAGTAGTACGACAGCGGGGGTATAGCGGTTGGTGGGAGGACGGAGAGGGCCTGGTGCTGCTTGTAGGACCAGTTGTGCAAAGGGTACGTACTGAACTGGTCCGTGGGCGTGCCGTACTGCTGGGAGTCATCAGTATGAGGCGGCGAGCGGGACGCGAGGCCGTTGGCCATCTCGGGCATGCGCGAGTTCCCAAACGAGTTGGGAACGGACATGGAGAGCGGCGGGAATTGCGAGTGGAAGCCATCCGCCGCGATGGGGTAGCGGGAGGGCGGGAGGGCCGCTGAGTGGATGGACTGGCTCAATGGCGAGTCCAGGAAAGACGGCACCTGCGTAGGGGGCGAGAGAGCCGGCTGGGTGGGACTTGCTGCGCCCTGGGAGGTCGAGCCTGGGGACTGTGGGTGTTCGGAGCCATTTTGATTTTCCTGCTGTTGTGCGGCGGCCGCGGCTGCGGCTGCCTCCTGCAGGCGGCGAAGGTACCTAGGGGGCGGGCGATGGCGCGTTTGGACCCGCTCGCGTGCAGAGAGGTGACTGTATGCGACTCACAGGTTCGGCGGGCCCCTCTTCTTGGGCTGATAGTCGTAGGTGCAGGGGATGCCGAGGGTGATGCAGTGTTTGCAGGAGCCCTTGGGATCGTCCGGATTCTCGCGGGCGCACCTCACTTTGCGCGCACGACAAGCATCGCAGCCTGGGTGCGCTTGTCAGACGAGCTAAGCGGGATGGGGATAGGGGCGGGGACTGACTCTGGGATTGCCGCCTGGAAAGGGGGAGAACGCGTCTTGTCAGCGGCATGTTCTGGAAGAAGAGAGAGAAAGGCACAACATGGCGGGGCGGGGAGCGGTGGCGAAGAAAGAAGGGGATGTATGCGAGGAAATGCGGGGCAGAAGTGAGGAGACGACGGAGGGAGGATGGGGAAGCGGGGACGAGGAGGAGGGATTGAAGGGGAGCGGGGAAAGCTCGGAGAAAGCGTCACTGACTTTCTCTTGATCTTGCTGTTTTCGGACGCGTGGTTGGGGGAGGGGTCGTCAGAAGGGGGTGTGGGCGAGTTGGGTTCTTTTTTGGTACGAGCAGAGGGCATGGCTGGGACGGGGGCAGGGCGGCGTGGGTGCAGGACGTGGGCGTGGGCGCGGGGAGGCGGGGCGGGACAGGAACAGGCGGAGGCGCCTTGATCGCGCGGGGTAAGAGCGTTTCGGACGCGGGGACGGAGGCGGGGCAGCAGCTCGAGCGGGGCAGCCCTATAACACTCTCGAGCTCTCTGCGCGTGCCGGCCCCGGGCGAGGGCATGATATCCCTATGATTTCTGCCTTTTCCTCGCCGCACCGTCTGCTCGCCCGTTCGGGCACACTCCCTCCCCGCCGTCACGGGTCGTCCCTGCCGTCCCCCCGGCCAAACCCCGGCCCTTCCGACGTCCCGCACGCCCGGGCCCCGCCTCCCATACCCGGCCATCTCTGTCTCAATCAAAGTTGCTCGCCCATGCTGCCTCGAGCCCTTCTCCGTCCGACAAACGCTCGCCGCACGCTCTCCCCACTCGCGCATGTCTCCACGCATTCCCCCGCCTTCCATTAGTACTCTATTACCACACCCCCGTCGCACGTAGTTACAACCAATCATTTCCGTCCTTCTCCAGCCCCGCCCTCGCACACGCCTCGAAAAACAATCCCTTGTCCTCGTCATTCCCTCCGCGCTGCCTCCCGTCAGAAGGCCGCCACGTGAACGACGACCATCACCCTCGAGTCCTTCTGCGTCTTCGGGGCAGCCCGTCCCAGAACCAACGCCTGCCCAGCCAGCCATGCGCTGCGCACCGTGCGCGTCCCCGCATGACCCGCGGCGCCGCTCGTCGAGGTGCGCTCCAGCGAGCCCGCGCCCCGTGACGATGCGCGCTGCCCCAGCTTCCATCGGAACCGTCCACGAGGATCACCCGCCCCGGGCCCTTTAGCCTTCGCGCGCGTCCCCCGCATCCGCCGCCTTCCCCGGCCGCTTTCGCGCGCGCCCGGACGCGCGCGCCACCCCGCGGTACCGCGCCAGCGCCAGCGTCTCGTTCCCGTACCCCAGCTCGTACAGCATCACCGTCCCGCGCTCGGGCCCCAGCCAGCCCTCGTAGACGTGGTCGAGGATCCGCCGCGCGAGCGTGCCGCGCAGGCGCGTCTGCGTCGAGTCCGCCGCGTCGACCTTGCCCTTGATGTACAGCTTCCACGCCTCGAACGCCTTCGCGGGGCTCCCCGCGCGCAGCGACGCGATCACGTAGTCGCGCCCGACGCTGGGCGGCGGGTGCATGCCCTGGTCGAGCATCATGTCGACGACCCGCTTGGCGTACTGTGCTTGGACGGCCGCGGGCACTTCCTGCGACAGCTTGCCGGACACGGTCGCGTGCAGGAGCGAGGCGAGCGTCTTGAACGAGAGGCTCTGCAGGCCGTCCTCCTTCGCCTGGCGGATGAGCGAGTGCACGAGGATCGTGTTCCCGCGCTGCGCCGCCCAGTGGATGACCGTCCCGAACGAGACCGCGTCGGGCACGACGCCCGCCGCCTTCATGCGCTGGATGTACTGCGCGCCCGCCTCGGGGTCGCCCCGCGCGACGAGCCCGAGCGAGAGGTTCACGTCGTGCATGTCCAGCTTCATCTTGCGCGCCTTCATGAGCATGAACACGTCCAGGCTCCCGCGGTCGCGCAGCAGGATCGCCGCGCCGCGCGCGAGGCTCGTCAGGTCGTGGTGCGTCGCGCGCTCGAGCGGGAGCTTCGTCGCGCGGTACGCGTCGTACACGCGCGCGGCGAATGCTCGGACGTCCGCTTCGCGCGCGACGAGCTCCGGGTGCGTCAGCGCGTCGAAGCCCAGGGGGGCCCGATGCTGCTCTCGCGCGAGCGCGAGCTCGCCCGCGCCCGCGACCGCCGCCGAAGCGCCAGAACCACCGGCGGGCAGCGGCTCCTCTGTGCTGGGCTGCCCGTGCGGGGGTGGGGTCGCAGGCGAGGGTGGAGCATCAGATGCAGGGAGATCCTGGTTCTGGGATAGCGTCCGCGATGAGGTCGGCTGCTCGCCGTCCTCCTGATCGTCCGACCTGCCGTCGTCTGAGTTTTCCCGGTGTGCGCCCGGCGCGTTGGGAGCCCGTGCTCGCGCTACTGCCGCCGTCTGGTCGGCGACGCGCATGAAGAGGCTGACCAAACGAATCATCGTCAGTCCGTTCGCGACGACGTACTGCGCGCTGTCGCCATCAGAGTAGCGTTCCCATAGCGCGCGGGCTGACATGGCAAACCCGAGAACGGCGGTTTGGGCGATGAAGGGGGCGCGCAGGTGGGGCGAGAGGTCGACGCTGTCGTCGACCACTTGCTGAGCGAGTTGGCGGGCCAGATGAATGTTACGGCTCTTCGTCCCGAGGAAGACGAGCAAATGCAAGGCGGATTCGCCCCGAGGCGGGGCGTACGAATGGTGCTCAACATTGCGCGAAAGATTGTAGATAGCCTCCGCCATCTCAGGCAACTTGCGCTCGAGCGCGCCCTGGTAAAAGCGCTGCAGGAGATCTGCGGGGAGAACGTATCCCCGCCTAGATTGGAGGAGCGAGGTGATCATTGTAGACGCATACTCCAGATCCTGTTCCCGAGGATCCGTAAGGGCCCTGTCTAACCAGTCTTCAACCAGGCTGGTGAACGGGGGAGATATGATGCGAGCCTTGTCCACCACGGACGTGATCAGAGTGGTCGCACGACTGAACCACCCATACTTCAAGCAGGAGCGCGCTAGAACAGAGAGCACAACGTAGACGAGATCTTTCGAGGTCAGATCCGTCTCCTCGATGGCTTGCGAGTCTACAAGTTGCTGGTTGACAAGAGCTGCCAACAGGTCAGAAGACTTCGTCTTTTCCCCCAGAACAGCGAGACGCAGGGTGATCCTGTAGAGCGGCCATAGTGCACGGGGAACCGCGATGCCTTTGTCTGTGGACTCCAGGGATTCTCTCGACCCCCATTTCTCGGTGACAAGCTTGGGGTTGCCGAGAGCCTCCATCTTCTCCTGCAGTAACGGCACAAGAAGATCGAGAACCTCCCGGTCGAGCTCGTCCGGCGGATATTGCATCAAAGTTCGCGCCATCGTTACACGGATGACGGTGCGCAGGAAGCGGAGTTGTTCATTCCTCTCTAGACAGCGCAGGAGGGCGAGGACATCCGCCTTGGTGAGTGTCCGCTTGTGATTGAGGGTGCTCAATAGGATCTCTATCATCTTCCGCCCTCGAAGCTTGCTCGTGCGAGTGTCAGTGATGTGTATAGCATCAGCAACGAACGATGGGATGTGCTTCAGCTGGTCTTCACGGATACATTGCCACAGGGCCCCAGCGAAGGACTCGGAAGAGATTCTGGTGACGGAATCGTAGTCTTTCTCCCGGACACCGAGGTAGTAGACAAGAGGGTTTTCTCTGGGTTTGTCCGGTGGCTGGTCAACCTCTTCAACGGTAGGTGCTTCCGCGTGTGCTGTCTGTCCACCGTCGATATCCGGGGAAAGAAAAAGGTCGGTTTCCGTCGCGGGTGGCGGAATGGTTTGAAGTTCGTCGGGTGTAGAATTAGAATGTATGATATCGGGGTTTGCTGGTTCCGTGGAGGGCGCGCTCTGAGAGACGGGCAGAGTGGTGGTGTGGGAGAGACGGGCATGGTCAACAGGCAAGCGAGGGTGGGCGAGTCGAGGGCGTGGAACGGCGTTCCGGGTCGTTACTAGACTTGTAAAATGTCGCTGTGCAGGACCTCGCAGCAATTGGTGCCGACAAAAGAACATATAGTCAACTGTTTCGCCCAGGGCAAGCGCACCATCATCAGTCGGATTCGCGCGTGCGCGGAGGAGTCTGCAACGCACCTCATACCGCGGTTCTGCCACCCAGTCTAGAAGGCCACCCGCAGGATTGTCGAGGCGCACGTTGCAGGACGAGGCGAGGCCAGTCGTCGGCGAGCAGAGTTTTTGGGAACGCACAGCGCAAGTCAGCGACACAGTTCACGACAGCACCTCCGTTCAAGCGCTCGTGCCTCAAAGGGTACCGCACGTGGCCTGCCGGGTGCTGCCGGCTAGTGTTGTCCTCAATAGCCGCCCTATCAATAGGTTGTTCAAGTTCTCTGAACTTTCTTGTCTGCCTTGCCTGCCAAAGACTCTGCAGCCCGAAGGACCTTCAAGCTTTAGGTTTGGCACATCCGTCACTGTCATTTCTGATCTTACCTCTGAGAGGCCAGGAGAGGCCTCACATTGTACGCCGATAAGCCCTCACGGACTAGAAGCATCTTTCAATCACCGGTGTTCTAATGTCCTTCTACAACACAGTGTTCTGATCAGTCCCAAGACGTGTTTGGCCATGACAATTTACTGCGTGTGTGCGATCAAGGCTCCTCATTGTTTTCGTGAGACCGCACAGTCCGGTGAACTCTCACCGTTTTGACATCTGCCTTCTTTCCGTTGTACGTGCTACCACCCGCTCACGAATCCTCGGATAATCATGAGGTCATACCCCTTCTAGGTTCTCATAGGTCACTTGCGCCTTCTTCCAACATCCCGGAACAAGTTAGCTCCCTCTACCCGCTTCTCCATTCAGTCCCCACCGATGATCTATGCCGGTCGGGCCCACGCTTTGCTAAGGAGTACCCCGTTGATGGTAGGGGGCCGTGTTTCTCTTCATCGCGATTTGCATGTGAAGATTCGACACCGATCAGACCTGCAGACAACTAGCCGAGGCTGATGTCGCCGCACCGGTGATTATCTGCTCTCTGGGTGATGATCTGTTTCCTTATACAACGCGCCGGCCGCGGACTCCGCAGGTCGCCAGAGGTCGCCTAGCCGTGGACTATGTTCCGTGGCTAGGAGACCGGCTGGTGCATCAAATCCCGAACGCCGAACACTTTGAGATTTTCCTCCAAGAAACTACTCTTCTCGGTGCCTCGTATGCAATTTACGGCTCCGTAGTAGGCCTTAGCCGAAGAGAACATCGGCCTGCTGACTTCATTCGTGAAGGCTTGTTCACACCCATCCCGCGGTGCTGGATGATGTTCGGATATATCCTGGATTCACAGCGGCATCGCGGGGCAGCAGGTGGACGACGATGCTGCCGGCACCGTCTACTGGGGCGCAAATTCAGACGTCCGCTAATGTGTCGGTCTAAAATATACTTTCCGGCGGCACCTAGTGGTTGTTCGCCTCCTCCCATACTTGGTATGATATGAACTATGCCTCGTATTGGTTAGGCCGACATATCGGCTGCCACACCAAACTGGTACCACCAAATGATGCTCAACCTCAAATCGGCGTCTCCCAGAGGAGATCATTAGTGTAGCATGGCAACCCGGTGTAGGCGTCATTTTTTGGATATTCACATCGACACACGACTTTCCCAATACTCCGGTACCTCCTCGCATTTTTTCTCTCAAATTGGCTGTAGATTTTTGGGGTCAAGATACGGCGCTGATCCAGTCTCGCTGTACTGTTATTCTTGGCTTACGAAACTATGATGTAAGGAGTGCTCGACCTCTAGACCATCGGGAGATCCTTGGAAGCTCATAGGATTTTACCATCGGTGTAAAAGAAAAGGTGCGTCGGGGATACCGGTCGGAGCGACGCCAGAGTAGTGCTAAGACCAAATGGAGGGCCCAGGTAACAACGACGGAGGCTATCGGAAAAACCCATATTGTGCTCGAACCTGATATCCACAAGAAATCCGTGTACAAGCCTCTGTCATAGACACGCGAGTAGAGAGCCAGCTAATGAGGAAGTATGCCCCGCTGGCTTGTGCTGCGGCATGTTAGCGCGTAATGAGCGTTAGCGAAACCGCCGAGCTGCATCTTAGGATGTTCTTGAATACCTTCCTAATTTAGACGAGCACCGTTCCCGCCCATGCCGCATTATGGGCGCTTCTCGGTTATTGCGTGCTACTCTGGCTTACACTGGTCAACCTGTCTGCGCCTCTTGTATCTGCACTTTGTTTCTTTCCACCTGGGATTTCTTAGCTTTGACTGTACAGTAAAAGACGCTCAGAACATACTCATATTGCTTGCCTGTCGAGAATGGGAGCTTCTCAGTCCACGGCGTCACAACTACCTCCGCGTGCCCTCCACGTCCTCCGTGTCACTCCATCCTCACCTGCTGCCCAAACCGCGATAGAGCCGTACTTCGACTTTGTTGTTGGATACCAAGGAGACGCGTTTTCCTCACACAACACGGTTGACGCGTCGGAGTTGGAGAAGATAGTGGAGAGCCATGAAGGGAGGACGCTCAACCTTCTCATCTGGAATAGCAAAAGTCAAGCAACCCGTGGTACGTCAAGGGTGCCGTTCTAATTTAGACCGACAAGAGTCTAACAAGCTACCGACGCGCAGTTGTACCCATAACACCTTCTCGCGACTGGTCTTCGCCACATGCGAATATCCCGGATCCCAAAGAGCCTGAAGCCGAACGGAAGCCGTCTCTACTTGGACTGAGCATGCGTATGTGCGAACCCGAGTTCGCCACAGACAACGTCTGGCACGTTCTGGATGTGCTTGAGGGCAGCCCTGCGGAAAGCGCAGGCCTTGTGCCTTACGGTGACTGGATCATCGGGTGGTCCGGCGGCGTCCTCAGCGCCGAAGGTGATTTCTACGACGTCGTCGAAGCGGTGCGTGTCCTTCATGTCCGGATTCCTCTCACGACTGATAGTTTGCTCCATGCGCTGCGTAGCACATTGACAAGCCGCTGCGCGTGTACGTTTATTCTTACGACTTCGAGTGCGTAAAGCTCCCCGCTCCTGTCCGTGTTCGTTACGTCTGATCTTGTTCGAATGATCGCTCAGCACTATCCGCGAGGTTGTCGTGATACCAAATCGCCACTGGGGCGGGGAAGGTTTGCTAGGTTGCGTCTTTGGGTATGTTTCTCCTACGCTGTCAATTAATGTGCTAGGGGTGACATTTCCCCCAGGTTCGGCCTTTTGCACCGCATACCGCCCGTTCCAGAAGACCGTGAGCCCGGCACGATCCCCCCGGAACTTGCACAGGAAGAAGAGGATTATGAAGAGCAGCAGCTCTTCGTACCAGCGGACTTGCCCGGGCCGGCGGAAACCCCCGAGGAGCTCGAGGAGCGACTGCTCTGGGAACAAGAAGAGTGGGAACGCCAGCAATCATACGGTGCACCATACGTTCATGGCCACGACCCTGCTTATCAGAGTTCTTCGACATACTACGGCGAACCAGGCCTTGAGAACCCGGGCCACTATACACATGCGCATGATGCGGACGGGGTGCATTCCGATCCTCATGATGACCAGCTGGGCGAGATTCAAACGCCGCACGCGTCCCATTCGCACTCGCACGACGCGCACCACCATCACGCGCACGCACACGGGAATGGGCACGCACACCACAATCACGATCACGATCATGACCACGACCACAACGGGCATAGCCACGCGCACGCAGGTGGCCACAACCACTCAGACGATGAGGACGACGAGGCAGAAGAGACAGGCGCAAGTGCAGCCGCCTCGCCGCCCACACTGCCACAGGCCCCAGCTGCTCCCGTTCCTCGCCCGGCACAGCGAACGCCGTCGATCGCAAGCCCGGCGCGTACATCCACGCCCACGCCCACGCGCCCGTTCGGCGCATACATCAACGGTGGTTCGTCGCGCCAGTCCTGAACGTATGAGCACGACACTCAACGCTGCCCTTTCTCCGCTCCCGCTGAAGGTCTCGGCCCGCGGAGCATGAGTCCGCGCACGCCCTCCTGGGACGGACGAGCGATCGGGTTCATCGGCGCGGGTGCGGGCGCGGGGCCACACGCCCGAAATATGTCGGGGAGTGGCGTGGGAGGGAGGGGCGCGCATTGGGAGGGCGATGGGGACGGCGAGAGCGTCGCTGACACGGATGCGACGGACACGACCGACGTCACTTCCCAGGGAAGTCTTACCAGCGTTGATTGAGCGCGAGTAAGAGCCTCGCGACTGCACGCTTTTCATTTACTATCACATGGTTTATTGCTCAGTATATACAAGCCTGGTGGTGTGGTGCCGCGATACCATCACGGCCAGATTCCCGTGGTATAATGATACGTTTTCGTGTCATCTTCCGAGTTGTTGGGTGGGCCATGCTGCTTGGTGTTTAATATACATCGATCCTCGGTTCGCATGGCTTTCAGTCCGGAGGGGGAGGGAACGTGCGAGCTCTTCTTTTCGCATGGCTTTTGAAGAAATGGTTCATTCCAGTATGCAGTACAGCGAGTATCGTACACACAAAGCGACTAACAGAGCTATTGGACAGCAACAGAGTGGGGACATTCAAGCTTGTCGCGCGCCCTCAGCATCACCCTTCTCAGCGACAAGATTCTGCAAAATCATGGGCCATACTGGGGACACATTACTGAGGTCAGCACTGCCCTACTCACATGAGGACACCCGTCACGATGCACGTACCTTCCTCAAAGCCAGGAAGTTTTCCAAGGCGGAGCAGCTGCCCAACGTTGGCCAGCGCACCCGTCCGGACCTCCATCCAGTGGCTGAACATGAACGCGACCTGTACCTGATAGAAGAGCGGCTCAAATCTGGCCGTTCCGTTACGACGAGTAGCCACATACCTTGCGTACGTCCTCGAATGCAGCAGAGAATGCGGAGAACGCCTCGTGCGCGACGTTCTCCACCGTGAGCGACTTGATGATATGCCGAAACGCGCGTTCTTTCAAATCCTGCAAGCCCAGCCCTACATACTCATTTTATTAATTCCAATCCTGGGCAGCGATGTGCTGTGGATGCTAAAGGCCAGCTTACGGTCTGCCAGCCGGTACACGGACTTCGCCGAGGGGGGTCGCGGCCGGCCCGGGTTGTTGTGTTCCCACTCTGCTACCCATTCTTTGCGTGTCCGTGGACCCGTGAGGGTGGAGACAAACGACACGGCTGTCTCTGAAGGTTGTTGCTGGTTGCCTCGTCCGCCCAGCCCAGTGCTCCCCAGCGCTGGCAGATTCTCAGAGGGGAGGGCAGCTTGGGGAGAGGGCGCGGTGGAGCTTGGTTGGGTGGACGACGCGGAGGGTAGCGTAAGGAAAGTAGATGAGAGCGGCGCAAACACGATCATGTCTGTATAAATCTGTGTGGCAGATTCAGTATTGACCATGTATATCGACATGATAGGTAGAAATGAAATAGCTTACGTAGTAGAGGACAGCACGATAAGTGGTGTACGCCACATCCCGCACAGCTATATGCGCTTTCTTCGGCCCCGGCACCTCCACTGTGGTAGTCATCTCAGCGGGAGAAGTTGTATTCGTGGATGGGGGACTGGTATGAGCATCAGTTTGATTTAACTCCATCTCACGGCTCCTGGGGCTTGAGGGATGCGACAGCTTGGGTCGTGTATTCCTCCTAGACTGCGAGCCGTCGTCCTCCCATTCTACGGGTTCCTCCGGTTCAGCGGCAGGAGCACTATTCTCCCTTTCTGTACGACGTTTCTGGGAGTGCGAGTCGTCGGCGAGGTTTTGGTCCTGGTCTGATTTGGGCATCGAATCTCGCTGCTCTGAACATGTGGGAGGGGGTGTGACGGAGTCGTGGTCATTGTCAAGGACGGCTGACTCCTCGTCCTCGAAGTCTGAATCATCAAAGTAAACGGCAAAGTCTGCTCCGCGGGAGCTACCCTCTTGGCTTTGGCTGGGCAGACCGCAAATTTCGGATCTTCCAGTGAGATCAGATGAGCTGCCTTCCGCAAAGCCGGAGCTGAACACTTCTAGATGTCAGATCGGGAACCCAGATAATATGTGGGTCAACGTACTATCATAGAAGTACTCCACTCTCTGCAGTAACTTTCGTGCAGCATAGATCTTGCGAGGTCCCGTTTTTGTATATTGCGGAAGAACAAACTCCACATCAGAGTATAACGGGCTATGCTGGCTGAGTAGGATAATTTGAATAAGGAAGGAGACACATACTCGTCGAGGAGAGTGCCCACGGTATCCAAGATGTCTCTTGGAACAGTATAAGGTAGAATCACGGGAACCGGGGCTGGGGGTGTAGCGGTTGCGGTGATAGAACAGATCACCAGGAATGCGTCTTGTTGCTTAACGGTGTTCGCTTGGTAATACACAGCGTCTCTCCGCGAAAACTGTGACCATCCCCAATTTTGAGCCTAATCGCATTAAAGTCAGACTCAATTGATTACGGATGAGGAAGATACCGACCCCGGGGTAGTAAAACGAGTGGTCGTGGGCCTCTTTGAAGTTGAATTGAATGGTCTTAGAAGGGCTGATCTCATAAATAATGGTGTTACGTTGATTGGTGGCGAGACAACCTACTTTCGAATCTCAAAGTTAAAGTTGAAGAGGCCTTCGCGCGACCATCTGTCCTCCTACGCATCAGCCGAGGTATGATATATGCAGGCTGTGTTGAAAGTATTAGTTCACCTCCCGTTGACGGCATTCTCCTTTTCTGCTGTCGTGGGCTTGGTGAACGTGAGCAACATACCGATGGCGTAGCAGTCTTGCATCCATTGTCACTGACCTCGCAGGCTAAGTATAAACTGACCCAGGTCTGTCCGTCGGAACCGACTATGCCGGCGTTGGCATAAAACAGTATCTACGCGCACACGCATTTAGTCATCGAATGAACAGACCTGGGTCTCGTAGCTATCCATAAGTACTAACTTGCCATCGCCCGTCACCAAATCGGGGGGATTTGATGACCTTTGACTTGGCTTCTCCTTTGCTATATGAGGGTCATCGTGAGCGTATTCTGATGCTAGTTCTCAGCTGAGCTACTGACCTGCCTTCAAACAAGCTCTTCAAGCCGTGAACAGGCCATTCGAAACGAATGGTTGTGCTCTCTTTAGCTTCCGAGCTATTCCCACTGTCCGCGGATTTCCCACCAGCGGTGGTAGCAAACTTCGAAGCCATCGTGCGTTGTACGCGACCAGGTGTAGCTCCAGGATTGTACCAAGGTATTGGCTACTTGTAATTGGAGGCTTCAACAACCCTAAGCGATATACCTTCCCGTTGAGTGTGGCGTAGAAAAGTTGGGACTGCCGAGTGCAGTGGGAGGACGGGAGCCGCGTTGTGGCGCCCCGGGTATATACTTATGCCCGGCGCTCGTTGCACTATGGGCGTCTACTCTCCTGCGTTCCACCACCGCTGTTGATACGTAATTTGACCTCCTCCTCCTGGCTTGCAAGCTTGTATGCTTCTTCTTCACGCATGAAATTTGGTAAAGTGCATTTTGGAACACGATTACCATCTATCTTCAGCAGCAAATATCCAAGGTGTTCAAACGTTCAACGTTCAGCTTCAAACTTCCCTTCAAGTTTGAAACATCTCATGCACGCGGCGGCATCGTCTGCTCGTACTAACCCTCCGGTTGTTGAGTATTGCCTTAGCCACATTTAACTAGTGATCAATCACGGAATTTGGACGAGCTATCTAGTAGTGCCTGCGAATATCGGACTCAACGTCTACCACCAGGGCACGCTTGGAAGAATATAGTGTGACGCCACGCGACGTAAAACACGTGCGCGTTGGTCACACGGTATGAGTATGCGTTGACACTCACTCGACGGTACACTTTGGCTCTATACCATCCAGTCTCACAGTCATAGTCACTCGTACTAGCCGGGCGCACCTGAAGCTTGCCGTGCTCGGCTTGATCATCTTGCTGCAAAGATTCTTGCAGGAAGGATCACGCCAAGAATATCACTGCTTCAATGGGAATGAACGCATTATAGTAGCGACATGTTCACATGCAGTGGCTGAAGATCTCTCACAACCCATAGCCCGCCGTAACATCGACTCGCGACATCGTGTCTATAGAATGGCGATGTGCTAAGCATGGATGACCTACTGCGGTGCCGCCGACCTCGTGAACGCTTTCATGTAACTCTTTGGAACACCTTCCTTGATTCCGTCGCATCTCGTCCGCTCATCTCGTCCAATGCCTACTGCCCCAGTGGACGACAAGGGATCCGTCCTCTACTACGAGGATAGCGGGGAACCCGCGGGATCCACAGACTATGTGACGTTCGTGCTCGTACATGGAACGTGCTTTCACAGCGGTACGCTTTCCACTACTGTCCCCGTTTCGGTGACCGGCATTCACACTAACTGTACTTAGCTGTCTACAGGCCTATGGTCCCCTTCGCATTAGAGCGTAACATTCGGCTCATTATGCTCAACATGCGAGGCTACCCTGGCTCCACCCCGCTCTCGGCCGAGGATATTGCTGACCTGCGTGACCGGGGTGAGGAAGGTCAAGCTCGGGCAATGCAGAACCGCGGTCTCGAGATCGCTGCCTTCCTTCGATGGCTGATAAAAACAAAGAACATTCGGGCAACTCAAGAGCTCGCAGGGGCCAGGGAACGTGGCGGGGGCCTCTCACTTCTGTCCTGGTCGGGCGGGAACTGCCCCACAATCGCCATGCTCGCTCATGCAGACCGGCTTTCCAAAGAGACCCGCACGCTTCTTGAGACGCGCCTGCGGAGTTTCATCATGCACGGTACGTGCTTTTAGCTCGCGCTCATTCCCACATGCCAGTCGCTCAGCTCCATTAAGACCCGAGTGGGTCCGTCATTGGGCAGCCTCGCCCGCCAGGTCTGTCAGCGTTCACGCGGAACCCCGCCGCCCCCGTCGATGTGCAAGCCGCCGAATTCGCAGCCATAGTCGCGGCGTACTACCCGCCGTTCACTTTCCCTAAGCGCGTCGACCCTCCCCCAACCTTCGACCCGCCCCGTCGGGCACTGCACCTTACAGATCCTAGCACTGTAGACCCGAAGCACACGCCCACGACATCACGCATGACAGCGGAGGTCCTGCGCAGCCTCACTCACCCGCAGATATTCACGGAGATTCAGCATCTCATATGGATGCTGAGCCACAACGTCTTGCGGACGAACCTCTCTCGCGCGCTTTATGACTGTTGCCTACTCGTGGAATCAGACGACCACCAAAAGGACCTCGCAGCTGTGCAAGTTCGAACGCAGGTGTGGCCGGCGCTGCGCGTGCACGTCCTCTGGTGCGACATGACGGTCGGCGACTGCGCCTGGACGGCAGCCGTTATTCAGGCACAGTACGAGGCGGCGCGGCCTGAGTGTCGAAGGCGGATGCAGTTCCATAAGGTAACTGGGGCCAATCATTTTGTGAGTGTGTTTGTGCCAACTTGTCGGGTATACAAACATGCGGGTCATGATACTGACCTCTTACCTTCTCGCTCGGGGCTTGGACGGCACATTCCCGTTCGACATCGCATATTACCTGCACGGCCACTCAGGTACATTGGGAAGAGCCGGAGAGATTTGTCGAACTCTTGGCGAGTATTGTTTAATGGTCAGGAATACATTTTTTCCCTTCTATGTGCTTTCAACCTGAGGCCTGAACGTTACACTGTGGAGTTTGGCAGAAGCTGTTACAACGAAGTTAATATGAGTAAGACGTAAATACAAATGAGATTCATAGTCTCAATACTTGCACCACCCGGTCGTCTGATCTCAGACTACCAATATTCACTTTACCTTTCGAAGCCGCATCACACATTTGCTAGCCAATCCAAGAGTTTAAAGCAGCATATCCATTGTAATTTCAAAGTACAAGAGATGAAATGTCAACACAGCTCTATGGCACGTCTGCCATTCACCATCTCCGAGGATACGGAGACAGCGGACGAGCTGGTAGTATACTGACGTAGAGTTCATGATAGGGCAAGAGGATCCTTCAGCCAGAGATCGCGGCAATAGAGGGACCCAGAATTTTCAGGAGCAACGGAGGACAAGTGCAGGAACGTCGCCGAGGTAGCAAGAGGTCGCCCAGCTGAGAGCCGCCAGACAAACAGAGCTAGCTCGAAGAGTTCAAGACCCGTCCATTTTGGATGCAGCGGCAACGGCCGAAGCTTGTCTGAATACTGTCTCAGCATACTTGCCGTGGGGGAGGAAGAGATAATAGGAACTCACTAGCAGTCGACGCTGCATGGCTGCGCCTCCACCCGGCACGCGGTCAGTGCCAGGAGAGCCGCCTTGAGTGTTTCAGACACGCCTTTCCCGTGCATGGGATAGGCGCGTCTAGGTATCGCCCACGTCGAGGAAACACACGCGTGCATTCGTGTGTGCCCAAGATGTGGTACTAGAGGTGGCTGTCAGATGAGGTGTAACGGAGGGGATGCGATGCAACTCACTCGATGCCTGGGGAGCGATGAGCGATGAGCATTGTAACTTGATCGCTTGTCCGAGCAGTATTGACATGCCGAAGGGGTGAGCAATCGCGTCCGGTCGTGCTCGAAGTAGCGTGCGCGTGCATGCGCGTGGTACTTGAGCGAGAGGACCTGGATATTTAATGTCAGCGTCGAAGGTCTCAAATCACAGGAATAAAACTCACTTGGGGCGTCTGGATGAACATGAACGGGGTCGACCGTCCAGACAAACTTGAAACGTCGGAGGGGACGGTCGAAGGCGAGGCTGATGAAGAGCGAATGTCGCCAAGTATGCCGCGACCAAAGCGCGTCGGCGGCGAAGAGAACAGGAACAGAAAGAAATGAAGACCCGGGATCGTTGCGATCCCGCGGAAGGGCCTTGGAAGAAGAACGAGGCACGGTGGTCGCCTCGCGGTGGGGGTGAGCGGTCGCCAAAACCGCTCGTGCTCAGGAAGTCGGGGATGCCGTCGTCGTCGGCCGCGCGCGTGGGGATCAGTCACGAACGCGGCCGGGACGTCGGGCGTGGGTTGGCGATGGATTTCGGAGCCAGCACATACTACGCGCGCGCGACCGCGATGGTGATCAGCCATCGCGGGCGCGCGAGGCAGTCGGCGCTGGGTGAGTGTTGTTGGGCCCACAGCTCGGGAGGGTCGGCCATTCGCGGATGTCCAGGTCTGATCAGAGGCCTGGGCAGCCGGAACGTCGACGCCGTGTGGGCGCACGCGAGTACACTAGCGGTCCGTGATCAGACTACATGTGTACATACGAAAGTGGTGTTTGTAAGGTGGGATCGACGAGGGTCCCTTGTCGTGTCGCCCGTGAGCGGTGGACGACACGACGCGGTAGCTCGGCGGTGGCGGATAATTGTGCGGATGCGCCAATATGATCGATGAACGTGGGGCTTGATCAGAGCCCCGACGCTGCATCGAGCACGTCGGCGGTGGATGTTGAATGAAACCGGAACTGGAGGAGTAGTGGTTGTAGCTGGTAGCTGGTCGAGAATGTCGAAGCTGGAGTCGTAGAAAGCGTGGTGGTTGCGTTGCGTCGTCGAAGTCGTGTGTGTCGTGTCCGTATCAAGGTCTGGCAGCGGAGAAGCAGGAGCCCCCTACTAATGAGCAAGGGGGCATTCCTGATTCTGCTGCTTCAAAAACGCATCTTTCTCCTGTGTCAGCGTATCTCAGACGAAAGGTTAAATACAAACACACCTCATGGTCTGAGCAGAGGCCTGCTCTGCTGCTTCTCTCAGAAAGAGGACTCGCGGGCTGTCCCGTAACAAAGATTCCGAGTCTCGCGGGAGTAGCGTCCCTAGGCTCGAAGATCGAAGCCAGGTCTGCAGCCCCTGGGCGAGCCCGGCCCATCGCGCGTGCCGCCGTGTCCATTCTCTCGAGGACAGGTCCAACATTGCGCAGATGGCTCGTGCTCGTCGGTGTTGGGCGAGATGTGTCGAATCCGTACGTAGAAGAGAAAAACCCTATTGGAGCGGGAGGCATAGAAAAGGGCGCGATTGTGACTGGGCGCGGGATTGTCGGCAGGGGGATCCTGCCCGACCAGCGCAGAGCTTCGACATGTACACGCGCCATACCAGTATCCGTCTCCAACACCTGATCGCGTGTGCAACGCTCAGGGAGGGGTCGGGATACCCTCTCGGTAGGAGCGCGGGAGTCGACAAGCTGGTCCTCGACCAATTCCCGTGCGGGGCGCAGGGGAATGGAGGAGACAATGTCCTAGACAACCAGAAGTGTCAATCGAGGTGCGCACAAATGGAGGATGTACATGAACATACCTTGGGAAGCCCGTACTGAACAGCCTTTGAAGCGTAATAACAAGCCCGCGCGTATTGCCAGACTTCTTCGAACGGGTCTCGGGGAGACTCGCTTGCGTCCGACGTGGTGAAGACCTGTGTGCAAATGTAAGCGAACTGGTTAACCTTTAAAGAGAGGAGTGCATACCTGAGCGGTCGTGCCTTCGCCTCTCTTAGGGAAAGCACTAATCACCTCGCCGTCGGAGTACAAGTCGTCCTCGGATTGGTCGCCGAGGACAGAGTCGAAGGACTCGTCGAAAAAGTCTTGTGCGGTCACGTATGGTGTCGTATACTGAAGCCCACATAGCGATAATGTAGACGTGGACGCCTCAGGATCAAGGCAAGGCGTTGAACAAGCCTCGTCCTCGGTCCCGCTGCTACTCGCAGTCTCATCATCGGTGAGGTCCTGCTACCACGCATCAGCGCATGCTCGAAATCGCACAAGGGTGAAACTCACCTCGATGACCGAATGGAAAGAGCTGTAGCGGGAAGCGAGGGCAAGATCGCCCGCGGAATAGCATAGGAGGCTCGGGAGCTGGGCCTGTGCGAAGTTGGAAGCGAATTCGGGGCTGGGCGCGATGTCTTCGGGAGCCGTGCTGAAGCCGTAGGAGGCCGATGTCGTTAGGAAGGGCTCCCGGATGTCGATGTAAGCTGATGGCGAGACGGTGAGACTGTTGTGCGAGAGTGATGTACTTAAGGCGCGGATGCCATGCAACTCGACTGCAGGGGTTGCCGGAGCAGTGGGGGGCGTCAGGTCGCGGAGAGAGAGGCAACTGTTCTCCTCCCAATCCTCCGCTGTGTCGGCAACCTCAGCCGCACCGTGCTGTAGCTCGGCAGTGGGTGATCGGCTTGGAGAGGGCGACATCATGTTCGCCCTCTCGCGCATAGCTGACCGCCAACTTGACCTCTGAGTCTCCGCGCCCACAACAAAGAGGCTATGATCGTCCTCCGCATGAACACTTCGGCCACCCCAAAACACCGCACTCTCGGTGGAAACATTCCCGACATCCACCGACTCGGACTCGCTCAACGGGGACAACTGAACGCTGTCCACGTACTCGTACTGGAGCGGCAGCGAGCTGCGGAGGGGTGAGAGTACTTCGCGGGGAGCAGCGTCGACCTCGGAGACGGACGGAGATATGCCGACATCTTCGACATACTCAACTTCCACCGAGTGCGACTGGCTCATCATGGAGGTCTGCACGACCTCCTCGTCCTCGCTTTCGTACTGGAGCGAACGGGAGCTGTCGAGGGAGGAGAGCGCTTCGGAAGTCGCAGCGTTGGGGGTGGTCGCGGGCAAGGATTCGGCGATGTCTTCGAGCTTGAATGAGGAAGCGTAGGATAGTTCGTGCGACTGAGGAGAGCCATGCGTGACATCCGGAGACATCTGCTGTTCGGCCATCGGAAAGTCTTCGTCGACATCTTCCATCGAATCTTGGAGGCCGTCGAGAGACTCGGACTTGACAACGAGGGGTGCGCATGGGAGGTGGTTGAGAGACTCGGCCTTCACAATGAGGGGCAAGCGGCGTAGCGGGGCAACATCGACGTCGACAGGCTCCAACTTGACGAAGCGCTCTTCAGCGGGGCAGTGAGGTAGGGTATGCTCGACCGGCTCCGTCTTAAGGACTGCGAGCATGGTAATCTCCTCCACTGAGCCGGAAGACTTGATCAAGGGCGCTGGAGCGAAGGTAACGGTATGAGGCGCGGAAGCCGGTGTCGTAGACACTAAGGAGCTGATCTCAACAACGTTGTCCTCTTCCTTGATCCGAGGCTCCCTTGAGACTTCAACAGCATGGATCGACTCGGACATGATCACGTCCTCGTCGACAGGCGGAAGGCCTTCAAGCGCATCTGTCATCTCGACATCGCTGCCGAGGGAAGGGAGCGGGTGGTGCGGCTCAAGGAGGTAGTTGAGGTCTTCAGACGAGTCCTTAGGCTCGAGCTTCGGTAGGAGCATGGCGGCACCAGGAGGAATGTAGTGCGCAGTGATGACGACCGAGGTGGAGATGGAGGCCTGGTAGAACATGTTGCAAAGGATGGAGGTTGACACATTCTCGACGAGCTGTCCATAGGCGGCATCGTCCTCTCGGGGTTCGTCCTTGACTACAATCGGCAGCACTGACTTCGCTGGTGGCAGGGTACCGTCGGTGTCCTCCGCCTTGATGAAGGCGCTGGGTTCGCTGAGCGCGGGTCGTTCGATGACCTCCTCCTTGACATAAGGCTCGTCCTTGGGCTCGTCGAGCACAGCATGGACTTGACTGCACGACTCCTCGATCCTGATAGGCGGGACGCCTTCTTCCTCGGTCCAGTCGACCACAGTGGTCGGTTCGAAAGTGAGGAAAGGAACACTGTCCGACTCCTCAATCCTCACTACAACGTCGTCGTAGTGGGCAGGAGCTGTTCATACGACCGTTATATGAGCATATGTTGGTAAAAATATGGCGCGATAACATACCTTGGTGAAGGACGGGCTGCTCTTCTTCCTCGGTGAAGTCGGCTGTGGTCGCCGGCTCGGACCAGAGGAGGGGGGTGCTGTCCGACTCCTCAATCCTCACTACAACGTTGTCATAGACTGTTGATACGGGCGTTAGATCACCATAGTTCCGGTCAGAACGTCCTGCGATGTCATACCTTCCTGAGAGACAGCCTGACCCTCCTCTTCCTCGGTCAAGTCAACTGTGATCGCCGGTTCGGACCAGAGGAGAGGAGTGCTGTCCGACTCCTCAACCCTGACCACGACGTCTTCGTAGTTGGCAGGGGCTGACAATACGGTCATTTGATGAGTAAAGGTTTGTGCAGAGCGTGCGAATATAACGCACCCTGATGAACGACAGCCTGTTCCACCTCAATGACTTCCTCTGCTTGAGCGCACACGCATGCGGTAATGTCCGCTACGACCTGATTGAAGCACAGTCAGCCCCATGCGCAGCGCGTCAGAATCACAGGATGGCTTACCTGCGCCTCTTCCTCCTCAGACCGGATGCACCGCTTGATCCCGAGCCCGGTATCCAACGTCGACTCCTCGGGATCCGGACGCTTCCGGATCTCCACTCGAGGCTGCACAGTAACCTCCGAGGGTGCCTCCGGGTCTTTGCCCTGCCAGACCGCCCGCCGTACGCGAGCGGCATCTATCAACGCATCGCGTGCCTCCCACTCCTTGACGCGGGATGACACGGACGCAGGGCGAGACCGCGCAGCGGATGTGAAGCACTCCTTGACGCGCTTATAGTACTCGTCGCGCGAGGGGAAGATACGCTGCCCGAGGCGGGCGACTTGCCATGGCGGGGCGATGTACTCGTCCCCAGTTGCGGGAGGAGAGTGTTCGGCGACGGCGCCGCGAGGGCTGTTGAGTTGTTGAACGTTTCTGAACATGTTTAGGTTGTGTTTGTGAAAGCGAGAGCCGAGAGCTTGAAGGATAGCAGAACACGACTTGAGACTTGGGGCTTGAGAGATGGGCGACGCAACGAAGGAAAGAGGAGGTGCGCAGGATCGCATACATAGTGGTCGAGGGTGAGGCTGACATGGCAGACAGCGGCTGACCGTGCTGACCGTTGGTTGGCATTAATGTCTATCATAACGGTCAGTGTTGCCAGCATTGCAATCGAGACTGATGGCACGTACTGTTGAACTTTGAAAGCCACGTTATACACCCATAGTATTTTGTGCGCGGTTGATTGAATGGTTTTGAGTTTCCAAATGGTTCTCAAAGTGAGTAACGCGAGTTTCTTTTGTGAGGCGAGTGCATCCTGACTCGGTGTAGCCCAATAGCTGCAGTTCAACGAGCAATACTTGCGCTATAACAAGAAATGAAAACGCGTTTCTGGCGCATTATGGAAAATGGCGTGTCCTATGTGCATGATCTAAGGGCGTGGCGGAAGGGTAACATGCCAAAAATCAGTGGAGAGGGTTTAAACCGCCAGAGGTGTAACTTGAAAGCGCCGTGCTTGCTAGATCGTTAATCTCGGGATGTGCCGTTGCGCGTAGCTGAACCAAGTACTGTTACTGGGCGTCTGTAGACTAGTACTAGTACTCTTCGTCTCTTCATCGCCGACGGGTGTCTGGCTCAGAGGTTATTGAACAGCTTAAAGAAAGCTCTTGAGGGCTGATTGAACATGCGATAATCAGCTATGGGGATATGAGAACGCTCGCCTCCGAGCCATCAAACTCATAAGCTAGCACTGAGGCTCGTGTTCGCCCGTAGCGTTGACTGCAGAACAGAGTCAGTCTGGAGGAGTACCAAGCCGTCTTTCTAGTTTTGTCGATTTAGGCTCGGGCCGCCCGATGCTACTTAAATGGACGCGAGCATACACCAATGCGACAAACGTACCGTAAACGGCGAGCCAGAACCCGGTCCGATCGCAGACCAAGATAATCCCTCGAGGTACCGGTGTTCTAACGAGGGCTGGTACATCGTGTTGCTGTATGATACACTACTATTAACAAAGGGGGGATCCAGTGAGAGTCCTGTAAGTGAACGTCGACCGCGCTCTTAGAGCTTGGTCTTGAACTGGTCCTCGGTCACACCCTTGCCCATTGCAGAGGTGGAAGACACGCCGCCAGTCACCGTCTTCATGAGGTTGTCCATGTAGTCGGCACCGCTCCACTGAAAAGACAAAATATGAGCAACTGATCCGGCGTGTCTGCGTAGGACACTGCGTACCTTTTGGTGAGTAAGGACGTCGCAACCGATCTCCCGTTCGCGGCGCTGGACGAGCTCGACATAGGCCTTCATGCCTTCTGTTGCGAACGAGCGCGCGAACAGGTCGCTGATGTACGCGTTCGAGTGCAGACCACCGAGCTAAAGATCACAGCATCAATATCGTATCGCGACTAACCTGTCCAAAGCGAACTTACCGTGATGAACTGCCAGACAAAGCCGAGCTTGCCAAGCTCCCAAACGTACGACTTCATGTCGTCCGAGTTCAGGCCCGCAGCCTCCCAGTTGAACGAGGGGCTCAAGTTGTACGCAAGCCACTGCTCCGGGAACACCGCGTGCACGCCCTCCGCGAACTCGCGCGCCTGCGACAGGATCGGCTTCTTCGTCTCCATCCACAGCAGGTCCGAGTACGGCGCGAACGCGATCGCGCGGTTCACCGCGCACTGCGTCCCGCCCTGGTACCGGTAGAAGCCCTCGCGCGTGCGCGGCGCGTCCCAGTCCCAGAACGGCGCCTGCCGCAGGCCGAACTCCTTCTGCGCGACCGCGACCGCGGTGGGGTACGACGCGTGCGTGATGCGCGCGGCGAAGCGCTGCAGGGTCTGCTCAGATGCGCCTTGCGCGCGGAGCGCGTTCGCGAGTGTCTCAGAGAACAGCTGGATGTTCGCGGCCGTCATCCATTGCTCCTCGACGGCCTCGAGGTCCGCACCGGTCTTGCCCGCCTTCTCCGCCTCGTTGAGCTCGACGACGAGCGGGCGGATGTTGGGGTTCGTCGACCCGAGGATGAACGGGTGGTCGCGCTCGTCGACGTTCGTGGTGATGAGCGTTGCAGCCTCCGAGTCTGTTCGCGCGATGACGAGGTTGTTGACGCCCATGATGTCGAACTGGAGGCGGATGGCGACCAGCCGGTTAATGTGCTCCTGAATGGGGACGAGCACCTTGCCCGCCATGTGTCCGCACTTCTTCGTGCCGGGTGCCTGGTCCTCGATGTGGATGCCCGCGGCGCCCTTTTCGACGAACATCTTCGCGAGCTTCATGGTGGCAGTGAGACCGCCGTGGCCGGTATCGGCATCCGCAATAATGGGGCGAAGGTAGTCGATAGTAGGGGTCTCCGCGAGCTCCTTCTCGGACAGATGTGACCGAACTTCCCGCTGCTTGCGGTCATGGAATAGTTGTGCCATGAACAAATGCTCGACCTTGTTGGGCACGGTGTTTGAGGGGTAGTCTGCACAAGCTGTGAGTAGTTTGTTCAAAGGCTGTGTGTGCAGGCGAACTGACCAGCAAGATCGGGGCCGGGCTCGTTTGTGCTTGACGCCGTACTCGATGATTGCCACCCCGAAACATACACGGTTTCGAGGTACTTGGCCATCTGCGTGACCTGCACGGGGTCGAGCCTGCATTGCATTTGTTCAACATCACGAAACGCACGGCAATGTGTACAGTACTTACGCGCCATAGGTGTGCGAGGGCGTGCCGTTCCGGTAGCGCTCCGACAGGATGCGCCATAGCTTCTGTGCCTGCACGTCGGAGGGGTAGGAGATCGGGAGCGTGCCGCGCTTGGACACAACCTGCGCCGCAGTGTACGGCCGCTTGATCTGCGCGAAGCGAGAGTCCTGCGCGCCAGTTTCTATTACTACTATGTTCAGGGGGTGTGTACACAGAACGCACCTTCCACCAGTTCTCGACCTGGGCGACTTCAGCCTGGAAAGCAGCGCGTTCGTTGGACATGGTGGATGATGGAGTGATGGCGGCGAACAGAAGGCGGAAGCAGCGGGTAGGAGAGGGGCGGGGAGGGGGGATGTGGGGGCGCGGAACTGGTCCGCAAGGACATTTGAATGTTCTGCGAGCCTGGCACCGATCGCATGAAAGTGGTAGGCGCCCGTCTAAGAACACAAGCCGGCACATGTGATTGGGTCTTGCCCCGCCCTAGCACTAGCCGACGTGGGGCCCCGCCTGGGCGCACGGTTCGCCGTCCCCCGCCTCCACCTCCCCTTCGGCCGAGGCGAGCCCGACCTACCGCTGCTTCCACCGGCCGTGTCTAGTTCGTACGTTTGTTCGCTGTGGAAGTCACTGCGGCGTTCGAAGGCAGAGCTTACCGCGTATACGCACTAACACCGGACGCGCCCGCAATCGGCGGAGTCGCAATGGGGCACGACGTACCTAACCTTCTTCGTGAGCGTGACCCTGACCCGCATTTCGGCCTTTGAACGGAGCCTTCATTTGATGCTGACGTCGGAGGCAAGCTCCCGCACGTCCGTGCTTGCAGTCAGGTGTCTGGGCGACGGAACAGAGCGAGCGCATGTAGCATTTCTCCATAGCCCTCCTATTCCTCGGTCTACCGCCGGTTACCGTCGTACACGAGCCCTGCCAGGCCGTATCGAATAAAGAACGCCACCAAGCTTCCGCAAACCTACGGTAGGGGAAAGGAGGCCGAGACCGTCAACGATTCCGTCCCAATTCCAATCAAGCACCGAGCCCGCCACCCCGCTCGTGCCACACGTAAACGAGACCAGACGGCTGCTCACCTGTGTCACAATCAATACCCTCGTGAGGCTGTCCTCTCTCATCGGCCCAAACCGGAGCAAGAATACGTTTAGAATGGTCAGATTCGTCGTCTGAGTTACTTCCCGTGTCCGTTCGTCGAGCGAAAGTTCCACGAGTCCCAGCGCGGAAAACACACGGAGCACGAGTGTCGCGGGCGCAGTCGCGCGCTTATCTTTGAATTCCGCCCGAGAGGGGTACAGGAGTTGCGTCTCCGGGTCGTACCTGCACACGGGGCCCCGTGGGGAGTCAGTCGCGGAGTTCATATGGTGTTCTGGTTCCCCGTGGGGTACTTGGGCCCGCCTGGATCAAGAAAGGAAACGCACCTCGGAACGCGATGGCGAGGACATGGCACGAGCCCGAAGAGCTGGGGACATGACAGGACGAAGTTGAAGATTTGGGGTAGGAAAAAGAGCAGCAATGTCTTGGAGAAATGCGCTTGAATCCCAACGACTGCGAACGCCATTCCAGTGACATAGCACAAAGTATCACCCGGGAACGCGCGGGCGGGATACCTGTTCGAGGTAAGCAAATCAGAGGGTGAATTAGTACTCCCTTGCAATGCACGCACCAGTTGTGATACATGAAGCCGAGACAAACTCCTAGAAGCGGCAACATGAAGTATAGACTGAACAAATGTCGTTCAACCAGAATCCTGCTGCCGTAGGCCATGCCTGCGCTCCATACACCGCCCACCTTCACTCCATCCGTAACATGCAATGGGAGCGGTATGCGGAAGCCGACTGCCCATGGAAGATAGAGTAGGTCGTTAAGGATAACGGAAACGGCGATGATCACTGCCTGCGATACTTCGGAACCGTTGATTCCTGCCAGGATGTTGATGCTGTTGGTGCAGAAGGTGGACAATAGCGACATATAGACGTAATAGAGCGGCCCTGACTGAACATCAGCACCGCCGCACAAGTACGACTGACATGCTCAGCGCACCGAGGTTGATTAGGGTGCCCAGCAGCCACCGCGCAGGGATTGGGACTACGACATCGGTAGTACCACGCTCCGAGTAATAGACGATTAGAAGCGGGATGCAAGCGATGATAGGAATGGGGAGCTTGTGGCGCCAACGAATGTCGAAGACGTCATCCAGAAACCCAAGCATAGTGGCAATTAAGAGAGAGAGGATGGACGAGAGGTATACTGCCAGCTAACGAAGGCAAGTTTGTAGCGTTAGCAAGTGGACTCTCGCGTCCGAATCTCCGTGCTCACTTGGTGATGAGGAAACTCCTTCACCACTATGCCTTCGCGCCCACTCGAAGTGGCATCGTCATGACGGTTTGTGATCGATTCTGAGAACGCGTAGGGGATAAATAGGATGAGAAGTAGGATGTACAGCGAGGCGCAGACAAGCCCCTGGCTTTCTGGGCTGTATGATACAGATGTGTAAAACTCGATGAAGACTTGAGACCAGAAACAAAGCTCACATTGGCGTGTCATAAGTCTTGAGCAGGTCCCGGCCTTTCAAATTGGCGCGAATGAATGTCGGACCCAATGCAGGCACCAGGTATAGCGAGCCCAAGAACGCAAATATAGACAGTCCAAAAGCAGCGTGCAGTGCGGGGAGGGCAGGTGCAGGCTCCAGAAGTGGTCGAAGCAGAAACCAAGTCGCAGTGGGCACTAGGACGAACAGCAGAGGCCGCGGTATTGACCGTGGGCGCAATGCGCGCTCCTGCGCCATTTCGATACGGTGAGGCTACGCAGAGAGGTTCAGCTCAAATCAGCTTTGAGAACGTCAGCAGGAAGAAAGCAACTAAAGCAGAGATAGGTGGAGGTAGTGTCGAGCTTCTGCATGCATTGCATGCGTGGATGATCCCAAAGGCGCGAAAACTCCAAGACGTGTCGGCAATCGCAAGCGCTAATTAATGCACCCACGTGGCAGATCTACTTACTACTAAGTACTAAGCGCTAAGCAAGCACTAGTAATACGACTAAGTACAGGTATCAAACTACAGTTAGTAGCAGTAGTACCAGCTACTTACTAATAGTATACGACGCTATCAGAGATCCTTCGCCTTACGGAAGTCGCGGTTATGAGGGTGATCTTGCTGGTGTCCTACCATCTATATGATACAGCTGAAGCGCGCAGTACGGCCCCATTGCCCACGCAGCTAGAGCGTACGAAGGATCATAGAAATGGACGTGTGTATTCAATGGCAGTAATATTACAAGCAGAGGAACAAGCAAGTACGGCGGGTATGACCCCCACGCTCATGAACCCATCGTCTCTTTGGGAGGAGAGCGATGAGTCCGAGCACCCAGTTGCTCTAACACCTCACGCGTGCATTCGCGAGATGATCAGGGCGACCTGAAGATATAGGGTCAGCTGCATGTTCGTACGATAAGATATACTTCAACTCACAGTATGCGACATGAGCGTAAGTTTAACGTCCGGGCGTTCGTAGCACGCCGTTTGGGACGATAGGGCGTCATAGACCCCAAGCGACCACATGCATGCATTCATGTAGTTGGAAGAGGAGTTCTGCAGAGTGATGCTCAGTTATGCGGCCAAATGTGTCGAGTAGAGGGTTGCTTACCTGACGCCGCGGAGGCAGATTCTCGCCGCCCAGACACACGGAACAACTGAGTGTCACAATGGGCGGCTACAAATTAGAGTGTCCCTCTCGCGAGCGAAGAGAGACGGGGCACATCCTAGCGCGAGTGATGCAGGGAGGCGCGTGTTCCTACACGAGCGTTCAGTACTGTGGCTACTCCTCCAAAGAAGAACACACTTACGGTGACGGATAGGATCGTCAAAATTACGGTCGAAGCCAGTGGAAAGCTTCAACCTGAGCGGCCGCCAATGCCGCTCCTGCTCAAATTGATAGGGAATGCCGACGATCTTCGTCCGCCAACGCGGGGATCAGTCGAGAAGATAGACGGGATGTCGGGTTTGAATTGGCGAGGGTGGGCGGAGATGATATCGCACAGCGCAGACAGCCATTACCGTGGATCAGACGTCAACGACTGTCTGCCCTATGCGACATCAAGTGGGAGTTTGAGGGGCGTGGCCGTCGGACTGGTGTGTTGTCGAAACCGTGAGCGGCGGCTCGACAACGACACCAGCCCGTAGTCGGGACTACTGAACCAGAGGCGAGCTTGATCAGGGCTCGTCTCCAAATCCAGCAGTACACCGACGCTTGAAGTGACAATTGATGGGTGCGAGTTGATGAGGCTGAGGCTGAGAATGAGGGCGTTGCGTCCCTGCTGCGAGGCCAAGGTCAGCATGATGCCCAGAGAGAAGAGGAAGAAAGTAAGACATACATGGCGAATGAATGAGAAGAAACTGCAGTGCTACTACTATCGAGCTCACTATGGTACCGTATACATGGGGCGCAGTCGTATATCGAGAAAGATGAGGGTATCGTAAATGCCGGTATATGTCGGTGATATCGTACTTATATGGAAACGGTCGCAGTCGTCCGAGAAGATGCTATAAGAGAAGGTCGGAAGATGATTGGAAACTCTGCCCCCAATGGCCGGGGATAATTCGTGTCGGGGAAGGGATCGGTGTCGGGACGAGATCGTAAGAAGGCGCCTCGCTGAACGTTGACAAGTCGTCCTCGGAGAGCCGGAAGGAGTCTGAGAATTGCAAGCCAGCGAGCGTACCCCAGGCAAGACGAACGTCGCGTCGCAGAGTGCTGGAGCCGTCGTCAAGGTCAGGAATGAGAACGTCGGCAGGCATAGTAGGAGAAGTCGCGTCGGAGCCTAGTAAGTTCCCGAAGACGTCCGTGTCGAGCTGAGGAGAGAAGAGCGGAGACCCCGTGTCGGGCTGAGGGGAGAAGAGCGGAGACCCCGCGGCAGGAGAGGCCAAGTTCCAGGAGGGTACAAGAGGCGAGTCAAGCAAGTACGGAGAGCCCAGGTCGCCAGTGATCGCACGAGGAGGACTGTGAAGCTCGAAGTTGCCACCCGAGAAACCGGCCGGGGAGCGTGCAGGAGAAGGCGGCGCAGAGAACGAGTCGAGGTTGATGAGATCGTGCATAGAATGTGCTGATGGCGCGGTGTAAACCATCCGGATGTCGTCGGAGGATATCGCAGGAGTGACAGTGTCGTCCATGGCGTCGTACCAAACATCAGACTCTGACGCCATGAGAACATCGACGGCCGCCGCAGGGGGGGCGATGCGGTCCTTACAAGACCACTTGTCCAAATGGGCGACAAGCGATCCGAAGCAGGCATCAGTGACAGCAGGGACCGACTCGGGCTCGACCGCCTCCTCGCTATCTACAACTACGACCATGTCGTCCTCATCGACGTCTTGGACGACGCGCGACTCCCTGAATGCCCATCGGGCAGACGTCGCTATCCTCTCCGGCACCAGCTCCATGGAGAACTCGTCGGAGTCAGACGCATATGCCGACGAATCGTTGCTGCCCATTTCAACCAGGGGTGGCGTGTTCGGGACTTGAAAGGCGGCGTCGAAGACCGTGCGGCCGCAGCGAACCGCTTCGAACGCCATAGAGGATGGCGAGGGGGACGGCGGAAGGCTGAAGAACTGATCGTCCACTTGTTCACGCATCATCTGGTTGGTAGATCAGCATGTGTAGCTGACAGAACAAGGAGACTACTAACCGAATCCTCAACTATTTCTTCAGACTCGTTGGTACTAAATACCTCACTGTTAGTGACATTGAAGAGCTCAAACCGCTGTGTCTGGGGAATATCAGCTAAAGAACGGAGATACAGACGCAACGATTCGGACTAACCTGAACTTCATACTCAACTGGTCTAGAATAAGGAACAACCGGGCCGAAAATGTCGTCCATCTCCTCAACTACTACAGGCACAGGCGACCCGACGGGGCACCATGGCGCCAGCAACTCAACGGCGTGCTCACCAGCGCTGACAGCTGCTGGTAACTCCTCGTCTCTGGCGAAAGACGCCAGCCACTCGTCGAGGTCGGTCTCACTGTTTGACACCTCTTCCCCCTCTGCAGCAGATTTCTCTCGAATCTCCACAAAGGGCGCAAGGAAGAACTCATCTTGCGGAGGCGAGGCCACGTCGTGGCTCGCCTCGAGAGGTGCCGAGGAATCGAGAATATCTACATCTTCGACTAGCTCAGGGGATCCCTCTCGGGTCCCCCGAAGAGCGTCAAGAACGACACTCTCAGTAGTCGAATCGGAGATATCTTCGTCTTCGAACAGCGCGAACGGGTGGACGAACGGAGGGGTGTTGAGGGGAGTGGTTGAAGGCGGTGCGTTGAAGGGCGTAGTAGAAACTGGCTGTCCGTTGTAGGCAGCAACGAACTCGTCGCCAGCGCGGGTCTCCTCAATGGGCGATGAGGGGAGACCAAAGAGCTCGTCCGGCACAGCCGAAGAGCCCCCAGCGCGTGGGGTTGAGCTGTACCACTCAGGTCGTTGGCTCCGAGCGTAGGGGGTGAAGGACTTGGTCACTTTGAGAGCGGAAGGCGCCCTGAGGCTGCGAACGGTAGTTTGACGATGATTGGCGAAATGGGTCTGGTTGACAGCCGCGACGCGTGCGAGAAAGTTCGGGATGAAGGTATTCATGTCGACAGAGGCCATGGCTTGCCTGTCGTCGGTGGTGTGTGCAGCAACCTCGAGAGCATGAACATGCTTCGAGCTGTCTTCCATCTCCATGTCGACTATGGGGATGGAGGCCGATGTGGCGATCAGGTACTCAGGGTCGACATCCTGAGAACCGTCAATAGACATCGAGACTTGCACTTGCTGCGCGGGGATGACAGTTGGCTGAACGACCATGAGGTCCGAGTCGCAGGTTGAGATTACTTCCTCGACGACTTCCATGGCGATAGCGGGGACATCGCCGCGGAAGGGTACCGGAGTGAAGGTGAAGGCAAAGGGACAGCCTTCCGCATCGTAAGCTTGGACGGGAACGTTGCGCAGGGACTCCAAGAATTTCTTCCGGAGCTGCGAAAACGTCAGTTGGGTTTGGGTTGATTTGAAAACGAACACGCACCGTGACGGCCTGCCCTTCATGGCGAACGCGCTTCTTGCCTGCGACGTTGGGGGATATCTTGGCGAGACGCATGCGAATCTGCAATTACATGAGCGCCTGTTATGGCCATACAGCATGTAACGTACCTTCTCAGCGTCCTCGTCGGAACGCGTGCACCGCTTGACGGAGCGGGTGTACTCCTCTTGGGCTTGGGTGAGGTCGTCTTCGCACATGGTGGAGGCCTTACGGCGGTGAGCGACGTCCGTGAACGATCCAGAGGCGGCTTGGTTGATGTTGGTGGACATGGCTGAGGTTTCAAGTGAGCTGGAGTGAGCGGCTTGAAGGTGTGGTTGGATGAAGCGTGAGAAAGGTATCGCGTTGCGGAGAGGTTGGAATGAGTGGTGGGGCTAATGGAGGCCTGTGAGGCCCGCCGGCGAGCCTTATAACAGTTGATCGGTGCTGTGATATGTCGGAGGGTTTGTCAACAACCGAATCCGGAGGCTCATGTGACATCCTGTTCGAACCGAATTGTGAAGCGGCAGGCGAGGGAGAACGCCCTGTTGAAGCTGAGGTCCATGTCAATAATTCCGGGTTTGATTATCGCCACAGAGTAAAATAAAGTGCATCTGCTGTACCACCAAGTACATCACTTCCAACTCCCGTCCTTACATAAAAATCCACATCGACAGCGCAATGAGGAAGGTTGATCCAGTTCCAAGGCCTTTAATGACACCCGCGGTGTTTGGCGGCTTGCCGGTCGAACCGGTAGGGGTGGTTGGTGGCTGGGTCGAGGCGTCCGAAAGGAGAGTACTTGTAGGGAGCCCTAATGTAGAGATCACGCTAGATAATGTGATGGTTGCTGAGGGGACTTCGCCGGTGATCAACAACGTTGCGGGAGGAGCCAACGTCGTACTAAGGGTAACGGTGCGGTCGATGATAGCGAATACTGCGCTTATGTCGCCGTCGTCCCCACCGACTGATACTTCTCGTGATTTGTCAGAGTTGTGCACATATGACGCCGTGGAAGGTGACTTACATGAGACAACGTAACGCCCTCCTGTGGGTAGGTTCAGAGGAATGCGGACGTTGACCACGCCGTCAGACAAGGGAAAATTCTCTCCCAGCGGCTGGTCTGGGGAACGCACTATAAACGTCAACGACCATGGCATTTCACTACAAGAAACATACCCTTCCATAGGAATGTATCCCCACTCGACTGTACGTATCCTATATAGATGGTTCCGTTGAGACCAGTGAGATCCTGGTCGGACACCCTAGACATTGCGACGCGTCAATACATCTCATAACATATCATTACGGTGGGCTAGCCATTTGATTGTCTGTACTGTCCCGGATGGCCATTGGCTGAGACCCGACGGCGAAATTATAGATGGCGAAATCGCCGCACGGGGAACGCGCATTGCCAAAGTGTGCGCGGCGATCAGCAAGTACGCTAAGACCACTGTGCGTAGTACCCAGGCAGGCATGCTGGCGAGTTGAGGTACTTGCTGACGGCAAAAGAGGGATATACTATTCAGTTGTTCGGGCACTCGAGTATATGCATGTGTGTGGGCGCGAACGCCGTGCCATGCCCGGAATCAGTCTGTTCGCGGTGAGGCCGAAGATGCTGTGCAGCCGATAAACACGATGCTCAAAAGCTGCATGCGTTATGAACTGACCAAAGAAGTCTACATCGTTGACAGATGAACTTCGAATTCTTGCGTATACGCGAAATTAGTGATGGCATATATGTGCCTTGGACGCCTTCAGATCACATACCAGTACCGGTCGCACGACCGCAAAGACAGTCGATACTTTGAATCAGCTACACATGATGTACGACACAATTATACCTATTAGGAGGCTGTTAATCGGTGATTGTCGCATCGTTTATTGCAGGGCGGCGCGTCCCTGGAGGTTATGACAGAGGATAGATCGCGTGAACTGAAGCAAGTGAGGCTTTCTCTTGTGGTAGCGCCCGATCGCGTACATGTGGACTAGTCGCGTGCGCACATCTTCGAAACGCGATTGCTTTAGTAGGTGCAATGCTTGCGCAAGAGTGAGAATGAGATGGGGTGATAGAAGCAACAGCAGGCAGGACACTGGCAGGAGGCAAGGTGTGTGGTCGCAGCGTGCTATTGTCACGGAACAGAGGCGTGCTTGTGACTGCCCTGGTGGGAGCTCGAGACGCCGAGCGGTGCTCTTGATCTCCGACCACATTCTCCCCTTCTCCTCGACGCCCTCAACCTCCGTAAACTGTGTCAGTCATGGCGAGCAACTCAGGAAACACGGCGTACCCCATGCCACCGGCAAATGCGGACCTCCAGACGACCTGGGCCTTTCTCGAGGAGGGCGTCGACCATATCATGACCAAGCTCCAGACTGGAGTATCATACTCCAAATACATGAGCCTATACACCGTGTCGTACAACTACTGTACATCTTCCAAGATGCATAGCGGGGCTGATCAGCTAGGAGGAGGGATCGGCCACCGAAGTGAGTCCCCGATGTGAAGCCGTCCCCACTGTTTATTGATCCTACCGCAGCTGGAGCGAACCTGATGGGTTCAGATCTATACAACAACCTCATCCGATACTTCGTGAATCATCTCAAAACGCTCAAGACGGTGAGCACACACTGCTGCCTCTTGGTTGTCCGCATGTTGACTTGAACGCTGCGCCACACAGCAATCGGACTCGTTGCAAGACGAGGCTCTCCTCCGATATTACGCGCAAGAGTGGGACAGATACACCACCGGCGCAAACTACATCAATCGTCTCTTCACATACCTGAATCGCCATTGGGTGAAGCGAGAACGAGATGAGGGCCGGAAGGGCGTCTATCCTGTATACACGGTATGTTTGCCGCCGTACCGCACCCTAATACCACGCCTGATCTGGCTCGCTAGCTCGCGCTTGTGCAATGGAAGTCCAACTTCTTCCTCCACGTGCAGAGCAAGAACCAGAAGCTCGCCGGTGCCATCTTGCGGCTGATTGAGCGTCAACGAAATGGGGAGACGATCGACCAGGGCCTTGTGAAGAAGGTCGTCGACTCGTTCGTCTCGCTCGGCCTTGACGAGACCGACATCAACAAGGTGTCGTATGAGGTCTACCGCGAGCACCTCGAGGCGCCGTTCCTCGACGCGACCGAGAAGTACTACCGCCAGGAGTCTGAGAAGTTCCTCGCGGAGAACAGTGTGGCTGACTACCTCAAGAAGGCCGAGGAGCGCCTGCGCGAGGAGGAGGACCGTGTGGAACGGTACATGAACACCAACACCCGCAAGGCGCTCATCCAGAAGTGCGAGCAGGTCCTCATCCGCGAGCACGCGGAGCTCATGTGGGAGAACTTCCAGCAATTGCTCGACTACGACAAGGATGAGGACCTGCAGCGCATGTACGCGCTCCTCGCGCGCATCCCCGAGGGTCTCGAGCCCTTGCGCAAGAAGTTCGAGGAGCACGTCAAGCGCGCTGGCCTGGCAGCCGTTGAGAAGCTCGTGGGCGAGGGTGCTGCAGGTACTGCCGCAGCCGAGGTCGACCCCAAGGCCTATGTAGACGCTCTGCTCGAGGTGCATCAGAAGAACTCGGAGACGGTAACGCGTAGTTTCCGCGGCGAGGCTGGCTTCGTCGCGAGTCTGGACAAGGCATGCAGGGAGTTTGTCAACCGCAACGATGCGACTGGCACCTCAACGACGAAGTCGCCCGAGCTTCTTGCCAAGCATGCCGATGCGCTGCTCCGGAAGAACAACAAGATGGCAGAGGAGGAAGACTTGGAGAGTGCGCTGAACAAAGTGGTGCGTACTGGTCCCCGGCTCGGCGTAAAGAGATGAGAGCGAACGGTCTGAACAAACTCGCAACTAGATGGTGCTATTCAAGTACATCGACGACAAGGACGTCTTCCAGCAGTTCTACACGACGAAGCTGTCGAAGCGTCTCATCCACGGCGTGTCGGCGTCGGACGAGGCTGAAGCCAGCATGATCTCCAAGCTGAAGGAGGCGTGCGGTTTCGAGTACACCAACAAGCTCCAGCGCATGTTCACTGGTAGGATCATGATGCTGTCGTTCTTGCGATGTAAACTCACGCCCATGTTCATCACAGATATGAGCCTGAGCAAGGATCTTACGGACAACTTTAAGGAGCGTATGCAGCAAAATCACGACGACATGGACATCACTTTCAGCATCATGGTCCTCGGCACGAACTTCTGGCCACTCAACCCCCCAACCCACGAATTCATCATCCCCCAGGACATCCTCCCGACATACACGCGCTTCTCGCAGTACTACCAACAGAAGCACTCTGGGCGTAAGCTCACGTGGCTGTGGAACTACTCCAAGAACGAGCTACGAACGAACTACCTCAACCAGAAGTACATCCTCATGACGAGCTCGTGGCAGATGGCGGTGCTGCTGCAGTACAACAACAATGACACCCTTTCACTTGCCGAGATCATGGACGCGACGGCGATCAGCAAGGACATCCTCAAGCAGGTGCTTGCAGTGCTCGTGAAGGCGAAGATCCTGATCAACGAGGAGACGGAGCAGTACGACTTGAACCCGAGTGAGTCAAGATATCAACACCTTTCTTTACCGCTCCTCAACGTTATGCATAGGCTTCAAGTCGAAGAAGATCCGCATCAACCTCAACACGCCGATCAAAGCTGAGCAGAAGGCGGAGTCGACCGATGTTTTGAAGACCGTCGACGAGGACCGCAAATATGTCATTCAGGCATCCATCGTCCGGTGCGTGATCACTTCAAACGAAGAGCCCTCTCATGACAACTTTACTGACCATACCGCAGTATCATGAAGGCGCGCAAGACGATGAAGAACCAGGCCCTCATCCAGGAGGTCATTACCCAGATCTCTCAGCGGTTCACGCCTAAGATCCCCGACATCAAGAAGGTGTGTGCTTGTATCGCCTCTCGTCTCATAACCTGCTAACACGCATGCAGGCGATCGACCACCTGCTCGAGAAGGAGTACATCGAGCGTGTGGAGGGAACCCGGGACACCTTTGCATACGTCGCGTAATTTCCCGTCTTCATCTCCATCCTCTCACTATGTCATCTCTCCACGCTCCTCAATGTCGTTGTTGTGTTTCTTTCACGCCATCCACGTCGCCTCATCGTCCACTATGTAAATGCTCCATGTCTAGCCTCTAGAAGTCCGTTGTAGCATAATACCTTACCTTTGCGTCCCAATTGTCTATTCGGACCATCAAGTAACATCTCGAGTCAGCCCTCCCCATCGCGTGCTCACGCGGTGCACGTTTGAACGATCGTGGCGGTGTCTTCTGTGAACCCCTTAGCGTCGATCGTGCATCGATCCCGCCTAGTGCAAGTCAACCTCCTCGCTTGCCTCTGTACTAGCAGTAATTAGTCTTAGAGGCTGACCAGGACAGAGTCGATGATCATAGTCGATTGATTCTTACTACTTAGGCAGAAGTCACAGACTTCACAAAGACAGCCTCTCCGCGTATCCGTTTAAATGGGGCCAAACATACCTAAAGGAGGGAAAGGTGAGTAGCCACGAGGCGCAGATCCGAATCTGACTTACTCCCCCGGCGCCTACTCAACGCGTCGATTAGCTTGAGCTTGAAGTTGTCGTCCGCTGTCGCGCTCTGCCACCGGTGCCACTAGCTGCGTCGTTGTGATGTTTCGTCTGTGTTGCTAACACCCTATCGTCTAGTTTAGCTTATTTCCTACCGTGCCGGGTCCGTGACAAATGCCGCACCACCCAACTCATCCCATGTTGTCTCAGCATAACGCTTAGCAGGATAAACCTACAGCGTCGCCAGTACCTGGCAGGGGGGAATAATGGAACATGGAGCCGCATATTTTTTACCGCGATGCAGACTCATCAGAATGTATGAAATACAGCATGTGCGTAGTGTATGTTCCCTTCTGCCCCTCGTCCTCTTCGATTCCTGCTCACAGACGCAGATGTGTGGCTATTAACTAACTTTCAAACAGAAATTGAAGGTGTAAGATTGGTGGTTTGAAGGGACTCTCGTATCGCTTCAACGGCGTACATATTTTGCCCGATGACGATCGCGCAGCTCGTTCCCATCACAGGGAGTTCGCTTTTCCGCACATTTGGAACCACGCGGGCAGTACGCGAGCACCACAACGATCGGGCTTGGCTGGGGCGTAGTGCCTGCTCGGAATGCTCCAACCCCAGCCAATCCGCAATGCCTTCTCACCCTATTCCACCTGGTGAGGGACGAGGGTGGGCACGGTGCAGCCGGGCTTTCCGTGGATGCTTCCGTGGCGAACACGCCGCTGGTGGCAGAACGATCGGCACGACACGCCGCACGTCTTGCGCTACCCGCGATTCTCATTCGAGCAGCAGTGATATACCCTGATCGCGCGGGCGTGGGGTCGCGGTTGCTTCTCCCTCCTGCCCCCCTTTCTTTCGCCCATCCTGTAGCCTGAAGTCTCGTGTCTGTGGTAATGGAGCCCATTAACAACACGTTCGGAGCAGCCCTTATTGGCCTGATCGTCGGCTCGAGGTACGTCTATGAATTATATGTTTGCTCACGCGACAGGGCCGAATTGACATGGGCACCTGAAGTCTCTACGGAATCACCATCATCCAGACGTACGTCGTGAGTTGATCTTGCACTAAATTGCTTGCTAACCCTCGGTTCCAGATTCGCGTACTTCAGGTAACGGATCGCTGCTAGCTATCCAAAGACACTCCTGATCAGCGCACTCCAGGAGTTACAACGATGACACACGATGGATCAAGTCGCTCGTACGTGCAATTCCTCACTCGTAGACATTGCCTTAATTTCAACTCCGTAGGTTATCGTTCTAACGTAGGTCATCTCGAATCTTCCTCTCTCGCTGTAGAAGGCTCAGACGCGAGCTCAGGGTGCTGGACACGCTACATCTCATACTATGTGGACGTACAATCTACTGGTGAGGGGAACCGAATATTTGTCCTTTTTCGTATAACCGGGGTGCTTATAACGCGCCTTTCTAGGTACCTCATCACAAATTTCGACAACCCCGACAACTTGGATGTCACAACATGGTGCGCTTCTCTTCCCAACCACTTGTAGCTACTATTCATGAATGTAAATCATTACAGGAGCATGGCCGTGAGTACCCAAAACGCACGCCTCCTCTGGTCTCTGTCTGATTGCTCCGCCCCTTCAGCTGCAAACTGACTGCAATGTGCGTAACGTGGTCTTCTCCTGTGAAATAAACACTCATACTCGCATCACCAGGGCCTCATCGGTCTCATGGTGGAAGCGTAAGCCAACGTTTCCGTGCTTTAGATTAAAACGCTTACCTTCTGTAGCTTCTTCGCACGACGCGTCTGGATGAGTGCATAACCTCACCTCCTACCATTTTTACCGCGTATTGACCGTACTTATAGTGAGCCACAACTGGCTTGTTACGGGTGTCATTGTGAGTACAGTGCGGCCGTACCTCTGGCGAGATGTGCGTCTGATTGCAGATGTACAGGTCCTCTTGGCAGTACTGCATTTCAGTCAGTGACCACTCAGCCCTTTGCAGCGTCTGGAACTAACATCGTCAATTTCTTGTCAGGCCTTGGAGTTGGTAAGGAAGCGCGGTTTGTCACTCAAAAATCTGCCTGCTTACCGTCTGCGCCGTCTCGCAGTCTTCACAGCACAATCGTAAGTGTGTTTTACTCCCTGCGTTCATTTGATATCAAACTTCCATAAGGTTTATTCTCGGTCGCTTCTCGAAGTTCAAGAGCCTAACAGTGAGCATGCCGCGTCATAAAGTCTCTGCAGGGAATTGAACGTCAGTAGTGGGTGACCTGCCTCGGGTTGGGCGCCGCTGCGGCAGCCGACATCCTCATCGCAATCGCAATGTGCTATTACCTGTACCGCAAGCGTACTGGGCTGAAGCGGTAAGTCGCAACACTTGGGCTCCGGGACAGTGGTGATACATCTTGGCCTAGGACGGACTCCCTTGTCGCGACGCTCATGGTGTATAGCATCAACACCGGCCTGACTACCAGGTAATTTACTCCTCAAAGTCATGATTACGGACACTGATGATATATCGCAGCATCATCGGGACGATTTGTGTCGTCACCGTAAGTGGATATATATGCATGCTTGACGATTCGCAAGACTGAACGCCTCCACCAGTTTGGCGCGATGCCCACTAACTTCGTCTGGCTGGGCTTCTTCTGGATCATGGGCAAATGTGACCTCCCTCCCCTGCCAAAATAAATACCACCCGCTGATGCCCCTTCCCCAGGCTATGTCAACTCGTTCCTTGCGCTGTACGCCTCATTCCAACACTCCCGACAATCACGCTGCTAATCGTCCCACAGTCTGAACAGCCGCGACAGCCTGCGCGACCGCGTCACAGGCGTACAGCTGAACCACATCGGGAACCCGCGCTCGTACCAACAGTCGTTCACGGTCTCCGGCACCCCGGCGGGCTCGGGCGGCGCCCCCAACGTGAAGGTACGTCTCCCCCCTCATCTCCCGCAACTACGACTTAGCGCTATATTGATGGTGTTCACACAGACGTCACCACTGGCAGGCGTCGCCGTACAAATCGAGACGATCAGAGAGTACAGCGATTACCACTCTGCCCCGGTACGTTATAGAGCATGAGTCTCGACGGGCGTCTCTGACCAGGATATCGATGTGGACAGCCTGGCGGCCGGCAGAAGGTCTCATTGTACGGTGGGATGGGCGTTGTGAAGGATGATTCTGACTCTAGCTAGCATGACGCAGGTTTATGTATATAAACCGTTTGGCTGAGAGACCTACGTGAATGTAGCACGATGATACCTTGGGGTTTCCCGCCGTTATGATACAATGTGCCACAAGGTGAACATGCGGCATAGAACGAGTGATTTCGATGCTACAAGCTCCAGCAATACCTCATTACGCTTTTCCCCGCCAATCATCAATAATGACGAGCATCACGCTAGGCCTTTCTCTGCCTTTCTACGCGAAGTTGTCTAAAAGCTTACTGCAGCGGGAGTTGCCGTGCAGGTGACGGGCGGCAGACTGGTAGCGCCTACACCGGCAATGTTGGTGAGAGAATGCGATGTGGACCACCGCATCTCCTGCCTCCTCCTACCATCTTCATGTGCTGAAAGATATCGCTGAACGACCGCCAACATGAGTCTCCGAGACAAGTTACTAGCTGCACTCGCCGACCTCCCCGGGACGCGCACGTTCCACGTCCACGTCCTCACCTCCTCCCCGCGCAAACACAACGGCCTCTTCCCATACGTCCGCCCCCGACCCCGCGCGTACCTCCAAGACGTCTTCATCCTCCTCTCCGAGCAAGCAACCCCCGACGCCCCGCGCGTGCTCGTAACCGCGCTCGAAGCATCCATCTACCACATCCCCGCCACCGCCTCATGCGTGCTCTACGTCTCCAAAGTCGACGCGTCCGGACACGCCTCCGCGCCCGCGCCGACAGCGACGCTCGTGCGCGCCTTCCTCACGTTCTACGCGGACCCCGCGACGCGCCCGCTCGCCGTGCGCACGCTCTGGGTGCAGCTCTTCGCGCGCGCCCAGGGCCAGTACCTCTTCCCGAACTCGGCACAATGGGAGGGCAAGCGCCCGCTGTCGGACGTGCGCCTCTGCGCGTGGTGGCGCCGTATATTTGGGGATGTCGCGGCGGAGGTGCAGCGGCGCCTGGGAGGTGGTGGGAAAGTCGGACTGTGGTACGTCTTGCCGGGGTATGGGGAGCTCGAGGCGACACATACGCTGGGACGCGCGTTCTCGGGCGCGGAGGACAATGCCGCGGGGAGGGTTCAGTGGAAGTATGGACACCCATACTCGCAGACGGATATCCCGCTGCCTTGTCGTGGCAGTCAGGATGCGGGGGAGACGCCGCATTTGGGGCATTTCATTCCGTGGTTCGACGATGATCCCAAGTCGCGATTTATCGACGAAGTTGCACTCATCACGAACTCCGAGGGCGTCCGGTCGCCCGAGCGGAAACGGCCGCGGGCGTCGACAGGCTCCGGCGAGACGAGGGCAAACAGGGAAAAAGAACGCGAGGAGAAGGAGAAGAGCAAGGACGAGCGGCCGTACCCCTCGGGCGAGCTCGCGCAGGTCTCCGCGGACGAGTTCTGGGAGCGCATGTCGTTCCGACAGGAATGCGTCGCTGGCGCGGTCACGGGCTTCTTCTCCATGGGCATCCACACGCCGCCTGCAGCCGACGTCGCCGCGGACAAAACCTCACAGCCTTCCCCGCTCGCGCCTCAGCCGGGGCAGATCGCACCCCGCATGGTGCGGCGAATAGTCGCCACGCTCATGAACCAGCACGAATTCTCGACGCGTGAACGTGCAGTGCGCGCCACCGAGACACTCGAGAGCGCAATCAAGGGCTTGTGCGAGGATGATGCCCCAGTCCTCCCTGCGCCAGCCGCCGCCGCTGCTTCCTCGTCTACACCATCCGAACCAGAACGCCCGCGCACGCCAGAACCTCGCTCCGCGACGCCAGAACCCCCGCGGACCCCACCCCCCGGACGCTCGCACCTCTCCGCGGGCACCGGCGATGGCGGCCTGCCAGACATTTCACCGAACCCGTTCCCAGAGCCCGTCGCGTCGCTCGAGACGTACACGGCGTACATCTACGGGAGCATCGACGTGCGCAACGCGCCCCTCGCGCCGCGCGCTGCGAACGGCGCGTCCGCGGACGCAAAGGGAGGTGCGGGCGCGGCGGGGGGCGTGACGGTGCTGCAGGTGCGCAAAAAGAGGAAGCCTGCGGCGCCTTGAGTCGGTGGCCGTCCTCCCTAGCAACGTTCCCGTCGGCCCCGCGCGCATCCGCCGTACATACACCCGCGTCCATATGTTTCCTACATTCCGCGGACGACGGACCCGTAACTAGTCGTGAGGGCGGTCCGCGCGGGCCTGGGCGTGGTGCGTTGCGAGCGGATCGTCAGGAACAGGCGGTGGCGGTGGCGAAGGAATATTGCGGGCTTCCCGGGGGATGGCTGGATATGGACGCGGTAACGTTGTTCGAGCCGTGGCGGGTGGCGGCGGGTAGTAAGAACTGCGGAGCGCGTTGGCGGAGCTCGTCAGTCTGCTTGTCGTGGACGGTGCGCGCGTACCTGGATCCGCGCGTAAACTGCAAGACGGTGCCGATGGTCCAGCGTTCTGAAGACCGGCTCCGTTTGCATCCGCCTTCAACGAGGCACGTACGTTCCTGGGGACGCGTCTTCAATCTTCGTCGCGGGTTTTCCTGGGTCCGGGACCCTGTTTCTTGACGTCGGCAAGCGCCGCTATGTCCGTTGTTATTATTGCTAGTTCTTGGGACTAAGATTGTGCCTGCATGTGGTTTACATACTTGGTAGGACAGCGGGACTCCGGAAAGCAATGTTCGTATGTATATAATAAATCTCCTCTTGTAGCTCTCACAGTGCCCGTGTGTTTTTCCGCCGGGTCATGCGCACGTATGTATCATTCGTTAGACATACTTGAGAAGCATCGGGGGCAGTATTCAGCGGTCTTCATATATCCACTGCGCATTGTTGTTGCTATCAGTCACGGCATAAGATGCTTAGAGCAGTCGCAGATGCGTCCGACAATTAAATTCAGGGCGTACTAGCCGCCAGCAACACCCCCTCGAGCTCACATGCCCGGAGCCAGACCGGGCAGGGGAATGATGGCTGCGAGTCCAATGCCGTTCTGTATATACTGGCGACTAACTACAAACATTTACGTGTGCGGCAGGCATGGACGAGCGACAGGGAGATCTGACCGTACCGGGTTCGAGTTCCAGCGCAGTCGGGTCGCCGTATATTCCACCGGATCCCCGGCTTCGAGATATCGTCGCACGTTGGGTACCCAGCCAGTCAAACACCGCCTATACGGGCACCAACAGAATAACGCACTGAATCAAGGGCCAAGTGCATATTTATTGCTGTGAGCCCAACCAGTCATCCAGCGCACCCCCGTGCATGGCCGTCAATGTGAATGACACGGAATACCACGAGCGTCGGGCGTCCATGTGTGCTATTAGTACATGATGAGACTGTACCCGCACAAGCCCAGCCATCCATCGGGCCCCAGCGGTACCTTAAGCACATCAAAGCGTCCATAACAAAGTGACAGACCAGGAACAAGGACCTGTGCCGAGATGGCGCGAACAGACACTGCAGAGAAGAGCGGACGGATATCCCGGGAAATCCGCCTGCCATACGCAGCACAAAGCACAAGGCACCGCGCGCCGTCGGGTCAAGGGAGGCCGCCACGAGCAGAGTACAAGGCAATGTTATCAGGACGTACAGAAACGTAATGACGCACCCGTACCCAGCATTGCGTGGGCTTCCGCAGACGTACGCCCAATGGACTCTGAGCTCGCGCCATGAAGAGCAGCACGCGTATTGGCACCCAGCACATCTTGCAGCGCACATGATGCCCGTCGCAAGACCCGCCCGCCAGCCACGCGAGAATACGCCCTCCAGGCGGCCGCATCGGGACGAATGGGAACAGCGGCGTGCGAGCGCACGTCCCGCTGCTCCTGCCCGCCCGCCACGGGTGCTGCGCAGCGCCTGCGTGTGGAGACACGGGCCCGCGTATCTATCCCACGCACGCGTGCGCGGCGGCCGGAGGTCTCGAAAGTCGAGGCGATCACAGTGCAGCTCACAGTGCAGCTTGTGGATACTCGCGCAGGGTAGTCGGCGTCTGGGGAGAGCGGAGGGAGATGCTTACCAACGGGATCTGCGGTGGGGCGCGATCTGCGAGTCGGCGCCGCGTAGGGCAGCACCCCATATCGCGTCTGGAGCGGGACGGAGGGATCCTCGAGCCTCCGGAAAGGCGACCCGGGGGGACGGAGGTCGCGCGTGGGACGTGCACGTCGCCTAGCCGCATGCGCACGCACAGACGGGACGCGACGGCTGTCTGCGAAGCTTAAGGAGCACCCGCGGGGCGGGGAAGCCGGCTGCCAGTGTCGCAGCCGCAACCCGTCGTTCGCACGTCCGTCCGTCTCGGACACGACGCCTCCATCCTCGAACAGCAACCTTTGTACGCTATCCAGCATCATGATTCGCTGTTCGGTCAGCGAGGTGCGCAATGGGATGACGTCCAGTTACGTCCGCGGACCGACGGGAGACAAGGCGCGGCGGCGCGTGCGCGTGAGTGCAGTTGGGAACCGCGCGCAACTTCTCTTCTCGCGCAGAGAGACGCGAGCTAGAAGGTGGACGGACGTGCAGGCGACGCGAGCGTGTGCGGCAGGTGATGATGCGTACGTGCGCGCATCGACGGGAAGGCGCGCCGGAGCTAGCGGCGCGATGGGGGCCATCTGCGTCTCTGTAGAAGGACAAAGAGCGTCCAAGGAAGGAGCGACACAAGAGAACCCGCGCGGCGCGAAGAGGAGGAGGCGGTCGTCGGTGGACCCGGAGGAGGCAAAGTTCGGGCGCTTGGGCGTGGGGGCTCGGCTGATGGATCAGGTGCACGTCTGGCGAAGCAGCGAACTGAGATCGATGCGCGATGGCCTGATGATCGTGCGTGGGGGAGATGGAGGGGACGTCTGCGCGGTGAATAGGCGGGGGGACACCGCGCAAGGTATGTGGAGGGGCGAGACGAGACGAGAGCTGAGTCGCAGGCCTGCGCGTCCGTCCGGGGATCAGAGGGCGCAGCGTGCTTCGCCAGGAGCCCGTAGGGCTCGAAGGCGGGGATGCCGGCAGGGCACTGGATTGGGTTAGATGCAGAGGGGAGGAGATACGGGATGGGGGAGGAGGAAGGGGCGGGCGTGAGGAGATGGGGAGCCTCGAGGGCGGAGGCGCGGGAGTGGGGACAGCAGGGATCATCGGATCGAGGCCGGCAGCCTCGTGGGAGGGGGAATATTGCGGCGAGCTGGTCTGTCGGGCTCGATGCGCCTGAAAGGGACACGCTGTTGTATCCGGTTTCGGGTAGCAATAAAAGAGAGTTGGCGGAGGCCGAGACGGCGGAGGACCACCGTGGCCCAACAGCGCCCGAGTCCCACACTCACAGCGTGGGCGGCTGCGCAGGGCGCGAGCGGAGCTGGTGGACGGATGCATGTCAGATTGGGCGCATGGATAATCGAAATGGTTAATTAGAGCTGAAGCTGGAGGTGTGGGATGAAGTCGGGAACCCATGGAAGAGCTCCGGACGGGCGCGCGGGGCAGCGCGGGTATGCCGGGCACAGGCCATGGGATGGCATTGGCGGACATTCGACAGCATCGCGCTGTTGGGAGTGAGTCTCTCGGGACCATTTATGTGATCCAAGCTGGTTACCAGGCCATGTCTTGCGATGCCTGCCATGTCATTTGACGACATCGCGCAATGCGGACACGGTCCGGGACACAGCACGACTGGCGGGTCCTGGAAGTGTCGGAAAATTCGAAGACCATGGTAATTCCGGAATCCGTGGCCATTTCCGCGACTGCAAAGGCGTGAATCTGCTGCTCTGCGCATTCTCATGGCGGGCATTAGACCATTGCGGATAGGCTCAACGGCGTTCAAAAGTCGAGACAAGAGGTAGACTTTCAGCTGACTTACCATGTTTTGAGTAAGTTGCAAACGATTTTTGTTCAGGATTCGCCTCTTGTTACGGTTTTTGAAAGGGTTTTACTCTGTTGGCGATGGTCCACTGCCTGCCGTGTTTGTGCTGAGGGATATTCGGCGTTGTTGTGGGCGTCCCGAGCTGCGGAAGACTGAGCTCGATGTCATGGTACCGGTGAAAGCACAGCAACTGTCGAGGATATAGGGCGCACCGCACGGATGCAGGCCTCCTCCGAGCTGCTGAGAGAACTGAAGGAGGAAATCGAGGAAGTTTGAGGAAGAGGAGAAGCTGCGGGCCCGCTGTGATTGGACTGAAGTGTTGTGCTCGGTTGATGGACACAAGATGGACAAGTTCTGATCGCTCTTGTCCTCTCTCTTCCTCCTCCCTCCTCCTCCTCACTCTCCTCCCCCCTCTTCCTCCTCCCGCCCCTGCATGCGCCCTGCGCTGTGTCGCGGCAAGACTTCTCTGTTCCTCCTTCTTTTGGCGACCTCTAGAGTGTGATATCATGGCGACTCAGCCTCCGCAGTCTCTGCCCTCCTTTGCCCAAACCTTCGGCGCTCCTTCCCTCAATAGAATCTCGGACGCCAACAATGCCCTCCCTCCCATCCACACCCGCGCCTCCCCCTTCGACACGCACGCACACACCCGCTCGCCGTCAACCCACAACGACCCTCCCATGCACGACCCTCCAATGCACGACGCCCCCCGCCAATCTTTCCGGAAGCGCGGCCATCCAGACACCCCGTCTCACTCGGATGATAACCAGCACTCAGGCTCGGAGTGAGTCCCCTCCCTCCGTCTTATCCGCGCCAAGCCCTGACCGCATCCCCCACACCCCACAGCGGCCGACGCTCGCCCAAGACGGTGAGGATCAAAGAGGAAGCTGAGCACGATGCGCTCCCGTCCCCAACGTCCCGCACTGCGCCCCCAGCCGAGCGCGAGCGCGAAGACCAGCCATCCGCCGCCGCTATTCCCGCGGGCCCTGCGCCTACACCGTCCGCCACCCGCCCCTCTCCAAACAAGAAACGCCGAGTGACGATAAGCGGGATCTCACACCCAATCAACACGGATGTCAGGCCCTCGCTCCCGACAGATCCCAACACATCGATCTCGCCGGTGGTCATGGGCCTGCCCATTCCGCGCGACGATGCCGCCGCAATCGAGCAGGTCCGCTCGATGCTATCCATCAAGCAGCAGCAGAAGGAGCTCATCGAGCAACGGCGCGGAAGCACCGCCGGGATCCCCCCTGCTGGGTCCCCCGCTGTCTCAGTCAGTATGCATCCTGGAGTTCATCATCTTCCATCTGACGAACACTAGGGCCCAACAAAGGCGCAGCACGTCCCTGCACGCACGGGAGGCCGCAGCCCTATCACGACTGGGCCGCGTCGCTCGGTCGTCGCACTATCCACAAATGCGCCGTCAAATCGCGCGGTGTCACCTCTCGCTCGTCAACCTAGTCCCCTGCCACCGCACCATGGTCATGGCCAGCCGATGCTGCAACCGCCGCCCCCACCCATGTCTATGCAGGACCAGCACATAGCCCTTCCGGCTGCCTCGGTCAGCTTCGCTCGACGGCGTGCGACGCGCCAGTTGGGTAGCGCGAAAGGAAAGCCCGCGGATATCATGATCAGCCCGCGCGACGCGACCGCAGACCGTCTAGCGCCCTCGATACAGAGTGCCCCGCCCATCCCCCGCGCGGGTCCTACTCAAGGCATGACTGGTCGTTTTTCGAGCATGGCGCTCCCGAGCCTCCCGCCTGTGCTCGGACAGGGCACACAGCGGCTAACGGTGAGCCGTGTCCCGCCAACGCCAACTCGGCTCAGCATGGCGCGCAACCCGCCTGTCGGCGGTCCCTCCGTGCTCACGCCTACGGTTGCGTCTATCTCCACAACCGCGGCCGTGGCTGCTGCAAATGCAGCCCGCTCCCCGCCTACCGCCAACGTCCCTATCGCGTCGACACTCGTCCCGCCTACGCCCGCCGCGCTGCACGCTCCTGGGCATACCGGCCCGCCCGGCGCGGCGAAGGCCGCGTTCCTAGCACCGTTCGAGACGTTCTACGATGCGCTCGCGGACGCACGCACGCTGAAGCACTGGCTCGCGGAACAGCTTCAGAAGAGTCAGGCTCTGGCTGCGCAACTTCAGCGCCAGACAGAGCATGTTGAGGCGCTGGTGAGCGCAGCGGTCGAACGTCGCATGGCACCCGTACGCGACGAGGTTATCGGCCTCCAGCGGCGTGTGGACGAGCTCGAGGCCGCGCTAGGTCATGCCTCGGGCGGCGGTGGTGCTCCCGCCGCTGCGTCGGGCCTAGTGAGGACGACGTCGAGCAGTGCACACCACGCACACACACACTCGCACGCCCACACGCATCAGCATCCTCACCCTCACCCGCATGGCCAGACATACAGCCCGAACATGGGCACAGCCACCATCGCGCACAAGGGCAAGGGCAAAGCGAACGGCGTGCCCGAGTCGTACCAGTTCCCCCCAGCGACACGCCGCGGGCTCTCGCCCGAGCGCGAGAGCCGCAGCTTCCCCGGATCGCAGACGGGTTCGCCTGTGCCGTTCGACGTCGGGCGGCGCCTCTCCGTGTCTGCTATCCGCCTTGACCCGCGCGGCGCCCCGCCCGTGGGCGAGCAGTCCCCCCATCGGTCTGCGGGGGGTGCGAGCCGGGAGCGCGAGCGCGAGAGGGAACGCGAGAGGGACAGGGAGAAAGACAGAGAGCGCGAGAGGGAGAGAGATAGCGGGCTAGGCGGACGTGCGCTGCCGCCGCCGCCGTCGGCCGCGCCAGCGAGCGCGGGCGCAGCGGGGAGTGGCGGGTGGGGGCGGCCGTGGTCCCCGCGCGGCACACGCGTGTCGCTGCCCGCAGGCACGTCTTCGGCGCGGTCGTCGTTGGTGGACCGCCCGGGGATTGCGCGGCGCGCGTCGGCGCAGCGCGTGCAAGGGGAGGGGTATGTGTATCCGGGGCATGAGGGCGGGGAGGAGCGCGGGAGGGAAAGGGAGCGGGAGGCGTCGTCGCCTCCGCCGCCGCCGCCGAGGCGGGACGCGCGCTCGCCGGACTCGATGGAAGAGTAGACGGGGGACTGTTGATGCGTATGTGTTAGCAGGAGCTAGGAGCCAGGGCGGGGTGTCTGGCTCTGGCTCGTCGCTGTCGTTTTTCGCCGCAAGCCTTCGCTGATCGTTTGTTTTCCAAAACTCACTCACTACCACTATCACCACCACTACCTGACCGGCGGTGCTCCCCGGTACACTGTCTCCCGCTCTATGCCCTCCTACCGCCGCACTCCTCCTTTCCCTTCCCCACCCCGTGCACCATGACTAGGGCCCCCCGCCTACCCCCTCTCTCTGTTCTACTCCTGCGCTGAAACCGGACAGTTGTTCGTTCGCACAGTCGTGCAGTCATGTTTGTTTTTCCCGCTCTCGCCGTACCCGTCCGTCCATCCGCCTGTTCGTTCATTCGTCTTGCTCTCTGTAACACACACCATTGTACCTGTACCGTGCGTCTGCAACAAAAGGTCTCTTGGCTGCTCTCAAGGTGTATCGTGTGCATCGGGGCTCGGTGTTCTGCACACACGAGCTTAAAACAACTCAGACAGGAATAGCGTCGACAGCTCTCAGCTGTTCGCCAAGAGGTATATGCGTAACTTTGGTAACTCTTAGCTTCGAAAACCTCCGAAAACCCAAGCTACATCAGGCATATATCCTCCGACACTCGAGTGCAAAAGATGAAGCATCCAATATAGAGGGCAACTACTAGTACGTGATACAAACAACCCCCCGCGTCCACAAGAATCACCACTTCGGCTTGCGCTTCTTCGCAGCGAGGGTCCCCCGCCCGCGCGCCCCACGCACGCCCTGTAGCTCGCGGAACTTCTTCTTCGCGTAGCTCTTTGCTTCCGCGTCGTCGACGAGCTCGTCGACGAGCGTGCGCTTGCGGCCCGCGCGCGGCAGGCTGTCCGCGCTCGCGTTCCCGAACGGGTTCGGCGTCGCGATGATCTTCCCGATCTGGGCAAGCGTATGTCTGTCAGTACTCTCGCGGAGATGAGGGGAGGGGAATGCCGGGAGCGGGGATGCGGACGCGGGTGACAAGGGTGACGGGGGCGGAGAATCTGGAAGGTGGAAGGTGGAAGGAGGGAGGGAATGGGGGAGAAGGGGAGGAGAAGATGACGCACCGCGAAGTGCTTCGGGAGGCCTTTGATACCCTTGCCTTCGCCGGGCTCCTTACGGTAGAACTGCTTCGGGTCGAGCTGCTTGTGCAGCCGGAGGGCCTCGACCTCTCGGTACAGACGGGGTAGATCCGCCTCGGCTGGCGCGGGCAGGTCGAACCATCCCGGGCCCGCGGTCTTGTTTTTCATCTACACGCATTCGCGTACGGAGCAGCGTAATTGACGGGTGCGGCGAGGCATTTTGGCACAGCGTGACGAAACGCGGGGGAGAAAGCGAATGACGGGACGGGTGCGGAGATGAGCGCGTGAGAAGGGGCATCGGGGCGCGCGCAGGGGACGGAGCACGCACTTTCTTTGCCTCTTTCTTCGTGAGCCGCTTCCCGTCTGCCGTGAGTTCTGGGGGCGGCGCGGGGGCTTCCGGTGCGGATATGGCGGACGCGGCCTTTTGCGCCTGCTCGACGTCTGGGTCGCGCAGTTTTGAGGGGCCCGCGCCCCGGCTGTCTGAGAGGGTGATGTATGGGGTGGGGAGCGAGCCAGTGTCGAGTGCGGGTAATGGCCTGGACGCCGCGCATGTAGGATCGCAATGAGTACTTATGCGAACAGCCAATTCAAAGGGGCACTCACGGCTGTTTCTTGTTTTCGCCCTCTTCGTCGGACCCTAGTTCAATGAACTCCTCTTCGTTATTTCCGCTCGCGGCCTGCTCTGCGGCAGCCTTGGCCGCGTTTCGTCGCGCCTGAGCAAGTAATGATTCTAGAAATTCCGGCGTGACATCGTCTTCCGAATCAGAGTCAGAGTCCGAGCCAGAGACAGAAGAGTCCGAATTTGAAGAGTCGTCGGAAGAGTCGTTGTCTGAGGAGGCGTCCGAGGCGGCAGAAACCGATGCAGCGCGAGTATTTGTTGGTGCGACCTCAGTATCTTCGAGGTCTTCCGGACGCGCACGTCCTTTTCCTTTGCTGGAGGTCGTAGTAGCCATGTGAGGTGAACAGATGGCAGAAGAGAGAGAAAGTGGCTGAAGCAGATGGGAGATGTAGACGCCCAAAGGCAGCGGTTTGAGAAATTCTATGCGTACACAGAGTTCCCGGGGTCTACTCCTCCTCGATCGGTAGAAGCAGCGGGACCCCCGACAGAGGCACACCCAAGTTCGCTCATCATGCAGAGTGTCCGCCAGCTGAGGCCTCTCGTGCCAAAAGCCTCCGCTCGCCTCCACCCCGTCGTCTCTGCCGCACGGCTCAACCACCAGCATGCACCGGCTAGCACGAGCTCAACGCCCGGCTCTGCTCCCAATAGCGACCAGGGCGCGCGGACGACGCATTTCGGGTTCAAGACCGTGCCGGAGGACCAGAAGGAGAACCTCGTGCGCAACGTGTTCGAGAGCGTCGCGTCCTCGTACGACGTCATGAACGACGCCATGTCTTTGGGGGTGCACCGGCTCTGGAAGGACGACTTCGTCGCGCGCCTCAAGCCCGGCGCGCGCGGCGCCCAGCGGTGCATCGACGTCGCGGGCGGCACGGGCGACATTGCGCTCCGGATACTCGACTTTGCGCGCGAGAAGTACGCGGACAGGGAGACGAGCGTGGACGTGGTGGACATCAACGGGGAGATGCTCAAGGAGGGGTTCAAGCGGTTCAAGAAGACCATGTACCACAACAGTGCGTATTTCCCCCTTGGCGGGTTCCTACGCTCCCGCTCCTGGTTCTCTTTCGCGTGAGATTTACGTGTATTTGTGTTATGCAGCCCCCCAGATTGCGTTCAAGGAGGCAAACGCGCAGAGCATGCCCGAAGCTGAGTTCCCGTCGAACACGTACGACCTGTACACGATCGCGTTCGGCATCCGCAACTGCACCTCCGTCCCAGACGTCCTCAAAGAGGCCTACCGCGTGCTCAAGCCCGGAGGCACCTTCGCCTGCCTCGAGTTCAGCCGCGTAAACAACCCGCTGTTCAGCACGTAAGTCCTACCCCATACGCACACTATCGTTCACTCTCTGTACCCGCCAGCAGCTCACCGCTCGCCGTCCCACAGAATATACGACCAATACTCGTTCTCGGTCATCCCGCTGCTGGGCACCATCCTTGCAGGCGACCGCGAGTCGTACCAGTACCTCGTCGAGAGCATCCGCCGCTTCCCGCCGCAGCCCACGTTCGCGCAGATGATCGCCGACGCGGGCTTCACGACCGGGGCGATGCACGAGGGCAAGGGCGGCGCGTGGACGGACCTCTGGGGCGGCATCGCGAGCATACACACCGCAGTCAAGCTATAGTCTACTAGCTGTGATCCTGTTCCATAAAACTACGCTTTATACTAATCGCCGCACCTACACGCGGGGTCTTTCGGTCTTACCCACTCGCCTACTATGTTGAAGGCATCGTCGGATCTACGAGGGAGCGCACAGTCAAACGTCGGGGATAGGTTTCCAGCAAGAACTATAATGATTCCAAGATTGTGACATGAATATAGTACAGATGTCAACTACGTCAGAGGGGGGCAGCGGCGCGCACACGCGCCCAGCAGAACACCGTAGTAGTAAGAGTAGGCGGTAAGTAGCAAGCGAAAAAGACGGGGCGCGGGCGAATGAGGGATAGCGCGGGACAGGAGAACAGCGACGAAAAAAATGTGTACTATATGTGGGTTGAACGGGCGCACTCGCGGGGCGCGGCAGAAATCCAGCAGGCGGCGGCGGGGACGTCGCCGGGCGTGAGGAGCGTAAGGCGTAGGACGCGAAGCGTGAAGCGTGAAGAACGTGGCATGATACACGAAAGCACGAGGGGCACGAGCGCGGCTGCGCACCGCCGCGCGCGTGGAGGAGTGGCGACGCCGCCCGCGGGGGCGCGTCCGCACAAACAAGGAGCGAGTGGGGTGGGGCAGAAGGGAAGGGCTGCGGTGGGGTCGGGTCCGGTCGGGCGCACAGCGCAGGGCGCAAGACCGGGACCGAAATATATACTTATGTACACGCGTCTTCTAGCGACGTGGTGGACTGGGGCGGCGTGAGGGCGAGCGGTTTCCGGATGGGCGAGTCCGCGCAGTCGTCGGCGGGACGCGGCGGGCTGGCGTCCGCCTCCTCGCTGCTGGTGCCCTGGACCTCGTGACGGTCCTCGCCTTCGCCCTCGCTGTCCGAGTCCTCGTGCAGCATGAGCGTGATCTGCTTCGAGCCGCGGCGCGGGGGCGGCGAGAGCGACGTGATGCCGCGCAGCTCTGGCGACTGCTCCGGGTGCGGCGGCAGCATGCGCGTGAGGTGCATCTCCAAGGATGGCGACAGGGGCGTCTGCGGCGGCGTCGACTGCGTCAGGATGAAGCTCAGGTCGTTTTGGCACGGCGTGATCGGCTCGCCGATCGGCGTAGGCGGGAGCGAGTAGGGGTTGATGGTGGACGGCGCCGGTGAGGGGGGCTGGGGGAGCGGATTCGAGGGTGGGGGCACGGGGGAGGGCGCGCTGAGCATGCGGAGGCGGCGTTTGATGAGGAGGGTGGGACGGGAGGTGAGAGATGATGATCCGGCTGTGGACATGGACTGTATGGGCGGCGAGGCAGGAATAGGTTCGCTAGGTGTGTGTTGGGGGGGTTCCGGGGGGATGGGGGACGCAGGAATAGTAGGAAGCACCGGGCTGCCGTTGCTCATGCTGCGCCGGTGCGAGTGTGATACGCGCAAACTACTCGACGCCTCGTCTGGTCGCGGCGGGAGCGCAGAAGAGGGCGGCGACGTCGGAGGAATTAATGAGAAGCGTCCCGCTCGTAGTGTGAAGGTGTCCTTGAAGGTCGTCTTCATCGCCGGCGCCGAGTGCGGTGGGCGTGATGGGTAGCCAGACGCCCGCACAGTACGCGGAGGCTCGGGAGGCGGCAGCGTTTGCAGCTCGGTCTGCCCAAACTCATCGACGAACGGTCGTGGTGTCGGCGGAAGAGCCATACTAGGCACAGGTCGTTGCGGTGGTGGCACAGACACTCGGTGTGTCGATCTTGGACGCACATGGGTCGGCGGGGGTGCAGGCGGCGCGAGCGTACCACCGAGGAAGCTGCTCCCTGCGCGGCTTTGTGTCGTGCTGACAGTGCTGTCGCTGCGCGCTGACGAGCTCGAGGCACGCTTAGAGAAGTTCTGGAAGGTGGACATGATGCTCTGCGGACTGTGCGCAGAGCGCTGTGACGGCGAGCGACTAGGCGGGGTCTCGGCCGCGTACGGGTGCCGTTGTTGCTGGAAAGACGACCGCCCAGGGGAGCCTGGGGAAGACGTTGGTAGCGGTGCGGGAGCAGACGGCGGGGTGGCGGGAGGCGGCCCACTTGGGGGAGTCAACCGTTTCGGAAGCACTCCTTGGCGTGACCAGCGTTTATACCCGAAATCGAACGACGAGCGGGGCAGATGAGGTTGAGACTGCTCGTTCGATCCCAATGAGGATACCGATGACCAGGACGAACGTGGACGACCGTCCACCGAGACCCGTTGCGACGCAGGCGATCCAAAGCCATTAGGACTCGTGCTCGGACTTGGACTGGGCGTGAGTCTCTGGCTTGATGTGGACGACGGGGACGCCGGGGAAGGCGACGCAGAAGTAGAAGCAGCGGGGGAAGACGTGTTTGGCGACAAGAACACGCTGCCATTAGGTCTGGCTCCAAGTGTCTCCGCAGCGCTCGCGTTCCCATGCGAATACATGAAACCGTTCCGCTCGCTGCTCGTACGACTTGAGGGTGGTGGTCCACTCGCGGTCCACGCTCTCCGTCGGGGTGGCGGATGGAGCGACGGCGAGGCGCCGAATGGAGGGAGCGCCGAACCACTGTTGAACCGCAATACGCTCCCGCTCGGGGTTCCGCTGACGCCTGTCAGACCGAGCCCCGTCGACGTTCCATTTCGCGATATAGCGGGCAACAAGCTTTCGCGATCTTTATCCTGCAATATCTTCTGGTCCAGGGTGGGCACTGGGGCCGGCTGCATGGGAATGTCAGCTGACGCTGCATTCGCCGCACGCGGGGTGCTCGGGCTTGGGGCGATCGGAGTCGTCGGAGAGAGCGGCCGCTCGCTCGATATGCTGTTCGACCTTAGCATTCCCAATAGACTGTTCCCTGCGCGGCCGAAGGATGCGTCTTCTAAAGATGATGGGGTTTCAGCACCGCTGCCTCGTTCGGGTATGGTGCCGAACGGGACGTCAATCGTTGCGCCGGAAGGAGACCGTGGACGGTTTGCACCAAACAACCCACGAAGGGCGGAGACTGCCACCGAAGGCGGGCGAACGTGCTGAGGAGAGGACGATCGCAGCGAAGGTGTAGGTGAGGATGCTGCAGTTGGGGAAGCCGCGCCGTTGGACGAATGGGTCGAGGACGAAATACCAGAGGTGACCAGCGGTGGCGGCGCAGTGAATAGTCCTTGCGCGCGCATAGAGAGCATGACGTCAATGTCGCCGCGGGGCTCGACCCCGTTGCTCTGTGTGACTGCACCCAATCCAGCGCGGACCGATCTGTCAAAGATGGGCAGTGCATGATCATGAGTGGCTGTACTTCAGAGAACACCAAAATCCCCACCTTTCGCTGAGCACCGCTTGCTTGATGGCAGCAATCCAGTTGTGGACTTCATTCTGGTCCGCCATGGACAGTGTCATCTCGGCTCCCCCAACGCCACCGACTCTCACAACTCCACGCCTGCCTCCAATCTCGTCCTCGGACACAAACACAACGCTATCAGCACCAATCTCCACGCGTTCAAGCTCACGTTCGTCACCCCCGGCAGACTTGAAAACGTGGAGATGCGCCACAAGCTGCGGTGCCGAAGATATCGAATATGCTCCAAAGTGGGGATGAGAGGAGAACGACGTGGTCTGCGTGCGCGGCCCGAGCGGAGAAGACGTGAGCACGAGCACCCGTGACTTCCATTGCTTGGACAACGCGAATAGTAGCAGCGAAGAGGGCGGATAGTGCTTCGCGACCCGCGAGGAGCGCTGTTCCCATGGGATAAGCGCAGAGTGCGGGGCCGGGAACGGTGGCAACGTTTGCACCAGTGGAGTTTCTGCGCCCGCTCGCGAGCCTGCGCGCGTGCGCGTCCTTGGTGGTGACACAGAGCGCGATCTTGACCTGGAGCGGGAGCGTGATCTTGACCTTTCGGATCGCGCCTGCGATAACGAGAAGGAACGCGTATGTGACCGCGACGATGTACTCTCACGCTCTTCGAGAAGCACCGGGTCCAATCCTATCGACTGGGCAGCGGCATCGCGTAATCGTTCCCGGTCCTCGTCTTCCTCTGGCGGTGGCGGCGGTGGGGCCGATATCTCTATCACCTCGGAGAAAAGAAACTGGGTGGGCGGTGGCGGGAGGCGACTTTTCTTGTACTTGTTGCGTGAACGCGAGAATGGCAGCGAGATACCTGATGTCAGCAGTAGACTCCCACGCGCGCGTTTGGGAAGTCCACTGAGCGGGCTCGGATGTGTAGAGGAAGGCGATGTAGTGGACATCGAGTGTACAGAGGGCGCGCTGGGAGGTGTCGACTCGTACGTGACGAAGGACGTAGAGCCAGATGGGTGTGCTGTGAATGGGTCTGTTTTCAGCATCAATCAGTACCGGTGTTATAGCTGCCGATATAACACAGAAAGGAAATGCAGCGACCAGGGCTATTGCCAACCAAGTATGGGGACCATTGGCTGCAACCAACGACTGCAATACGAGAACCCTGATACGCCCTCGGAGAAGACACAAGGAGGTCTGTCGGCGTAAGTGTTGATGTAGGGTTGCCTTGGTGCAGCAGAGCGTGGAAACAAGCAGCTCCGAGGTTTAGACGCAGACCCGACGCGAAATTATAGTCGGAAACCAGTGCTGAGCAGCGCAGACACCAGGCGCAGCGCCGAGGAATCAGAGAAGGTGATAGAATACTTGGGATTGGCAAAGAGCGTCCGGTGGGGGTCGGGGCCCTTCCCCACCCATAGCACGCGCGGAATCCGACTACTGCCAGGTGGTGGCGCAGGGAACGGCAAGGGTGGGGAGGGTGTGGAGAGATGCGAATGAAGGGCTATGTGTGCGCATACACTCACCTGAAGGGGCGTCCCTATCCTTCCTGTGCGGCATAGAGGATGTGCGCTTGCGCGTGAGGAGGTCTGGAAGCCTGCTCTGCCTGCGAATGGACTCCGAATCCTGCTGAACGGAGGAGAAGCCGTTGGAGCGCGCGGGGGTGCCCGCGGGGCTCATGGGGCGGGGGCTTGCAGTCATTGGGGGCGCGTGCGCCGACGATGCAGACTGGGGGCGGCGCATCATGCGGGACGGAGGGGCGGTCGGGGTGGTGGGGGGCGCATGTGGCGAGCGAGGGAGGATATGGGAGGAGAGAAAGAGGCGTCTTGTGTCAGCACGGAGGGCATCACGAAGCGCTGGCTGCTCTGATAGAACGCTGCATGTAGTACTGACCTGCGCAAGCTGCAGCTGCAGCACAGTCTCCGGGACACTGCCACCACTGCGACTACCCCGGCGCTGTCGGGGGAGGCGAGCTCGTCGAGGGCGGTGTCGCCGACCGTAGAGGTGAGGGGAGGACGAGGGGGGAGGAGAGGAGGGCGCGCGCGGGGACGAGCTCGAGCGCGTCGTTGATGGAAACCACGAGCGAGATCCTCTGCAAGATTCTTCCGGGCGTTTATTCAATTTTGGCCCTCCCCGCGCCGCGCCGTGCCTTGCAACTCTCCTCCTCCTCCTTCCTCTTCCCCTCCGAGCCCCGACTCCCGGAGACGCGGCGAATGCACGACGGACATGATCAGCAATGTTTGTCCTCCTCAATTCCCGGCGCACACCCTTCCGGCCGACGTGCCTGGGCCGTCGCAATTGCCTAGTCTCCGCCGCCGTCCAGTCACTGCCAGTACACAACGTCTCGGCTCTCCAGGCACGGAAATTTATACGCTATCCCGGATGCATCGGTGATCGCAACGTTCGGGCGGCCACCAACCCCGCGACGCTCCTGTCCTCGCAGCTCGCTCCTGCGTTCTGGTGTGAGAGCTTGTGAGACAGAGCGCATCGCGATTCGTACGTGCATCTCGTCGCACCCGTCGCTGCGCCGGTTCGTACGAAGGTAATCTGGATACCGGGAGGGCCCGACGTGGCAGCGCGTTGTCTGAGAACCGCAGAAGAATCCGAACGAACTTTCCGCGTACCTCGCCGCCGAGTCTTCCCATCAGGTACTCCAGCGGTGGAGACAGCGGGAAGTTGAATAAACGTAACAGTACTTGCATCGGACCGACGCCCTCTCAAGCTCGCCCACACCGATGTCATGTTGTCATCATGTATCCCGCGTATGAGCTGTCATTCCGGGCACTGTGGCGAGAAGCTTGCAAGGATTGCTCAGGAGTACCCAGGATGTTTTGGAAGGCTTTAGTGTCCGTCCAGGGACGATAATGGCTGCTATGCCAACGTGCAATATATCAGGCTTTATGGTACATGAGTAGTGCGGAGGCGGAACGTGCGATCGAGAGGAAAGGCCGCGCGGCCGGGGATTCTACCCAGCATTCGGCGAACAAACGAATGACGGAGGAGCTGCTGCGACATATAGCCGTTGCGGTGGCCGGCATCACGTCAGAACTACCTGTCCGCTGCTCTAACTTCAAGCATATCAGCGAACCCGCCTTCCGACGGCTCCCGGGGGCACCAATAGTTGATATCGTGCTGATGTATAGTAGCAAGAAGAAAACATTACAATTCATGATACGATGAGGGTTGGTACAATATACATCGGCAATACAGCATGCACACATATGCGAGCGAGCGTCCCAGAAAACATAACTACGCGAGAGCATTCTCCACGTCGGCGCTGTCATCGCCCGTCTCAAGGTTCGCGAACTGTATCGGCGGAGCAGTCGCATTAGCAAACATGTTCCGAAGTGCACGGGAGTTGGAGGATGAAGGGGACTCACCGAAAGGAAGGCAGCCGGGCGGTGCTCCTCGGCCCAGAACAGCAGCGGCGTGTCCAGCTGCACAGAGTAGTGGATGCCCGGAGACCACAGCTGCGTGAGTCCGATCCCGTAGTTCCATACCCGGCCCTCCGGCACAAGCGTCATGCCAAGGATGCGGTCCGACAGCAGCAGCTGCACGCGCTCAGACATGTTCGGGTTGAAGCCCTGCGGGTTCGGCGACGTGTCCGCGTTCTTCCTGCCCCACTCGAACCCGGGCACGGTGAGCTGGTGCGCCGAGAGCGACACGGAGCCCGGCGTGAACGCGGCGGTGATGCAGATGGACGACGACGTCCACTCGGGATGGTCGGCCATAATCTTCGCCTGCGTCGTGACATCCGTCGGCGAGAGGTGGGGAAGCTCCAGCGCCTGCGTCTTGATCCACCCGAGCAGCTCGAGATCCTTCAGCAAGAAGTCGTCGCGAGGAAGCTGCGCAGGCAACTCGACGCTGTTGTTGTTCCCACGCTGCGGCACCCAGACCACCGCCTTGACTTCCTTGACCTGCTTGTTGTCCGGCGGAGAAACGCCGTACAGGAAGGCAGCGACTTGCGTACGTAGGTCGGCCGCAGTGATGAACGCCCGCAGGATATTTTTCGGCAACACGTATGTGTATGACGCCGCATCGTCCTTGACGTCGTCGTTCGACACATAGATGTGCTGGAGACGGAGCGGGAGATGCGTCGCGGAGATAGCACGGACACGCCAATCGGATTTGCTGCTGAAGACCTGTTGCTCGTAGTTCGTAGCTATGACAAGACGTCAATATTTACTTCGCGATAAGTACCTCAAAAGAGACTTACTGGTGACAGTCTGAATGGCGTCACCGTGGACGTTCGTGGTCTGAGTCTGCACAGCGGTGACCTGGCTTTGCGCCTCGGAGCTCTTCTCGAGCTCGGCCATTTGCTGACGCTGCACCGAAGGAGCCGCGATCTCTTGTCCAAGAATGATGTCACGGATCTCACTAGCTGTCAGCGAAGCGATATTGACGCTGTTGCGCTTGCCGAAATCCTGAAGAAGTCTTTAGTGTGTGTGGCGATGAGCGAATACAATATGCACGCACAGCGAGGATGAGGTCCTTCAGAGCGACCTCCACCTTGATCCACTCTTCGTCCGACAAGGACGGCCAGACGAAGTGAGGCTCAGTGATGGTGTTTTTGTCGGGACGCAAGACGATCTTGGCCTTCTCCTGGTTGACGTGCAGACCGCGAAGGAGCAGGATGAGGCGGGAGAACGCGGTGTAGCTAGAGATGGACTTGAGCCAGTCATCTATAGTTCCACCTTGTGAGCATACAATCGAGAACGCGGCTAAATGTGACGCTTACCATAGAGGTTGAACAGAACCATCTGCGGTTGAGTGGCACGCTAATGACATTGTTTGTGAGTGGCAAGGTATACGTCGTAGGCCGGTGGGACATACCAGGATAAGATCACCGAACTTCTCCATCTTCATGCACGCCTGGAACGGAAGCTGGAGCTCGCTGCCCTTGATGACGATGTTGGGGAAATCGAGCAAATGGACCTCGAGCGGGTCCAACATGCCCTTGCGGGTGACGATGACCTGCTTCGGCTGCTCCTCAACGGGAAGGGAGCGAACCAGGGCGGCTACTTCTTCAGCCGTCTTCCACTTGGCCAACTGGCCGAGACGCTTCTGACCAGCCCAAACGCTCGTGTGAATGATCTTCAAGAACAGTTGACCTGAACGCGGGTTGAAGATGAAGATCGCGCCGTTGATGGGCTTCGTCGTCAAGTTGCCCTCGAATGTCTTGTGGATCGTCACTCGGTACACGTTCGTGTCGTCGACGAACCAGATGATCTGGTTCGAGAAGAGCTCCGAGTAGTTCTGGCTGTTCAGGTATGGCTCCGTCGGCTCGGACGAGTAGAGCTGGAGACCCTTCCGGATGCGCTCGCGCAAGACATGGCAAGCCGGGTTCGCCTTCATGATCTTGGCCATCGCCTGCTGGATGAGGGGCTTCAGGCCAGGGAACCAGTTGCCGAATGCCGACCACAAGTTGTACGCCAAGTCCATGCCGATCATGAGACCAGTCGGCGAGGGATAGATACTCATCGAGTCCGAGATCTGGAAAGACAAGTCAGCCATGGTGAAGTGCATACGTTCCGGGCGTACTCACGTAGTCCAAGAACTTGGCACGCGTGTACCGCTCGATGTCGTGTGAGTCGAAGTCTCCCCAGCGCAGCTGGACGTCAATCCAGAACTTGTTGCTGGTGGTGCCATCGAGCACATCCTTGCTCTGTAACATCACCAGCTGATTAGCCCGGAACATGATATGTTAAACGTTGTACTCACGTCTGTAACGAGCGACGGCCGAGCGATGTTCCACTGTGCAGAAGGTTAGCTATCAGTTGAGGTTGAGTCAGGGATCACGTACCTTGTAGGCGGAGAAGAGCAAGATGTCCGCGCATGAGGAGTTCATCTTGTAACTCTTACGCGGATGGATGGTCTCTTTCTGAACGGTCTCGATCTGTAGCGGCTCAAGCTCTTGATCGAATACTTGACACTGTGAATAGGCGCGATTAGTTTGATGCGGGAATGCGAGCGCGCCACACTTACCAGGTCCATGACGACGGATTCGTGAACTAAAAATGGCAGTTAGTATATATATCATGAAAGGTAGTGCGATGGACCTACTCTTCTGCCATAAATGCGCACGGAAAATTTGGATCAAACTGATCTTCAGGGTCGGAATTTTACCGTGCCTATGGAAAACATCAGTCATCGTGTATGACCGTTTACACAAGGAAACACGCACATGAAGATACCGGTGAGATCCAGCTGAACCTGGAAACCGACGTAGACGTTGGCACGGTTGATAGTCGGGCTCCACCACAGCGTGAATCGACGGTTCGGAATTTGGTTGAGACCGGACCGCTGTGCGTTCGTGAGCTTCTTGTACCGCATGGACTCCTCGAAACCAGACGCCTTCTCCCAGAACAAACCTTCCCACGTAGGGAAGTAGGTGCCCTTGAACAACGTGTGCTCTAGAATACCCTCCACACCTCCAAGCGCAGCGATAACATCGACACGATAGTTGTTCAGCTGCCAGAGCTTGCCGTCGTGGCGCTGGGACGTCCACCAGAACGGGTTGCTAGAATCGGATTAGCTATGTACGATATCAGAAAGGATGCATGTGGCTTACTGCTTCAGCAGCTGATACTGCTTCCAGTCCGTGCGCACACGCCAACCGCGGTCGTAGGCCAACCTGAATGAAGGTTAGAGGCGGCCCGAACGAATACCAGTAGACCGACGTACGTGTGACGGTCCTTTTGGAACAAAGTATTGATGCGGGGAATACCACGGTCCCAAGAGTCCTCCAAGTCCTCGAGTGTCAGACGACGGTTTTGAGCGTTCGCCTCTTTGCGTTTCATCGAATACTCGGACCAGACACGCGCAGAGTCCATGAACTCCGCCTCCCACGGCTGCAAGTAGCGGTACAAGTTCGGGATGAGTTGGTCCTCCTCGTGAGACATGCCGGCGCGGAAGTGCGTGACTGTGGGTCAGCAGTGTGTCAGTCATGTATAGCCGCATGTATGTATGTGATCCTACCTCCAACGTCGGTCTGCTTCGACCACCGAAGATCACTCTGAGGAATGAGAACGTGACCCATAGACAGCATACCGAGACCACCGAGCTCCTTGGGGGTGTAGAAGACGACAGGAGGGAAACGCGAGGGCATCTTCGAGTTCAGTCCGATCTTGACACGCGTCTGAATCTTGTTCTCCGCCTTGACAAGCGCGTCGAGCAGCTCGTTCGTGTGGATGACAGCCTCACGATAGTATGTCATGAGCCCGATGAGCGCCGTGTTCCACTTGTTGACGATCTTCGAGAAGGTCGTCGATCCAGAACTCATCAGGACTTGTCGGATGCGGTTGTTGAACTGCTGCACGCCCTCGTCCGAAACACGCAAGAAAGCTTGCGCCGTACGCTCCTTAGTCTGCTCGTTGGTAAGGTTCCACACCGCGTCCTTGAGCGAGAACTGCTCTCCGCTAAGGGTGCGAATCTTCGGTAGGATGCGGACCTCGAAGCCGCACATGGAGAAGAGGAGCTGCGGGTTGTCCTTCGAGAAGACGCTGACAAAAGTGTCTTCCCACTCGATGGTAGTGAGCGACCGCGGGAGACTTTGCTTGACGTTCCAGAACACCGCGCGACCAAGGTTGACATCGTGCTTGATGAGGCGCATGCGGCAGTCTCGCGGCCAGCAACGCTTGTTGTTGTAGCCAATGACGTTGTTGTTGGTCGGGTCAGGATTGGCGCTGAGGTATCGCTGGATAAGATCCCGCGCCTCCTCAGCAGTGAAGCGGAAGAGAACGTGGATCCTGTCGACGTAACGAGAGTAGAGCCGAATGGGGTGCCGAGTTTCAGTAGAGACGTCGCGGTACTGCAAGAAGTTATTCGGCATCTGCGGGGGACCAGCCATTTCGCTAGCTCGTTGCAGGCCAAGAATTAACAGGTCGAGCACAAGCCCATAGTACTGGAAGACGAAAGCGGAGAACTGCAAGCCACGAATGAGACCGTAGGCGTTTGTATGCGCCATGTCTATAACGTACTGTAAACAACGGACCATAAATCACATGTAAAACGTGCATACCTTTATACGTGAGGACCGTGTTGTTCTTCGCCGTGATGTAGTCCGCCAAATTGTGATCAAGGATGAGTCGGAGCAGACGATTGAGGAGCGTCAAGTCGATCTTCTCGTAGACCTTCGAGAGTACGGTCTCCATCATGACGTTACATTCGCCTTCGCTCGTCTCCCAGATGTCAGTCAAGTTGTTGATCCCTTGGCACCACTTGTAAACGAGGAGAGGAGGCGGCTCGGTATCCTATGCGCGCGACGTCAGCTGAAACGAACGACGTTCGAATCGGATCGATGCCTACCGCTGGCTTGATCCATGATGGGAAGAGACCCCGCTTGTCTGCCTCGAAGAATAGGAACTGGTCGAGATACTGCAAAGGCAACGTTAGTACCTTTAGGCACAGAGAGTGGGGGGTTACTGACGGCATCGGTAATCTTCTCCACGGGCTCGATGTCGTAACAAGGAATGAGTTTGTCGTAGGTGTCGAAGAACTCGATCCCAGACTCCTTGAAGGCACGTTGTGTCAAAAGAAGGCGCTTGATGCGCGACAGACACTCGTGAGGGTTGTCGTATGCCTGCTCAATGAGGGCGAGCTCTTCGCGCTGCGACTGGTTCAACCGACCCTTGACCGAGTACGCCTCCTTGAGCTTCTCGAGGGCGAGAACGAGCAGCTTAGTGTCGTGCTTGTAGTTCAGCGGGGGGAAGGGAATCGGGGAGAACTTCCGACTCTCAAGCCAATGGACGGTCGCGGTATAGATAGCAACTGCCTCCTCCGCGCTGATGTACGGACCATCCTTGAGGTAGCCGTGTTGACGCTCCTGCTCGGCCTTGAGGTAGAGACGAGTCAGACGACCAAGGTTCTTCTTGACGACTGCCTTGTCGACGGTCGCGCCGCGCCGGATACGTTCGCGGTTGTAGTGTGCGACGGACGTCCACCAGTCGGCCTTGCTCTTGATGTACCGCAGAATGATGTTCTCGATAGCCGTCGGCATACCTGGGACCTTCCACGGGATGTTGGCCTTCCAGCAACGCCACGCCTCGGACAGATGTTGGAGGATGGTCTTCGCCTTGTTCTGCTTGATCGACTCCGGCATCATGTCGAGAATGTCGTGCATGACGGCGGCACGAAGTTCAAGGTCGTAGTGGGACTCCACGCGCTGCTTAGTGACGGTTTTCGCGATGCCCTTGCTGTTACGACCTTCGAACTGGCGCGCAAGTAGATTACCAAGCCTGATGATCTCGTCAATAACAATCCACCAACAACACTATTTTGATAGCACTCACCATCGCTCGAGCAGAGGTACAATACCGCGCATGAAGAATAACCAGACCCTCCAGCCGGGTGCCCAGAACCCACATCCAGGACCTTTGCCGACCGGACCCGTGTTGAACCGGTAGTAGATGAGATGCTTCAAGTCCTTGGTCATGCGCACCTGCCTCATAAGCTTGTACTTGTAACGGTACATGCCAGTAAGTGCTCCGATATGCGCGAAGATGTACTGCAGCGCGTCGGCGAGCTGGAAAGCATCGACGTTACCCAAACGGAACTGCACATGCGCGTCGACAACAAGCTTCGTCAAGCGGAGGATTTCTCGACATAGATGGAAGGCGTTTCCGAAGCGTGACTTCTTACGCTCCTTGGTCGTGAGGGTCCTACGCGAATTTTAGTACGTTTGTATATATAGACTAGTTCGCGAACTTACTTCACGGGCTTCAAGTTCATGTTGTAGTCAAGGTGAAGGTAGTTCAAGTTCTATAACAGTATTAGATAAGGCTGAAAGAACGGAACGCGGAATAGCAAACATACCTTCCGATGGATGAGGAGGTTGAGCATGTTGTAGCCCTGACGGCAGACCTGGAGACCAGCTTCAACCCAGTCAAGTCGCGTAGTCTGGAAGAACTTCGTCGCCTTCAGCTGGCGGAAGAGATTCTTCTTCGTCATTGGTTTCTCCGGTCGCGTGTGGAGCTCGTTGAGGACGTAGCACTTTAGCAGCTTCTGGTACGAGACGCGAACCTTGACCGGCTGGCCAGGGGGGCAGTGTTCAAGGTACCAGTTCTTCACCAGAGGGATGTCCTGGGCACGACGCATGCGCCCAGAACGACGCTTGTACGGATCAGGTGCCCACCAGAGTGCAATTGCGTCTGCAGTCAGGTCATTCTCGAGCGGCTTATCCTCCAGGAACGGTTGAACTAGCTCAGGGAGCTCGAACTCGTCATCGTCCGCACCATTGGGCCCAAAGACCGCGTCTTCGTGGGTAACAAGTGGCGCGTTTTTTGGCGTGAACCCGCGGAGCGAGATAGGGTTGATGAGCGGGTCGAAGTAGAATGCCGGAAGGTCAGGATCCTCGGTGCGAATGTACACATTCTTCGGACTGTGGTAGGGGGCAATGTGAACGGATCGGGGGAGAGAGTTGTACAAGTGAGGGAAGGCAACCCTGTACTCCGTCCGGATCTGCTGTCGGATGATAACCTTATTGATGTCGTTGAACTCGTTCCAGTCCTCGTCAAACGTGTCCATGTCCCTGTACAAAGGCTCGAACTTGGGACCACCGGGGATAGCCATGTTCAACGCCTTCGCCGTGAAGAACGATTTCTTGTCGAAAAGGTGCGAGGCGTTGTCGTCCGTATGGTCGGAGAGGAGCGTCCTACCTAGACGGTACAGGTTGGCCATTATAGGGAGAGTCAGGTTCCAATAGCGATATGACGACCCGTTGACATGGGGCGTGTCGACGAGGGGCCTAGGGTCGTAGAACCACTCATGAACCGCGGCGTCTTCATCTTCGTCCAGCTCAAGTTGTATGGCCTCGAGGGGATCGACATCAAGGATATTGTCGCCGTAGTCCAGAGGAGGTTCTTCGTCGTCAAAAGGGGGGAAGCGCATACGCTTGAAGTGTCGACGGTCTCGCTTCTCCCTCCGCATAGCAAGCCACATCGTACTCCATTGTGCGTGGTAGACCGGCTCAATGACACGCGGAATCTCGTTCACGAACGTAATAGCTCCTGTGATGTGGTAGAGCACCGGAACCTCGCGGACTTGCTCCCAAGGGTAAGGAATGTTCTCCAGCAGCTTCATGACCGCATGCGGGACGTACTTCAAAGCACCAAGATGCACACGCTTGTCGTTACGGAACTTGCGGTTGCTCATGTCACCGTGGTCTTTGATGATTTTGCGGACGTGCTCCGGAGGGAGATCCTGGCAAAACCGTGAGCACTGTAGCCGACCGCTGCGCTACGGAGTCTACGTACCTGCTTCCCCATATCCACGAAGCCACCCCTGCGCTTTTCGCCGTACCGCTTCCTCTGCATCTGAATCCATTTCTGGGATTTTTGCGCAAGGACCTCCGGGGGCATACGAGAGCTCGAGGGCTCACCAAATCCGGGCTGATGGGGCATTCCTGGCGGTGCCTGCATCATTCCTGGCATCCCGGGGGGCGGCGGCGGCATTCTCATGCCTGGGGGAGGAGGGGGCATTCCAGGGGGGTAGCTCATGGTCGACGACAAGAGACAAGCGGGTGAGTTGCTCAGTAAGCGCCCTCTGCGACAGCGGACGCGCGTGGATCACGTGTTACGTAGCTTCAAGCGGAGATCCATAACCTTGATAACTTCGCACTCCGCGCATACTTGCTAGGTGATAATCTTGAAGGTAAAGTTGGCAATCCCTCCGAGTCGTGCAAGCTTCGGCCTTCAAGCTTCATAAGTAGCTTCGAAACGTTCCAACATGTGTCTAACAAGTCATTGCACATGGCATATCATACGCTCAAGAAATAATGTCCGTCGCAGTATTCATTAGAAGGTCCATCGTGGATATTGAATGTAGTACAGTGCGATCCGTAGACCGAGGGGAGGAGTGCAGTCCTTTACTTCAGTAGGTCTCAATAGTATGGAGACGACTAGCTCAGCGAGTACGGTAGGGGTATCTTAGTCGTATATAGGCAGCGGCATGAGTCTGCAACACATGCATCAGCAACGAGTCTGTCAAAGCAAGGGGGAGGGATCTTACCGGTCGGAGGGGAACAGAAAGTTGTTCGCAACGTCTTCCCCTTCCAAGAATCGAGTTGGATACAGTACTGCAACCACAAGTTAATCACGTCAACAATGATTCCGAATACCGAGAGCGGCTTACCAAGATGACCACGCAATTCGCGCAGGAGACTCTCCATCTCTTCTCTCTCGGCTTGCTCGAAGGGCTTCGGCCCCCTGGTTGCGGGCCGTTGCTTCTCCTTCTCCTTCTCTTTCTCTTTTTCCTTCGGGCCTGATCCGCCTGGAGGAGTATCAGGCGGCATCGGGGTCGAGGACCCCCGCGACTCATCATAGTCGTCCGCGTGCTCCTTCTCCCGCGCCAAGTTGTCCTCGTCGGTATGTGCATACTGATCCGCAATCCGTGCTTGACCAGGTGCTTCGCGATCGGCCGCTTCAGAAGGCATACGGGCAAGGGGTGGGTCACCTGGGTCATGTTCCTTGACCTAAGGGCAGTCAGTATATATTCAGCGAGCTCGTGCTGTCATAACACGTACCGGTTTGTTCAAGCGCTCATGATGGACTATGAACTCCTTATACTGCTTCCACGTCGTGACGAGGTCATCAGGAATGGCATGGAAGACCTTGCGGTGAATCTCAGTCTATCGAACTATCAGCTTTCTAAGTCGATGAAGATGTATAGGCCAACTTACGTTGTGAACTGCACTAGCAACCCATACGCCCTTCCAAAACTCGTCGCGTATAGGGTCCTCAAAGCCATACGGGTCCACCACGGGGGCCGGCGTAGGAAGCTGCCATGTCTTGTTACCGAGCTTCGCAGCCAGATGCTTGCGCAAGGTCGCGCGCGCACCGGGCGCCTTGCTCTCCTCTTCGTCGGCATCCGTCCTTGAAGCTCTCCGGTGCGGAGGCTGATCATCGTGCATGGGGTCCGACGACGCGTCCGCTGGGGCACCGTACAGTTCGCCTGTCTCCAGGCGCGCTTGAGGTGGCTCAGAGTTGTGGGCCTTGCCGTTCGGTGCTGCCGCGTTGCCGTTTTCCTTGCTCGCGTCGCTGTTAGCGCTTCCGTTCTCGCGAGAAGTAGCCTCTGCAGTCTCGTCATCCAGCCCGTTTGAATGCTCGAGTTCACGGTGAATAGCTGAGACCGTGCTACCTTCCCGCACAGGACGTTGCTCGGCGATGACCTTCTCCTCCAGTGTCGGGACGACAGAGCTTGCGAAGCCAGGCTCTTTCTTACCATCGCGACCATCCATTTCACGCTCTTCCCGCAAGAATCGGTCACCCGCAGTGGCGTCGGCACCTTTGCTCTTCAGACCGACCTTCCGCATCAGAGTGGACAGGTCCTTCGAACCAATCTCTCCCGTCCCGTGCATAGCTATAGACATGTCAGCAAGCTCTGAATTTGCTGGTTAAAGAGGGCGTACCTTGTTCCAGCCCATCGACAGTGTCATGTAAGAGTGATCCCATGGCCGTGCGTTGTTGACCTCTGCTGACGCGCGTAACGCCACCAGACTCCACGCCAAACTCTTGCTCTCCTTCCGGGTCCCATTGCTCCTGCTCATACGCCTCTTTCGTGGGTTCGTTTGCCATGAGATCCTCTTCGTACAGAGCATCGACATCGACCCCGAGATGCTCTCGCATGAGGCGTACGCGCAGACTGTGTGCGAAGCGGCCAACCTTGTAAGGCTTCCCTGCCATCGTGCTACGAGTATAGTAGGCTTCATCAGTTCTACTAATGCGTCACAAGACATTTATTGCTCACCAGTCGAGCATATCGGTGTCGCGAATGACAGCTGCAATCTCCGAGTCCCTATCTCCACGTTGAGATCGCTCGTTGATGTTGGCACTGCCAATGATAGCCAGACGGTCGTCAACGATGCAGACCTTCCCATGGATGTAGACCTGCGGAGACAGCTCCAGTACTTCTGACACGCGTGCTGATAACAGGAGGCCTCACCTGCTCCGTTGTCAACACCTCGCCGCGCAGCTTGGCCCAGTTGCGTAGCGAGAATACAGTGATATAGTTGTCCGGCTGCATTCACAACATTAGCTCAATCCCTACCAATGTCTGTCTGGCATTACGCACATCGATGCCTTCTTTCCTCAGCCGCGCGAAAATGGAGTTGGGGCCTCGGCAGATCGTCCTGTTCTGACACTCCAGGATAATCCGAATCTAATACGCCGATCAGATGAATATTCAAATGGCCCAATTTGAATACTCACTGCGCTCGCATCGCTGTGATCGACAGGGAACGCAAATCCGGGAAGCAGGGGAATGACGATACAACACTTCCAGGGCGTCCCCTCGCGATGGGCTCGAATGATCCGGTGCACGAGGGCGTCTCCGATGCGGTTCTCGACCTTGACCTCGTTCACCACAGTCCTAGATGATCGTCAGCCCTATGTACGAGTTCGAATGGGGAACACACGCGTACGAAGTGATGAAGAACTGATTCTCGATGTACACGAAATGATCTGACATCTGGATGGCTATAGTCACCAATTAGCGTATGCATCGTTGATACTTCATCTACTCACCCTTCAGGTAAGCATTCTGAATGGAGTGCTCGATACGATCTGGCGTGCCCATGGACCACGGGCCGGCAGAACGACATATCTGCAGTTCGCATGTGCCTGTTAGACCCATCTGCGCGAGCTCCCCCGGTTTGAACTCTGGAGGTGGTAGGAGGAAGGGCATGGCGCGCGTGTGATTCTAGGCAAGGTAGTTGAGGATCAATTAACAGACGGGCCTGCAGGTGAGATACGCACCTTGATTCTGAGTAAGTAGTTCCATCTTTGAGGAAGTCAGTAACGAGCACCTTGCATCGTCATTCACAACGATGCATACCTCTGCACAAAATGTCTTGCTAAATCGCGAGCGGGCTGTCCCACGACTTGCATCGAAACATCGTGCCTATGTACGGTAAGTAATACGCTTGTCGTTCAACATTCACAACTTACCAGGGCATGCGAGGGACCTTCCCTCTGTCATACATGTCCTCGTGCGGCTTGTTCAGCGTATGGAAGTCAGAAATCCGAGGATTGCTATAATCCTTGCCTGTTCGCTAAGTGTTATTGATGGTCCTTTAGGTAGCAACTGATGTACGACATACCAGGCCAAATGAACTCGTGTCCGTCGGGGCCCGCCTCGGGGTCATCGACGAGGATATGTTGAGGCGTGTCCCATCTGTGCGCGAATGAGATAGCTGCGCCTAGGGATGTGGATGATATCTTACCGTCCGAAACAATGATCCAGGCCGCCCATGAACGCGATTGTTTGGTCAATCACACAGAGCTTCTCGTGCTAGAAAACGGCCAGGGGCATAATGAGACACACACTCCTCTCCTTGAACGGCAAACACCAACATGAGCCCAGTAGAACGTGCCAGTCTGGAAGTGCGATGGCGAGCGTTGTACCATAATGTTCGGGTGTAGCGATGTCAAACGCTGTTTGGCGTAGCTGTGCGTGCGTAGACAGGTCAGCGGGCTACACTATGCACCATTGCGAAGTTCTCTTACTTGCTATCGGTAGGTGTCGTTTTGTTTGAGACCTCTTGGCTGGAAGATTGTCAATGTATGCTTACTAAGACTAAGGGGATTCTTACTAGAGGATGATGTAGATCTTGACGCCTTCCTTCGCCTTCTTCTCTAGCAGGTTATCGAGGCGGTAGCGATCCTTGTTAGGTCTGCGTAGCTGTAGCTCTGTAAAAGTAATCAAAATTTGGTAATCTGTAAAGTAGGAAGAGGCATACCAGGAGAAAGCCACCAGTCATGAATCTGGATAGTCTCTCGCGCAAGAAGAATGGCTCTTGATAGGTTCCAAAAGTAATCGCGCTGAAAAGTCCTCATGAGCGTTTCAGCCGTCTTATGCACACAACTGAAGCGTACCCCATCGACCAGCCATTGCGCCGCCACGTTCAGCCTGATGGGCGCAAAACTGTCGAACCTGTTCTTGCCTGTATAATGACTCTCCTTCGCCACGCGCTCGAACGCGGCAATCCACTGCAGCATCTGCCGCTCGTTCTTCGCGTACAGCTTGAGTCGTGTCTGCGCGTTCACAACGTAAAACGTGTGCTTCGACACGTCCTTCGAGCTCTTTCCCGATGCGCCTGGGTCCTCAGTGGGGGCCCGCACGTCTTCTTCGCGCACCTCATCATGATCCCGGATCGTGTTTTCCAGAGGGTTGACGTTCGTCGACGGGTCGAGCATCGGGGTCAGCGCACGCGAGGACGGTCCAGATACACCACTATCAGACTCTGACGTGACACTTGGTCGGCGATCGTTGTGAGGGCCTGGGGTGAGGTTGTTCACCGAGCCATGTGGAGGCCCACCATGTTGGTGGGGATGTCGGTTGTGCCCCAAATGAAGGACCCGGGAGATGGAGCTCCTGATCGAGCCGACGGTCGACGAGAGCCGTTTGCGAGACTGCGGCGCCTGCTCGGGGTTCGTATGCTCCTGTTGGCGGGGACCGTCATCCTCCTCGCGGTCGCTGTCATGATCGTCGAGCTGGTGGAAGAGGTTCAAGCCCTGCCGGTAGTACCGTGTCGGCCGCTCGATCTTGAAGTCCTGGTCGATCAGGAACACGTCCCAGACCGTAAGCTGTGATAGCACATCAGCAAGTCGTTACAACGCGCATGCACATAGACATACCTCGCCCATCTCCTCCATGACTACCAAGTAACTCTCACGAACAGCACACCATCGCTGCTTCTTCTTCTCCCGCCACCCTGCAGCTCTACGGCCAAAACCACCTTTGGGTGACACAGCCTCCATGCGAAGGAAGCCGGCCTTGTATTGCGACCCGCCAGATTGAGCGAGCGCTATCGTCAAGGCGCCAAGTTCAAGGAACCCTGCCAAACGATTCACTGCAGGATGGAACATCTAGGATATTGTTAAAATGGTTGCTGCATCATGCCTGTATGCAACCACCTACAACTGCACGTATGAGGCCTATGAGGTAGTTCTCGAGGGTCTCACGTTGCAGACGCGCAAAGTCTGCACGCCCGACATCGGTGCCGCGTTCCTTTAAGAATTTGAAGTAAGGAAGAGCTGCATGCTGTCTGTGAGTATGTCTTCGCGTGATCAGACAGTATGCTTACTTGTTAATGGAAACTCTGGTAGGGTATCTATATTGCGGTTATACGCGTTCGACAGGGTATAATGGCCATGTAGCGAGAGGAATTCGCGCAGCTGACGATAGACGACCCACCGCACCGCGCCATTGGCATACTCGCATTCAATCCGGAAAACGGCTTTGTTGCCGTGTAGTGGATGGAGACTGTCGCTTACGCGGATGCGTAACCTATGGAATAGAGCAGGTACCCTGCGATGACCCTTCTCGTCGTGCTCGAACCACATGCGGAGCATAAGCGTGGCAAGACCTCCCGTGATGAGCTCGTCGGTGATGTTCACGTTTGGGGAAACTACGGCAGATGGCGCAGCCGCCTGTGTTTTGGCTTGGCTGGCGATGTGAGGGATGAGGGAGCGCAACCTGCCCCATTTAGGCGCAGCAGGCGATCGCCCCTCGCGGTCGATGTGGGGCATAGAGCGGCTATAACGCAGACGGCGAGACCCTCCCTCTTGCGACTGCGGAGAAGTAGCTTGCGAGGGGCCAGAGACTGCCTCGCCCTCTTCGCTGTCTTGATGACCGGCTTCCGTACGTGAACGCGCGAAGTTGAACTGCGGCTCTTCCTCCTTGGGGGTGCCCTTCGGAGACTCCGTAAGCCACTTCATGGGGTTCCATGCTTCGTGGAAGTAGCTGTCCTTGCGCCGATGCTTTCGCTCTGCGAGCTCGCGTTCACGCTCCCTTTGCTCTCGATCCCTGTATTCCAGTGCACCTCGGAACGGGGACGAGACCGATGTCGGAAAGTCATACGTACGATCCGGGTCTTCGTCGACGGTCGATGTATCTTCATGCAGCCTGGAGGTGGTGGGGGAAATACCATGTCCCTGGGCACTAGAAAGAGAGTAATTGTACGAGATTGACCTTGGGGGACCCGTGCGTTGTTGAGGAGTACCGGATTGAGCGGGATACCCACGGGTGGTTGAGATGGACAGGCCTCTACGTGGACCACGTCTCTGGTCATCCGACGGGGACTTCACGCCGACGAACGAGGTTTTCGTTTTGGGAGAACCAGGCGCGGAACTCTGTTCTTCGGCGGGACGAGGTTCCACGCGCTGGTCTCCTTCATGTTTCTGGAAGACAGCATGAGCGCGACCTCCCATCAAGGTCTTGTTCACGGGGATACATTGCTTGATTCGTGTTGGAAGCAGATGGCACGCAATGCACGACTTAACTCCTTGGGAGAAGTACTGGAATGGCACTCACGTCTGGTTTGCTCGAAGACACATCCCCGCTTGATTCCTTTTGCCCATCATCATCCCAGGGTCGCTTGTCTTCACGGCCGCTGCTGCTGAATTGAGAGTTATTCTCCTACGAAACGTGCAGTTAGAACAGCTTCTACAGATGAGTGTCCGGAGACATACTGCGGGCGGCTGAGCTAACGGCGGAGTGGAGGGGTGCTCCGCTTGATCTGCTTGCTTGTCGTGGTGGCGTTCTACAATGGCGTTTTTGACAACACCAAAAAGACCATCCGGGGGCCTTGCGAGAGAGCCCATGTTGGTCTACGTAAAGAGGATTCGAAGGGGCATGGGCCGAGGTGGACGAACGGAGTTGAAGAAGCGCTATAGCAGTGTATATACTAAGTAGTAAATTACATATGACGTCTCTCGGCCGGCTTGGCGCCCAGCCTACAGCAGCATCAACCCAGATCAACCCACGCGCTGTGTGGAGTTGTCTCTCTTGGCCCTTTCATAAGGCTCCATCAAAAGCCCCATAATGGCACATTAGTTCAGCGTAGCCTAGCAAACGCGAATCTAACAAGCATCGCAAGTACGAGGAGGTCATCTTCGACAAGCGCCCGCCATGGCCGTCTTTCGGAGCATCCCGAGATTCCCACGAATATCCAGTGTCCGTTCAAACGGCGAAGTCACAAATTCGCGATGAAGTACTCTCGTCTTTCTAGTACCGCCGGGCGGGGATCCTCGCGATGCCGTCTCTTCTAGCTGCTCTCCGCTGTATTTACGTTCCATCTTGACTTCTCGGAGGTAATCAAGCTGTATCCGGAAATACATAACGGCTACCACGCGACATGCCTACAGCCATCAGCGCCGCCCCAAAGAGGCCCTGCGTGCGATGTAACCAGACGCACGACACACCTGCAGCCTTTTTGATAGAGTGCTGCAAATGCGAGCGCGCATGGCACCATAGTAGGCCTGAATATCGATCCTCTCTACCTCGCTTATAACTAACCGATTTTTCAGCATGTCATATCCCGCCCGTAACGGAAACGGAGCTTTTGGCCCGTTTCGAGGCGGATGAGAAAGGAAAGCGCGACGGGGGTCTTGGAGCATGGCAATGTCGCCGGTGTTCGAAAAGACCTCGCGTTGAGCTTCCAGCAGTGGCTCCGCCCCGCCATGAGCGGACCCTCGCAACTACGCTATCCAATGCACCCGCGGAGACCTCGCAGGATAACTTACTGCCGTTTGAACCACGTCGCCCCGCCAGTTTGGCAATTCCTGTCACTTCGAATAAACTCAACCCAGAACCACAAGCAGCTCACGCGCAGCCATATACCAAACCAGCCGTAATCGAGGTCGGCGACGATAATGATATCGACTCGGAGATAGTAGAAGTTGTTTCTGCGGCGGCAATTGCACAACCAGCAAAAGTAAAGCCGACGGACCTGTCCGTAGGTCCTTCTACCGTCAGAGAATCTGTCCAAACGCTGCCTGGGCGTATATCACCTCCGAGGGTCAAAGAGGCTCCTCCTACCAAGCTGGTAGAGACCATCCGCGGGGCGCGCTTAGACATTCCAGGAAAGTTAGCGGTCCCACTGGGCGGAAAGGTGAGCAATCCGATGCACTGTCTAGATCTCGTGTTAAAACAATGTCAACAGCAGCGTTCTACGAAACACTCGCTAGTCATCACGCCTTTGTTATCTTCTGGAAGGCAAGCGGCTGAGGTGGTACGTCCGGCGTCCTCTTCTCGCCCGCGTCCCAGTGGGGTTCCAGCATCTATTGTTTCTTCTGTTCCTCATCCCGCGAACACCGATACCCCGACGGCTCCTGTTGCAAATTATCCTGATACCCTCCATCCTGTCGTAGTCGTCTCTCCGCTTCCCAGGCAGCCTTCGCCGTCTAGTACTCCAAAGCCTATCACTCAACCTGTAATCACGGGCCCGAAAGATATCCGGCAGCTCATCTCTACCATGCGGGCGAAAGGTCAACTTGAGCCTCCTCCAGTGATCGACTACGTCCATCGCGGGCCAGCCACCCGAAAGGCCACGCCACTCGTGCCCTCCGCCGTGCCGCGCGCCCACGCTGCTTCCCGTTCTCAGACACGAGCACTCGAAGAAGATCAGGTTGAGCGGGCTTTGGGCGTCGACATTGCCGGGGATGCAATGGACGTCGATCCTGCCCCGCCCCCGGCGCCCCTTCCCGACGCGGAGCCCGAGCCTGACCCTCACAATATCGACGATCTTTACGGCGACATCGCACCCCGCTTCCGGGACGAGCCGCTCCATGCTCACCGTGAAGAATTCTCTGGGCGGCCGTGGAGTGGCCTACGCGCTTTGTTGGAAAAGAGGCGTGCGAGTGATGCAGAACCCCCGCCTGTGGCACGATTAGAAGACAATGACCGGCCCGGGGACCAAAGGAGACCACGCAAATGTCGTGCGCAGCAGTTGAGGGGCAAAGCGTTACGAAAAAGACAAGCGGACGGGTTGGTGTATAATGCATATGATAGTCACGGTGATAACAATTCTGTGGGATAGAGACGTCTGCTGATATAGTAGGGATTTTTTGGAAGCATACACGCCGTAATGTATGACTGCAATGATATAATTCTGGTACATCCGTCAGATGATGGTCGGCGACAACAAGAACCCGGTGCGAGAGAAGTACAACAAATGGTTGGAGCGGATACATGATGAGGGATCGAGAGCAGAGTATGGGGGGAGACGTAAGAAGCAGGGGCTGATACGAAATAAAGGAGGTAAGAGACATGAGCAGATGTGTGGTATAAGTTAGACGAAAGAGGACTCGAGGAGCGCCATATTGCTAAAGGCGGTCATTGAATCTCGAGCACGCATTCGTAGCCGGCCAAGGGCACCAGTCCCTCGGCGGCGGAGTAGTCCTCCTGCGGGAGGACGACCTTGGGAACGACCTTGATTTCGAAGAGCGCGAGCTCCGACGCGCTGAAATCCTCCTTAGAGTAGACAAGCTCCCCGATGTCAGTGAGCTTGCCCGCGAGGTCCGTGGAGACATGGTTACTGAGACGCGACATCAACATGGGCGGCAAAGCGGATCCCCGAGAGGTAGCCACACTCACCTGTCCGCCGCGGTCCCCTCGCTACCCATGGGGGTCTGCATGCCCGACTTGAGGCCCACGAGAGTGAAGTCCGAACCGTGAGAGGAGTGAGCGTCGTCCGAAACCTTGTCGTTGTCGGTACGGTGAAGGGCGGACAGTGCATGGTGCACCTCGTCGACGAGAGAGGTGCTGATATCGTCAGGAAGGGGAGCAAGGACGCGCTGCGTTGGATGGTTAGGAGATCAGAGAGGGATATGTCGCGACTACGTACAGGGAGGCTGATGCGAGGGCAGCGCTTGCGACGCCCGTTGGCCCCGACGCGAAGACGAAGGCGATGACCACCAGAGGAAACCACACCCTTGAGGTGGTTGACGAGCTGGGGAACCGAGAGGGACATAATGTTGGAGCTCATCGCGTTATAATGGTGTAACAGAGGGGTAGTTAGGAGTAAGGGGCGGTATAGGGATGCGGCGTAGTAACGGAGTGAGGTGAGGGGAGCTCGGAAGGATCCTGGGAGTATGGAGGCAAGAGAGACAGCGCCTTTTATGTCCCGGGAGGACCACAAATCGCGTTGAGCGGATCTCGAATCCAGCGATAGCAAAGCTTTGGCGACATACAATTCGGGCGTCTACCACGGACAATGCGCTTGATCGCCTTCACATATATACATGGTCATGGAGCTCTGAAACATGAAATATTAGAGTTCCTGCAGCACACACACGTGTTGGACTTGCCAACCGACCCTTGGAGTTGGCCAACAAACAAGGAGGGGGTCGTTCAACGTTCAGCGGTCGTATGCCCTATCGTCCATATGGGTCGGAGCCTGAGATACAGTCATCAAATAGGGTGTCTCGATTTCGTACGAGATTTCGGCATTCCCGCTGAACGGCTCGCCGCTATTCACGTCCAGGTCAGGATTTAAATCGCTTGATGCGTTCCTTTGTGCTGCCACTCACCCCACTTTGCCCTCAAGCAGTTGGCAAGAGCAGCGACCTCGTTGCAGCGCCATTGCCGTCACACCCCTCCCGCCGAAATTATGTGATTCTCTGCGAAGATGGAATGTGAGTAGTACTGACATCTGCCGGCTTGGTGAGCGACCGGGTGCTTCGTGGAAAATATCAGGCCATGGATACAAACCTATCAGCGAAAGCAGCCACATACCGTGTCGCTTCCTGCGCTATATTTACGCACATATAAGTGTTCTGAGGTGACTGAGAGGATTGATTCTCTACCAAAATACAAGTCCCAGCCATGGCTGGGAGCACCTTGCTGGCAGACGTCACTGGAGCGCTTGTCGCGCATCAATCGGCACGGGATACTACAAACCTAAATACATGCAATCTTAGCCACCATCAGTGATCCGGCAGATTGCGGCCCTTTGTGCCCAGTTGTGCCCTCTCAGTCCTCATCTCAGCTCCCTAAGTCGAAGTTTGAGGAAAGCTTTACATTAAGACCGACTGAGCAAGCATGTAAGCGTTCTGCTACGGTACTACTTGGAAAGCGAAGCTGAAGTTGCACTGAAGGAATTGAGCTATCTTTGGCTGCATGAGGCGCTCGGTGCCGTAAACGGCTCGGATAGATTGGCGCCCTACATGACCCGGATCTCTGGCTCTTCCTTCTGCTCGAATCAGCTCGCACAACCACTCCTTCCTTCCTCATCATTCACACTGAAACGCAGGCTGATTGACCGATATACCTTTCTGTGAATACTCCTCATGCAAGAGAGCAGTGGCTCCTCGCCCGGGGCCGGGCCTTCGTCTCTGCCATATCAGACAGCCCCAAACCATTTGAATGGCTCAGGACTTCGGATCGAATATGCACCTGGAAAAGGACGCGGAGTCTATGGTAGACGAAGTTTTCTTGCCCAGTTCGGGCAGCCTTCTGACCTTTTGATATATCCTCAGCCTGCCGCGAGATACCGTCGCAAACTCTGGTCGAAGTCAGCCCGGTACTTCTTTTTACTTCAGAAGAGTACGAAAAGCACGGAAGGCACACCGCGCTCGATCACTATACATTCAAATGGCGAGATGGGCGCATGGCGCTCGCGCTTGGTCTAGGTTCGCATCCCCATTGTTCTGTTCCGGCCTTTCTTTACGCGTAATCGCGACTCACTAGCCACGCTTATGCAGGTTCTCTATTCAATCACTCGCAGAGCCCGAACGTGTCATACACAACGGACTCGGCAACGGAGTCCATTCGATACATTACTACAAGAAAAGTCTTACAGGACGAGGAGCTGTGCATTTTCTACGGGCACAAACTCTGGTTTGACCCCGTCGACTCAACGGACCGCGTCGATACGGTCCCCACCGAAACGGACGACGGATGGGGCGGGCTCACCAACCTTGGTGATAGCTACGCAGACAATGGCGCGTTGGACAATGCATTTTTCGCCTTTCACATGCAAGGCAATCTCGACGAGAACATTCCCGACGAAGAGCTTCCCTTCACGCGTTTGAAGCTGACACCAGAAGAGGAGGAGGAGGAAGACATTGAGTCCGTTAGGACAGGTAAGTCTTTCAGCAAATTTTCTGTCACATGGTTTGACTTGAAAACTACGTGTTAGAGGAAGCTTGGGTCGTCGACCTACCCAGTCCCCGGATTGCAGCCACCATGCTGAAGTATGTCGTTAGCGATCCCTCGGCCTCGGTAGATGCTGATTGATACAGGTGGCTCAAACAGAGTGGTTTTGACACGCCCTCCTTAGCACACCTCAAGCGCATCCGCAAGCTCGGCGAGCATATGAGCATCGTTCTCATACTAACTAAAGAACACCCTGATCCACCAAGTTTTCCGGCGGATATCGAACTCCCGCCGCCATACGTAGTCACCGTGCCAAGAACTGTCGCTTTGACGATGACGTCGCTGAAGCTCAAGTCGTCACTATGGCCGACGATTTACGCTCCACGCAAGAAATTCGAACCAGAACCCTGGAATAAGGGGCGAGTACTATGGGCCTGCGACGCGATGAGAGAAGTCGTGAGGGCAGCGCAAACTGCCGGGCAGCAGGGCGAGGTACTTGAAGTGGGCCCTATCTGGCAACCGCATCTGCTGAACGTTTATGACAGATACCCGTAGCGGCATACGTTCCCGTACCATACGACGAAGACACACGGGTCGCAACGCGGATGCTAGAGCCGCTCAGCGCACGGGACATGCGAATATCTGCCGCCCATCCTCTCCGGCATTGTATCATCAACCTCGTCCGGGCGGTCGGGGAGCTGCGGGCTTCCACATCTTCCGACGCGCTCCCCGACCCCCCGCCAGAGCTCGCTGATTCAGCCTCACTCTCGGCCGAAAAAGAAGGGGCTCTTGCCGGGCCGTCCCCATTACGCCCTGAAATGGAGGTTCGGAACGGTGCGCACTACCTCTTGACGTCCCTCACGCTCTTCACAACACACGAGCCGTGCGTGATGTGCAGCATGGCGCTCCTGCACTCGCGTGTGAAAGAAGTCTTCTACCTGTTTCCAATGGACAAGACGGGTGGATGTGGGAGCATCACATGCGTACCGAGGTTGGAAGGGGTGAACCACCGGTTTGCGATCAACAAGTGGAGATTTAGTCGGGGAGATGCGTCGGCGTGGATGGAGACAGCAGGACTGCGCATCGACGAGACATTTGATGCATAGTTGTACTGGGGTAGGCGACACGCCCTAAATCAATCTTACCTTCCAATCTACATGTTTATCTCAGGCTCCACGAGTTCTCACGGAGGAGCGTGATACTAGCCCTGCCGTTGCTCAAAAGTCATTATGCCGGTCTGATGCACATGCGACAGGCAGTGAGGGCACGGTAAACAAATGCTTTTGTAGTCGAAAGTGCCTACTGCCTCAACTCGTAACACTAAACGCCTATGTGAAAGGTCCGCAAGTGGTGATAATCCGATTGAAGTCCGTGGTAATCATAAAACGAGATTTGTCCGTCGATAAGCAAGCCTGAGCCCGGGCCGATATTTCTGTGCCGTTGAGGAGTGTTCCCCCCGTCGCTTGCCCTTTAGGCCGAGCTAGCCACGGCGGAGGACACAGCGCTGGAGACGGCGGAGGACACGGAACCGACTGACGCGCTGGCCACGGCGGAGGACACCGACCCAACCTCGGAAACGGAGGCCACAGCGGAGGACTCGTATCCGATCGAAGCGGTGGCCACGGGGGAGGACACGAACACAGTCGAAGCGCTGGCTACGGCGGAGGACTCGAACCCAATCGAAGGGCTGGCCGACAAGATCGAAGAGCTGGCGTAGACCGATCCCGCGACGCCCGAGCTGAACGTTGCGGACACGACGGGAAAGGTCGTGGGGAAGGGTCCAGTGGGGAACAAAGTGTCTGAGATTAAGCCAGAGCTGAACCCGCCGGACTGGGAGGGGCCGCACTCGCCACCGATGGTGATAACGCGTGTCACCGTCACGGTGTGGTCAGGGTAGTATGAGAAGCCTGTGGGTGCAACTCCAGAGACGATCGGTGTCGAGGCGACGACAGTGGCCGTGCCACTGATGGCGGTCCCCGACTCAAAAGCGCTACCGCTGGAGAAGGCAGTTCCCGACACGAAAATACTGGAGCCGGTGGGTTCGACGCCAGAGACGATCGGTGTCGAGGCGACGGCAGTGGCCGTGCCACTGATGGCGGTCCCCGACACGAAAACACTGCAGGAGCCTGTGGGTGCGACGCCAGAGACGATCGGTGTCGAGGCGACGACAGTGGCCGTGCCACTGATGGCGGTTCCCGACTCGAAAGCACTCCCGCTGGAGAAGGCAGTTCCCGACACGAAAATACTGGAGCCGGTGGGTTCGACGCCAGAGACGATCGGTGTCGAGGCGGCGGCAGTGGCCGTGCCACTGATGGCGGTCCCCGACTCAAAAGCGCTACCGCTGGAGACGGCGGTTCCCGACACGAAAACACTGGAGGAGCCGGTGGGTTCGACGCCAGAGACGATCGGTGTCGAGGCGGCGGCAGTGGCCGTGCCACTGATGGCGGTCCCCGACTCAAAAGCGCTACCGCTGGAGAAGGCGGTTCCGGATTCGAACGCACTACTCGCTGCCTCAACGGAAGAAGCGTAGCGTTTTGCCTGGGGGCCAACGGCAACAGCATCACCTAATAATACGGCCAAGTTAGCTCTACCTGAACAAGACCGTACGTTTATATACCAGACTTGCCTCGGACAATGAGCATAGCAGCCAGAACCAAGCTTGCAAGGTGCATCATCTTGAGTAGGAGAGAGGTATAAGACGAGGTGAGCTGGGGAAGGAGAGGAACGAAACTCGGATGAGAAGATGGGATGGGGTCCTCGAGGCCCGCCGTGCCCACACTTTATACAACCTGGCGCAAGGCGCTTTACAGGCCTAGAGAGCGTGGCACTCGTGGTGGAGCTTCCCCCGCGCAATACAGATACTGAGGACCGTGTCCTGCTGCGCCGGTAAGCCCCATTGGAAAGACCTCGGTAGCGGACGTGATCTTCTGCGCAGTTTTCACCCTGTGCAGCCGTTTGTCAACTTCCAGTAAACGGAGAAACTTGAATGAGATTTTCTCACTCATGACGTGGTCGGTGTCAATCTAGATGATCCGTTGCGATCGCCATGGTAGAGACTATAGTCTGGTGTTCCCTGCTGCAGGGAAGCAAGCAAAACCGCAGCTAAACCTCGGGCTATGACAAACCGCCCGTGTTGTCACAGCCAGTGCATCAAGCGTCTCCGCGCCACCTTTGTTATTCTAAAATAGCGACTGTCTTAACATAAGCGCTGCGCCCCGAATGTCGTGGACTTTGACGCAGCGCAGCATATTCAGAGGAAGTAAGCCAGTGCCGGGCGCATGGGTGGAGACCGTGACGATCCTGGATTTTCAACACTCAAACCTTCTTTCCCCTTCAGGCAAACTCACGTTACCTGAGGCACAGCCTTGCGAGCGTCTCGTATTCCCGCTACCGGTAACGGTAGGGGGTCTTTGTGGTGTCTCAACTCCCCCCCGATTTCTGTTCCTGTCACGTGAAGGCACCTGACTTCTTTCGCACGCTTAGACCACTGCTCTTGACCTCACCCATCGACGCCAATTACTCTTTCATCTACCCTCACTCGCATCCGACTTGTCCTTCATTCATGATGCTTGCCATCTGTGCTTCGTACGATGGACATCCAGTCTCCGCACTCCTGGACTACACAGCCCCGCAGTCTTTGCTTTCCAGTCAATTCACTTTGAGAGGCAACATTCCCCGCTGAATGTCATTCAAATCAAATGGCGTGGATCTGTGGTCGCAGGAACCTGTCCGCGTATCAACGCCGTCTGGATGGTGTATGTCTAAAATGCCGTTCTTCGTCACCTATGTCCGAAATCACGTTGTGGTCCTTTGTCGCGACAGGTTCGCCGCGACAGGGGCGAGCATTGCAGACATTTGTCCGCTACCCCTCCTCTACCACCCCGGTAACGCCGTCTGAAGGTCACATCTGGACGCAGGCTCCCTTCGTGAGCACAGGTACGCGGCTTCCCCTAATAACAAGGAGTATATTAAGTTTCCCAGAAGGAACATCTTCGTATTTGCCCGTTTCATATACTGCTAGCGCAGCAGTTAACTCTGTGCTCTCCGCTGACCACCGGAGTGAAGCGTCGTCCTCCCGTGGCTCTGGGAGTATATCGCAGGGGGCCCGTGCAGAGATGCCGAATAACATTGCGCATGCTGTCGGCATCATAGTGCCAGCGGCTGAAAGCCAAGGTGTATTCAGTTCCGACGTGTCAGTAGACTTCTTGCGAAGCATCTGTGCCTCTCATGGGATCAGTGGTGACGATGTGCTAGAGCTGCAGCACTCCTTGATCATGCACGTTTTGTCCGGAGCGTGTGAGTCCCATGTTACTCATGGTGCTCAGGTAGGCTGCCGTCAAATTGCAGGAGCTGTCGAAACTCCGGCAGCATTGCGACAGTCGACTCAATCTATAATGGAGTAGTCCTCCGTCCGTTTGATTGTTTGCTCTTTCTTCTGGAGCGTCTATGTGTTGTATTTCCCGTGGATCTATCTGATATCCCGCACAGTCATGTCGCGATGTTGTTCCGTTTCCGCGACAGTTTACAAACAGTCGACACATTTACTCGCGGCAAATACCACCACAAACCCGGGAACTGCCACTAACGCCATCACAGCCCAAGAACGGCGGACTATACAACACCCATCTTTTCGACAATGCGACACCGCCTCCTGCTCTGCTCATGTGGTGACATACACTCTGGTTTGGTGCATAACTACGCAACCCACGTCGTCCACTTTGGCCTCCGCGTCGAAGCATCCTCTTCGGCCATGCACCTAGCTTTTTTGTTCACCCATCTCCTCACCACCACCACCTCCGCCGCCCCGAGTGACAACAACCCAGACCACAACAAGCCCTCCCCCCGTATTGTGGACTTGGTATATTCCCCTACGCTGTCCAGTGTATATGGCTCCGTTTACTTCACCCGCGTTGACAACGCTCACAAAACGGCCGTCACCTTCGCCGACCAACAACATTTCTTCACCTTTCGCACCCAGAACACTACCATCCCACTTACGCCGATCCCGGAATCCGACCGCACCCTCGCCCGTTCCGACAACGTCGTGACATGCTACGAAACAATCTTGTACGTGCATCTCATTCATACGCTTCATCCTCACTCACCATTTGGACTTAGCGCTCTCAACCTCGCTTGAACGCCCCCCACCAGAACGATTTTTTTACCTCTACAATTATATAACATGTACACCACAGCCTTTTAGTACCTTTGCGCACCGAGACCCTTGTACTCCATTGCACGTAGTGCACATGCCACATCGCCACCAACTGACACCAACGGTAGCGGGGACTGCCGCTCGTCGGCGCTACAGAGTAATACTAAAATTAGGTTCATACGCTCGCCACCACCCTTGCCACCACCGCGACTGCGGCGGCCGCGTATCCCCTCCACGAAAGACAGGCAAGGTTGCGGACATTACTCACCGCTTAGGAGAATATAAGCTGAGGGGCAGATAGCTCTCTCATGCCGCTGTTTCTTGCCCGTCCTACCGCAGCCGCAATGCAGCCGTTTCCCTATTCATAATCAAATAGGTGGCCTTGGCGAACGTCTTCCCTTGTTGACCGCTCCTTCACCAAGAGAACCTTGCTGCCTGTAGCCTCTGGGAGCCTCTAGCTGTTCCCACAGATGCTGCGGATTCTGCATGGTGGCCCATATGGTGAGGACTTTGTGCGATGCGCAGTGCGTACACGAAGTATCTCATCCAGAAGACGACTAGCTGTACCTCGAAGCATCTGGGCGGAAGTATACACCCCGTGCTGCCCAAACCGCCTATGGATTTCGGGGGGGACATCGACCATTAGAGAATGTTACCGCCATATGGCTAGATTTAATGGCATCTCGACCATCCATTATCAGATATCGCGATGGTAGAAGCAGCTTTCAACCTGCTTTTCTATTTGAACAATACGTACAAGTATGTACTGATTGTTCGTGCACAGTGGGCATTATGATTATGGGTCTCGGTTCCGAAAGGAGCTTGAAGGTAAGTAAGTCGCGGCAGGCGCCTATGATCGCAAGCCCGGCTTGCTTCTCACCATCACCTCGGCTCTTGGGTACCTTAGCAAGTACTGTAGTGGAACTTGTCGATCTAACCCTCGCTGAGTAACTCGAGGCATTTCAGCTCGATCCCCGACGTGCTCGACGAGAACGGTACCCATAATCCCAGATGGCGCAATCCGATAGTGCCAAACCCCAGGGTGTCGACCTCTCGAAGCTCACTGTGGCTCAGCTCAAGGCTATATGCAAGGAGCGGAAAATCTCTGGATACTCGAAGCTAGGAAAACCAGCCCTCTTACAGAAACTACAGGGAACTCCACTTTCTCTGAGCGGCGACCCTGCCTCTGCTGGTCTCGAGAACCTTCAAACGGGGCTCCATGCAACTGCCCCGACTAGCTCTGATACTGGTGTAGCTCAGATCGACCCTACTCCTGCTTCCAAACCTCAAACTGCTACTGCTGCGAAGACAAAGTCTAAGGCGCGAAAAACTGCTCCTTCGGCGACAGACTCTGCTCGACAAATTATCAAGCCCAGCTCAGCTCCAGTCTCTGAAAATGTCCCATCTATCTTGGTCCCTGGCCCTGGTGCTTCTCTAGACGAATGCGCCTCGCTTGCTGCAGCTATTTCCTCCCGCCTCCCATCTCCGGTCGTAACGACTCCAGCCCCGCAAGTGACAATCAAGTCTCTCGCTCGCGCCGCCAATGGTGTTAGCGACGCGATCGCTTCCTCTGATACCCCCGCTGCTTCTCTCAGTCTACCGCCTCTTGCCCCTAAGGAGAAAGCTAAGAAAAGAAAGAAGCTGGTGGCCGACAAGGATACAATGCCCCCTCCGCCGCCCAAGAAACCGCGCATACAGCCACCTATTACGATTTCTCAAGAACGCCCGGGTGAAACACCGGCGGGCACAGTCTCCGAGCCAGCGAGCGCATCGCGCACTCCGTCCAAAACCAGCGACGTATCTTGCCCGGTCCCCGCACGCCTCGCGTCGGTCAGCGATCCGGCCGTTACGAAGCCTATATCTACGGTGACGCTCCCTGCAAAGCGCTTTAGGCCTCTCGTCCTACACAAACCCAAGATCTCTCCCGCTTCCGCTCCCGTTCGTCCCGCAGTGTCTACCTCGAATGCTACCGTCGCTGTGACTTCTTCCTCACCGCAAGGTGGACCTATTCCTCTATACTATCTTGACCTGCCCGCACCGTTTGCTGAGCTACCCACTCTGAAATCCATCACACTTCCGCCTCCTCTCGCACAGCGCAAGCGCGTTACTCGCTGGGCTATAATCCTCAGCGGTCTCTCTGACGCGGAGCGTGCCGTATGCGTTCTCGTGTCACGCACATTCAGATATGCAGGTCGGTCTTCCAGCAGTCCGCCCTTTGCTGTGTCATCAATATATGCTGAAATGACATTAGTCTATCTCTCGGCGTCGTCCATCCTCGCCCGAGATTACCAAGGGAAACGACTGGACACCGAAGTCATGCGCAAGTATTCGCAGGCCATGACCAATATGTGGCCATACCTTCGCGTTCGGAAGGCGGAGGTCGCTAACCGAAGGCGCATATACGAGGACTCGTTCTTACCGCGCCTTTTCCAGCGCTGCGGCTTTGGCAATCCCATCGCAAAGCGCTTGTGGGCGTCTCCTGACAAGTCCAAACAACTAGTCATCGCAATGAGGTGTGTGCTATCGATCGCGGCTGGCGAGTATTACTGACAGGGACTATGGCAGATTTGTTCTCACTCGAGCGTGGTTCGAGCTCTCGGTCGGAATATCCAGTGGAGGAAACGATGATCCGACATCCTGGCTTCAGGGTACAGTCGTCGACGTACAGGAAGTTGTGAAGGGGGAGGTGTGGTCTGTCACGCTCGAGCACGTACGGCCGAGACGACAGGAAACGCTCTACTTGCTGGAGGCAACATGCGAGGTGGTCGGGAGACCGTCGAAGACAGTGTCACATGCCACAGACGAAGATCCGATACACACCGGACTTCCCGTGCGCGCAGATTGGTCTGCGTACATCACGCGTTGGAATGGGTCTTCCTCGGGCCAGCATTCCCTTCTCTCGCAGCTCAAGTGGGCGTGTCGCGAAGAATACGATCACGGCATCAGCACACTATGGCTGAAACGAACAGCAAACGAAGGCGAGCTTGGGGCTGCGAAGCGCCAAGTAGCAAGGCGGTACATCCTGGCATCTGTCGTTGGTAATAGGTGTGTTACGCGCCTCTAGAGATGGTGAGCGTCGCTGATCATCCTAAAGTATCAGCGGAGAGTGGATGTCGACAACCGGGATGGCGCAGGACTTCGCCGGCCTTTCGTCTCGTGGTCCTCCCCCGGCTCCGTCGCGAATCAAGGATCCCAAAGTCAACTTGTACCTGCCAGAGTGCGCTCACTTGTTTGGCCCTCCCACCCCTTCCTGCCAACTGATGAATATGTCCAGGCACCATCACGTCGAGAGCGTGCACTTCTCTTCTCCGGGCGGCGGACCACTGCACCCAGCGCTCGCCGTGGTGCAGACGCCGCACAGGGAGTATTACATACTGCGTGATAACGGGATGCAGGTTGGCTGCGAGGAAGAGGGCGTCGCGGCGGTGTGGCGGGAGGTTCTCGGCTGCGACCATCGTGGAGCGTCTGCGTAGCACGTGTGTATGTGTACGGTATGTCTCAGTGCTTATTATGCGTTCGGCTGTTCAAGGAGGTCAGTCTCAAGTGGCTGTTGCACGCAGCCCTCGTCTTCCGCGTCGAGGGGGCAGCACAGCTCTGGGTGCACGGAAGCGGAGATAGCCGGCCCCGAGCGGTGCGGGGCGGATAGGCCGGGAGCATTAAGTATACTGATTGCGGGGAGTGCACACGCGTAATGAGTGTCATCCGCGGTGACTTGCGTCGGAGGATGCATGACAGCCCTCGCGGGATTCGCAGGCCGCAAAAGTCGCAGAGGGCCCTCCGGGGGCGCATGCTCGCCTGATGAGAGGCGTTTTCGGTCGGCTTCCCGGCATCAATTGCAATGAGGAGTCTGTCCCAGCTGATTTTCTAGCAAAGAACTTCTTACGCCGCCCGTCGGGCTGTGATCACAGAGGTCCCGCTGCGCCCTACATAACCGCCCGTATCTCTTCCGCTCCGTCCACGTACTCCCTCCTCCTGCCCCTCCTCGCTTCCCGGAATGTCTGGACAGAGCAGATTCAACCAATTCCCCATCCTCCTCCCGCCCGGCGCGGACTACCACAAGCAGTCTATCGCGTTACCGGGCTCGGAGCGCCCTGGTCACAGCGGTGAGCAGAATTTTGTGTCGCGAGACGACGCGCGACTGACTCCTGTTCAAACCAGCAATATATCGCCATGGTCAGTCAACCCTGCCAAGGACCGCTCTGTTCACCTTGTTTATGATCTCTGCACAGCCCAGTTCCCTTTGGTGACCCTGGATTCGCCCGGCGTTTACACCAATCTCATCGAGCTGTACGATGAGGGCTTCCGGATCGCTCGGGGCGGGGCCTTCCTCGGACATCGCCCTATTCTCTCGAAGAAGCCCCTCCAGTTTGCGAACCACCACGTGTGGCAGTCATGGGTAGACGTCGACGCGCGGCGGCGCGCCGTGGGGAGCGCTCTGCACAAGCTGTTCCAATCGGGGGAGCTCGGCGGTGGAGACCTGGACACGGTCGGGATTTGGAGCAAGAACTGCCCCAGTAAGTGCTCGCCCGTCGCCGGCTCTGCGGAACAATAGTCGACGCGTTATACGCCAGATTGGCTGCTCGTGGACCTCGCGTGTCAAGCGTATGGGAAGATTGGCGTGCCATTGTATGACACCCTCGGCGCGGACTCTGTCGGTGCGTGCATCTTCCCAGTCCTGTCAATCACAGCTTCTTACATTGAATGACACAGAATATGTGTATGCATCTCAACCATATCGTTCGTAGCATGCATAGCTAACATGCGCTGTCCAGAATCAACCATGCCGAGCTGACAAGCGTATTCGCTTCGCCCGAGCATATCCCGTTCCTCTTGACCATTGCTGCCAAGGTACCAACACTGAAGATGGTCATTTCCATCGAGCCCCTCGAGGACGATGAGAAGCGCGTCTTGACTGCATGGGCGAAGACGAACAATTTGAAGCTGAGGGATATCGCCGACAGTGCGTTATCCAGTGGGGTCAAATCATTTACCCTCAATGCTCACATGTCGTGCAGTCGAGGAGCTCGGACGTGCTAACATGATTGACGTAATCCCGGCGACATCAAGTACGCTGGCTACTATCTGCTATACTTCCGTGAGCACGTCTGCATATTCCACGCATATACTCACTCTAAACCATTCCACCAGGGCACTTCCGGGGTGCCTAAAGGTACGCTGTCCATGCATCGGAATATGTCAACTATGACTAATATCATCCTTGCAGGCGTGTTGTTGAGCCACGGGAACATGGCCATCGCCGCCTACGCATTCATGCATCACTTCGACATCCAAGGAGATAGAACCTGCATGGCGTTCCTGCCGCTCGCGCACATCTACGAGGTGCGTCTCCACCTCCCCTCCGCCCAGACAGGACTTCTCACGTCTCCGATCAGAGAATCATGGAACTCTGCACAGTCGCGCTCGGGAAGCGCATCGGGTACACCACCGGCGACCCCACGCGCTTCCTCGAGGACATCCAGATCCTCAAGCCGCACTTCGTGCCCCTCGTCCCGCGCGTGCTCAACCGCGTGTACCAGTCCGTCGTCGCCGCGGGCGACGCGCCCGGCCTCAAGGGCGCGCTCTTCCGCCAGGCCGTCGCCGCGAAGCTGCACAACCTGCGCACCGCCGGGCGGCTCACGCACGCGCTCTGGGACCGCCTCGTCTTCCGCAAGGTGCGTGCACGCTGCCAGCATCTCCGACCCTGATAGATACAGACGCATGCATCCCTCATCCTCCATCCCTGATCCTGATGCGCGCTTCCGTTCGAACAACTCTGATCCTGATCCCGACGTGCAGGTCCACGCAGTGCTCGGCGGGCGCGTGATGGTGATCGCGTGCGGCTCGGCGCCATTCAGCGCGAACATTGCCGAGTTCCTCAAGGTCGCGCTGCTCGCGGACGTGTGCGAGGGGTACGGGATGACGGAGAACGCCGGCTGCTGCACGTCGTGCTGGCCGGACGACCCCACCGCGGGTGGCGCGGTCGGCGCGCCGCAGCCGTCGTCGGAGGTGAAGCTCGTCGACGTGCCGGAGCTGGGCTACCGCGCGACGGACCAGCCTTACCCGCGCGGGGAGCTGTGTATGCGCGGTGGGCAGCGGTTCATCGGGTATTACAAAGGTAGGCGTGATACGGCATGTGTGGAAAGGGAAGACACTCACGGGATCTCCGATAGATATCGAGAAGACCAAGGAGACGATCGACGAGGAGGGGTGGTTGCACACGGGTGACATCGCGACGCTCGATGACTACGGGCGCTTCAAGATCATCGACCGCGTCAAGGTAAGCTCTCCCACACCCTCTCCGCTGGGCCTGACTAAAGCTCACGCACCGCGCACGTGCAGAACATCATGAAGCTCGCTCAGGGCGAGTACGTCGCGCTCGAGCACGTCGAGAACGTGTACACGACCGCCCCGCTCATCGCGCAGCTCTTCGTCTACGGCGACTCGCTGCAGTCTTTCCTCGTCGCCGTCGTCGTGCCTGATCCTGCGCAGGCGGCTGCGCTCGTCGCGCGCGTCACTGGCGAGCAGCCCGCGGACTCGGAGACGCTCCAGCGGCATCTGCAGGACAAGCGGGTGGTGGACGCTGCGCTTGCGGAGCTGAACAAGGAGGTGAATGTGCAGCGACTCAAAGGGTCAGTCTCGGGGCATTATGCGTTTTTGTGGCACTGGAAGCTGATGTAGGTTGCAACAGCTTTGAGAAGATCCGGCGAATCCACCTGACATTGGACGCGTTCACGATCGAGAACAACTGCCTGACCCCGACGCTGAAAGTTCGCAGGTAAGTGTTGCAGCGCCCGATGGACATCCTGCTGGTTGCTAAACGATGCTATAGGAAAGAGACGTACCAAAAGTACAAGCAGTACATTGATGCGCTCTATGCTCTTCCGGACCCTACTGCATCCAAGCTATGAGACAGTCCTAGACGACCCGGACTTCTTAGACTGCTGCTAGAACATACCTTGCCCTGTACCATATTGCTCGGAGCTTCGCGATGTCGTTCTCATCCGCGCTGCACCAGCGTGCAGCGTGCGATCTGATGAATCCGAAATGCTTCGCTTGTATATCACAACATTATTTGTACATCCTGCTTCTGTTATCTCATTGTAGGGCGCAATATACGCGAGTGCCTACGCTGCGGCGAACCCAGCCTTGCTGTTCGTGAGCTCCGCACCGAGCTTGTACCCAAGCACCTACGCACGCCGTCAGACACCACACCCAACACTCGCAGTCACCACATGTACACGCACCTTGTCCCAGTCCAGCTTCGAGCGCGTCATGGGAAGCGCCCGTCGCAGGCCCTTGAACGTCTTCTCGCCCATCTCCGCATACGTCTCGTTCAGCGACGCCTGGTAGCGGCCCTCCTCGTCCTCGACGAGCGCGAGCACCTTCGTCGCGGCCCCCGCGCCGCCCGCGGGCGCGATCGCGGGCGGGAGCGCGAGGGACAGCGCGTGCGTCGTCGCGAGCTGCACGTTGCCCTGCTCGTAGTAGTGCACGTTCAGCAGGATGCGGCCCGTGACCTGCTTCGCGGCCGTATCGATGATGTATTCCGAGCGCCAGCGGCCGGACCTGGAAGGGTTAGCGCATGAGCATCGTGAGCGAAGAAAGGCGGAGGGGCGGGCGTACCAGAAGTTGTTGGGGTTGTACTTGTTCGCGACGATCTGGATGGTGAAGCGTGTGGAGGAGCCGGGGGTGGAGAAGACGGAGACGACGCCGTCGTGGTAGTGTGCGCTCAGGTATGTCAGCGCGGCGTTCTCAAGCGCTACCCTGCGGACTGTACTTCAGCGGACATGTCGGCGGGGGTATAAGGTGAGAATCGCGCACCGGAACGGCTCTGACTCTGCATCGGGCTCGACGTGCTCTGGGTCGGACGTCTCCTGCGGCGCAGTTGTTGAGCGGACCCGGAGCGAGAATAGAGGTTATGATACACACGAGGGTCAAGTGGTCGAAGCGGAAACTCGTCCGTGATCGAGGGTCCCAATACCTGTCCTGCGAATGCTCGTCGTCTCCGTCCGTAGTCGTACTTGGGATCCGCGCAGCGTCACTGATTATAGACTGGAACCACAACGTTAAGAACAAGGGTACGCAACAGAGGACAAAGCATTGCGTACCTGGTGCTGGTGTCCCGGCACGTCTGCGGTCGTGAACTGAGCGAGGTTGTACTCCTGCAACGCGGGCAGCACGCCGGCCTGCAACGACTCGTCGTCGGAGATGATGTTGCGGACATCTAGTGGGATCGACGCGATTCAGCTACGGCCGCGCACTCAAGCCACCAAGTATTTGATTCACCATTCAGCACGTCGTTGATCTCCCCCGGCGGAGACTGGAGCAGGAACTTCGATGCAGCCTTGATACGTTCTGCGTCTTCCATGTTCACAGACTGATTTTTCAAGACAGGCAGTTCTTGTAAAGCAGCCTTCAAACACGCGGCGAGGAGGAAGACACTTTGATTCGACCAAGTATCTCCGCGCCTTGGAGGCGAAATCACGCTAAAGAGACGGTCACGAACGTCACATTTCCCTGACGAGGTCCGCACGTGCGGGACACGCGTCGTGGAACGGTCACGCTTTCTTAACCTCGATGTGTAAGCGCCCATGGCGTCTCTTCTTCCGCGTCGCACCACCGCCTACCGCGCGCCGCGCGCATGTACCCACCTCCCGTGAACTTCATATGAGTGTAAGTACAACGCACAGACGAATTTCTTGAGACACGTTGTGACTCGTTGTCGACAAGCAGACCAGACTCGTCAAGCAGCGTTGTCACCATGACGGCTGCGATTATGTCTCCACCGGTTCCGCGGCAGAAGCGGTCGCCGCCGCTATGTCTTCACACCAGAGTCGTTACCACAGGTCAACGGGGCACATACTGTATAACGGCATGCATCCAACGAATCTTTTTACGCTGGCGCTGCTAACGTCTGGAATCCTCTCTTAGGGAAGACAATCACAGTCCGCAGAGACCCGGAAACGAGCGAGGTGACCTGTCCATGTGGCCACTATCGTAGCAGAAATATCAGCCAGGTCCAGAAGCACTCAAAGAGTCATCACGGCGGACGTCCAGGTTCTTCTTTGAGCGGTGCCGACATCTTCGCCAAAGCCAACGTACGCGCAGAACCTTCAGTTGCGCGAACGCCCGTACAAAGTGCAACTGCGGCTGGGTCGTCCTCCAAGTCTCGCCCGTCAAGCGAGAGGCAGCCGATATCTGCGTGGCGGGACAAACTCGCCTCCAGTCTAGCGAAACAGCCGTTGCCTGCGTTGGCCACTGGTACTCCAGCAAAGGCCACCGCCCTGAAACGTGCCAGGGAGGATGAAGGCGACCCCGGCCCCTCATCGAAGGCGGCACGTTTGTTTGGCGGCGTGGTCATCACCAGCAAATCAAGGTCTGCTACTCCGCGTCCCAGCAAAGCCAAGTTCAAAGAGATCGAACCGCTGAACCTGGATTCGCACGACGACCCTCTCTCATCCGTCGCCGCGGACCAGCGAACATGCATCCTCTGCTCCAAGGTCGTTGTGTGCCACCTTAACTACTGGAAGGGTCGCTCGGACTTCACATGCAGCGCTTGTACGCTGAAGCGTTCTGCGAAACACGCGACAGTGCCCACAGGCAAGTATTCGGGTGCGGAGCCGGGTCCCAGCACTTCCCGGCCCTCTGCGGACAAATCAACGCTGGAGCCCGTACGGGGCCATCTTACAGACATGGTGGGGAGCAGTGCCACGGTACGGTTGCGCACCTGTGATGTCTGTCTGAAGAAGGGCGAGCGTACCGCAGATTGGAAGAAGGCCAACGGGCGGTACACATGCGGGGCGTGTGTCACTTCGGAGGCTACCAAATATCAGACTGCGACTCATCGCCCCGCCCCTGCCGTTGCGCAGAAGATCCCACCTAGACCGCGGCCAAGAGTGAAGCACGCCGTTGTCCCACCTACCACTAGCGCGCCCAAGGAACCGACTCCTCCCAGCCTCCCGGCCGTTGTCCCTGCTGTGCAGCGCGACGGCCCGCGTCCCAACGGCGCCGTCGCCATACTGGAAGCTCCGCAACGCCCTCCTGTGATCAATGCCTCGACTCCCGCCTCTAGAACATCAACCGATCCGGGCGCACTCCCAGCCCTCGCATCCGCACACTCAGAGGACGATGCTCGGCCAGTCATCGCGGCTGTAGCAAAACCGCAGAAAGCACGCTACGTTACGAAGAAGATGCGCGCGCAGGCGTTCCGCTACTGGTTGGATGGCGTGCTCGACGACTACTACCGACACAAGGCTGCCGGCAACGACGCCGACCCGCTGCTAGTCGACCGCAACGATTACCAGCACGCCAGAGTCATGCAACGGAACGGCGGGACGGTGTACTCGACAGCTCGCGCGTTCCAGACCGCCCTGGTGGCGGGCCTCGAGGCGCTGGTTATGGACAAGGGTGCTGTGCTGCAGTTCTACGGCGGGTACTCAATCGTCGCGCAGCCAAAGATCGGCCATTCGGAACGCGGGGTCAAGGTGCAGGCTCTGCTGCGCGATAGTGGGTTGATGTGAGAATCTTCAACGATGTGTTGTGCGTGCTTGAGGCGGGCAGAGCTGATTTGAGTGTGACAGGTTCGACGAGAGTCGCGCGGTGCATGGGCGTTCGATGGGCGATGCTGGACGTCTACGCCGTGAGGAGACGTCATGGAGGTACCCTTGCATGTGCGGGCGCAAGGTCGGCGCTGGCTCGTCCAAGCACAGCGACGCGATCCGCAAGATGAAGGCGCTGTCAGGGAATCATGGTACGTGTGGGGGCGACATCGTGCTTACTATTGGGGACGACTTCGCGCTACTCGAGGCGTACGGCATCAAAGGGCAGTTCATATCTCTACGTGTTCAACACTAATACTTCGTGTGCGGCTACTATCATGATAGTCCGTCTATTCTCTATATTACGATCTCGCGTTCAACATCGACGTTTATACCTATAGCTTCATTGAGTCGTAATGCTCATACGTTTACCCTTGCGATATAGTCATTATCTTTTTTGCTTTTCGTTACCTACCTGCGTAGATAGCTACGGCTGGTTCTACCAATCACAATAATCTGCTTTTGTCGAGGTCGAGCCATATCGCACTAGCTGGAACTCTTGTTCGTGATGGGGTCGCCCACCGAGATTGCTGGCAGGCGTATGTACCCATGAATTATATGTATATATTGTGACATAGCCCACAAAGAGATGCCGGAGTACACAGTCTGCAGACTCTCGGGTACACAAACTTTCATGTACGAAATAAAACATAGAAAGGGGACCTAATCATCATCCGAGTCGAGCAAAAAGTCCTCCTCCTGGCCCCTAGCGTACCTATCCAACACCTCCTCTCGAGTCCACTGATGCTCCGACGCTGTCTCGCTCTCAGAATCGTCCAGTGTACCGTCGAAAGTATCGTCCAATGCCGTCTGAGACTCGGATGCCTGCGACTTGGACCCATCATTACTCTCCTCTTCATCAGCCCCCTCGTCCTCGTCCTCTACCTCATCCTCGTCCTCGTCCTCGCGCTCATCCTCCCATTCACAGTCCATGGGGACGAAGTCCGACCCCGATTGCGTGTCCTCGTCGTCCGATGCGCCACAGAACCCGACAGGATCCCCTGTGTTACCGCCCACATCGGGGAAGACTGCCCACGACGTCTGGAGGACCATAACGCCCGGTAGCGTTAACAGGCGCACCTCTTCGCCGCTCACGGTGGACGGGTCACAGATGAGCGGGAGGCGCGCGGAGTGGGGCGCGGCAAGATATCTGAGGGCGGGCGGCAGCATGCGGACGCCACGCAGGGCGGGGATACTGCTCTCCCGGCCCATCTCGCACATCAGCTCGACGACGCGGCGTTTTTGGGCGGGAGCCCAGATGTCGAGGTACTGCAGCGTGGGCGAGACAATGACGGGGAGCAGATCGAGCGTGGAGATGTGAGGCAGAACGATGTGCTTGATGGAGGGGCAGAGCGCGTGAAGCTTCGCGAGGACGGGGCCCACATCCTCGTCGGTCCATTCGTCGCTTGGCAGGATGTGGAGGTACTCGAGGCTCTGACCGAGTTGTTGCAGTGCCCTTAGCGGGGCTGTGTCGCAGTCCAACACCGTGAGCTCCTTCAGGCTCGGGAAGCGCCACGTGTTGCGAACGTAGTCTTCGAGGTCCAGAAGCGTGCAGTGTACTTCGAGTGACCGGAGGTGGGCGAGGGTGATGGGTTTCAATGAAGGGAGCGCTCTGAACCAAGTAGTCTCTGTATCAAGGTCGGCAGAAATTGGTCCCAAGCGCACTGTCTGGAGGTGAGTCCCCTTCTTCAAGAGACGGTGCATGTACTCGATTTCATGCTGGTCCATTTCTTGTGTGAGTGTCAGGTGTTGTAGACCAGATGCACAACGCTTAGCAAGGGCGTTGACGGGAGTGTCACCGTGAGTGTCCGATAGCCACATCGGATCGTACCACTGCTCCGGATCGTCCGGAGATGGGGAAATCAACCGTTCATCTTGATAGGAGCCGAGCTGGTACTCGAAGGCAGAGAGCCTCGTGCAGTGTTGTAGGACCGTGATGAGGTCCGCCTTGACGATATCCGCGCACGGAGCAAGCACGAGGGACTGCACAAGGCGAATGCGCTTTATGAGCTTACTCCGGTCTGGGGCGGAATATACCAACCGACCAGAGCGAAGGGTGCGTGCAAGGGCGCTGATTTGTCCCATGCGTCGGAGAGCGATGTCGGCGTAGAGGGACTTGGTGGCGGGGTCATGCCAGGTTTTGCAAACCGAAGCGAGCGCCCTCCGTGTACTGACGGATAGTAGCCATTCACTGCGAGGGCCTGCCACGATGGAGATATCATGACAGTCGTCTGGAGGGATTGTTGCTAGGAAAATGCGTAGCAGCAACTCTTGCGGAAGCCGGCCCGTATCGCGAGACAGGCCACCATGAGATGATTCTGTAGGCTGAAGATATAGAGGTGGTGAGTAAGTGTACGGTGTTATGGAGATGGAAGCAGAAACAATTCTACGAGAGAATCCTTGTTCTCACACTGGGTGAGCAAGATAAACAGAAACCCACCTGCGTGCCAGTGCGGGTAGGCCGTTGTTCGCCAGCCACCGTACTGCCGAGGTCGAGCTTCCGTTGTTTGTCCTCGCCGAGCGTTCCACCACGTATAGAGGTCACTAACTCATTGAGGGCGGCATTTGCATCCTTAAGGGCACTGTTTGCATCATTGAGGGCGGCGTTGCCCTGCTTCAAAGCAGTATTTAATTCTCGGAGGGATGCATTTTCGTGTGCCAACCGGGCGACTTCTTCCTGCAGGTTCATGAGCGCACCCGAATTGGTACGACCAGATGGCACCGACGACGGTCGTAGGTACCCGCAGAGACACTCAGTAGGTGGTGGTTCCCTCGGAGGCTTAAGCGCTTATCTATAGCGCTCAGCAAGTACTTATTGGATGCACTGTGCACGCGCAGTACGGTGCCATGCTTTGTATTTCGAGCATTGAACCTCATGTTCTCCGAAATCGACAATACAGATAGGCTACAGTACATAATACGACTCGAGCAAAGTCACCGGGCCTGCGGAAAGTAAGGAGACTCAAGAACGTGCGATCTCACTTCATGATATCTGACTTTACATAGTAGCGAAGTTGAAATGTTCATAATCAAGCGCAGTAATACCCCAAAAGCTCCTCTTCCCACAACCACCACCACGGTCGGTTTCCCACGGCATGAGCAAGGAGCGGTTCATGCCCGGGGGTTTCGTCGCTGCCTTAACGCGACGCAAAACGTATATATACACATCAAAAAGTACGCAGGACAGGACTAGAAGTGCAACAGCGCACAGAAGCAAACCCGAGACCAAGAGCACGAAGCCATGAAGAAACCAAACAAAATGCAGCTCCCAGGAGCAGGCTCCCAGGAGCAAACCCCTAGGGGTTAAACTAGACCGAGAACCAGCGTACAAAAGCGTTGCCGCACAATGAGAACACACAGGAAACGACCCAGACAACAAAACGAGCGGGAAGTCGACGGAACAACTGACTCGCAAAGAGAAACGGGGAGCCGGCCCGAGAGAAAGGGGAAGAGACACGCGAGACGCTTAACGCCCAGCCGAAAACCCGCACAATAACAAATAAAAAGTAAAGTAAAACAAAATAAATAAATAAAATAAAGCAAAATGAGACGAACATGAAGACTACAAACAGCCCAGTGAAAACAAAACCGACTAAACCACAATAGAAAGCCACGGAAACCCGCGAATATGCCCGAGAATGCGATACCAGAGTAAATAAGTGCCAGAGTGTTGCTGCATACAATAATGATGGCTGAAACGTGTCTCAGAAATGCTGTACATACCCTAGAAACCGAGAGAACTGCGACTGGGATGCATAACACATGCGAAAATCCTAAATATATAAAACCATGTGTACCCAAACCCATCACCCAGCATGTAGAAGGTGGCAGCCCAGCTGTAAGAACCGCAAGAGAAACTACAACCAGGCGCGGGACGAACAAGCGCACCCCTGACGATTACCGACAACAAATAATGACCCAAAGGGAAGGACCGCAGGAATCAAGCTGGAGTGTAAACATGAGTCACATGTAGAATGAGAACTACCTGCTAACAGGAGCACCCATCGCTACACATGACTCCAAGTCTAAGTTACGAATAACTGAACGAAGCAGCGAGGAAGCATAAACCGAAATGCACAAACCACAAGGAAAGGCCGAGACAAAGCGAACGACTATGGAATGAATGGAACCCCAGATACTGGGCGAGCCCAAAGGAATCGATAAGGCCACGTAATCGAAGGGAGTCAGCGGACCAGTACAACCGAGTTTCCCAGGGTACAAAGCATGAGAAATGAGGGTGCGCGCTAGACGGGAGAACAATAAAAAGCAATGGGACACAAAGATCCAAGCACAAACTCCCTGATGAAAGACAGTAAGGGGTAGAACACCCCCCCACCACAATAACAAACTAGAAACCAGTAAGCAGTGAAAACATGTACTAGGAGAAAACATACAAAGAGCTTGACGATGTGCTGAACAGCCCCGCGCTTGACGCAAGCGAATAAGAAAAGAAAAAGACTATAAGAAGCTGAAGGAGAGTTGGATCTGACCAGCCATGGAGCACAAAGTCAGTGTCACCCTCCACCTCAGAGTCAGGAACTGCTCACGACAATACCCACCACCCATCCCAACTGCACAAGGCATTCCCCTCTTCACCCTCGCACTGGCCCCAAGCACCCCAATAACGATCGGTACCACAGTGACGGCTGTGTTGCTGAGACCAATGGACGAAGAACAAAGGAGGGGAGAAGGAGCGGACGCCAGTCGGAGGGTAGACGAGTTGGGCGTCGAGGGAGTCGTCTTCGCGGCGAGGCGAGTGGACAGTCTCTGCGCAGAAATCCTTATCAGAAACATGGGGCCGGGAAGACCGAAATACGTGGCAATACTTATCCACGCTCTCCCGGGGATAATAATCGGCAAAGATCTGATGGGAAAACTGAGGTCGCCGACAGCGAAAGCCACCGGATGGGAAGGCCTTGTGACCGCATCGACGAACTGCTACTGGGAGGAAGGACGACTGGTCATGGCGCAGTACCCGCCGGTCATTGAGAGGAATGTGGTGGATGAAACGCTGGAGGAAGGATGGCTTACGAGTAAACGGGAGCTCGGAGAGTTATCGAGGAGGATGGGAGTGTCATTCCAATCGTTCCAGATACCAAAGTGATGCCCATGAGGCCTGCGCACCAATTCATAGCCCATGGCAAATGAAAGGCAAACGCACACCTAAAACAAATGCAGGTTAGAAAGAATCAAAGAAACCAAAACAGACCGGACAACGAAATAGAAGACTTAATATCGGTCAAACGAAATAGGTCGCGCCGCGAAAAGAGACCCCAAAACAAGGGTACGCAGTGCAAACAACGAGACTTGTAAAAGCACAGACATACGCACACGTACAGAGTGACCCCGAAAAGAAAGCACAGAAGGCCACGTGGGGATCGACAGGGACAAAGCAATGACGTGGGCAGGACTAGCCCAGGAACTGAAAGGACAAATGCAGAACCGCTGGAAGTAGGAGTCAACAATAAAACAGGGACAGAATCGGAGCATGACTAATACTACGACCGGGGCCGAGGACCGATCAGGGTCGGAGCGCCGGCCCTTACACGTAACTGACGAGCACTTGACGAGAGGCCACCGTAGGCCCATGCACACCCCCCTCCTCGCTTCCCCCCACAACGTACTAGCGCCAAAGATCCGACCGGTCAGCCAAACCTGAAAGCCTACCAACAAAATAAAAGCGCGACAATGACCAGAAACAAGTCACTATCCGTGTGAAATTAGCGGAGCAGGGAGGATGGCAAAGGGACGCGGAGGGGTGAAGGACCAGGAGCCTGACAGAGCGTGCAGGGGGGCGAGGAAAGGGTGAGTCAATCGCACAGATGACGCTGGCAGGAGCGACCGAGCGGGAAACAGTATACCGCAAGGGGTGCGGGAGGGCGAAAGGAGCGGGCCGTAGCGTCAGGACCAATCAAACACGACGATGCTGGCCGAAGACGCGACGTGCGCCGCGATGACCTCCAGCGCGCAGACACCGGAGTGGAAGTGCCCCTGCATAAAAGAATCGGACGAGCTACCGTAAATATATGGCTCCCACCTCCCGCAAACGCCCCTCGCTGCAGGACGACGAAAGGTCCCCAACACCTACCCCCCCTCCTAAGAGACCGCAACGCCTGCCCATGAGTCTCCAGAAAGCGATCAATACGCCGGACGAAACAGGCCGGGAGCTCTACGAAGCCGAACACGGAATGGGGCCGAGACCGTGTGGACGGCTAGCGGCGGTAAGCCCGCTGCGAACTAAGCCCGGGCTGTAACTGATGCAGAACAGATACAGGACGCCCTCGACGAGTGCGCTAGAGAACAGAGAGAAGGGCTAGGGAGCCTTAGAGGCGGAGCGGTAAGCAGTAACAAGCCCAAGTCGCCCAGATCACTAAAGGTACAGGACGTAGACGGATGCTACGGGCGTAAATGAGCCGCCGACGAACCCCCTTACGCCCAACGAAGAAGAAATCCAAAAGGATAGAAAGGGGATAGCAAACGCCAACGACGGCGCGAGAGCTGATGGCACGTCCCACACCACCGGCAGGGAGGGCCTGGAGATAGCGGCTGAGACAAGCGACGACAACAACAACGGTGCGGCGGTTGAGCTCGAACTTGAAACAGGCCTAACGAGGGCCATAGACTGGGCGGCGTACTTCCCCGAGCGGACGGGACATGAAGACCAGACTGGCGATGCGGCCGAGATGTCGACAGCGTCTCCCGGACTCACAAACCTATCGTACCATGGAGGGAGCGTAGCCTCCAGCGACGTAGGCCTCATCATCGGAGACCACCTGTGCCAGGGCGGTCGTCTCGAGGACATCGTCACGGACCGCATCGATCGATACGGACGACCCCTGCCCGGGTACGAAGATCAACAGGAGCAGGAGCAGGAGAGACAACGCAAGCGAACGCGCACAGAGGGCGAGCCAGCCCAGGAGCCCCCCCAACAGGTGATACGGTTCCGGAAATATAAAGACCTCCCGACCCCGAGAACCAAAGCGCGTCGTGCGGAAGAACGCAGGACAGCCAGAGAATCGGCCGTGCCAGAAACGAACATAGGTGCCCCCCTCCTACCCTTCCAGTCGGCGGCAGAGCTCCACAGAGCCTGGCTGCTCTCGACCGCGACCGCGATGGAGAATGCGCCACTCCCGCCGACGCCCGCCCTCCCGCCCCTAGAGGATCGTCTCCTCCGAATGCCCTCGCCGATGCGACTGCCGCCACCACCGTCTCTCCTAAGCAGGACGAACGGCGCCGAGGCCACCGGGAACACCGTTGGCAATCAGGCACGCGCCGAGAGCCGCACCGACGAACTCCGCGAGATGGAAGTGGACCCCCAGCCCGCCCTCTACCATGCGTCTCGCCAGACGACCCCCGACCCGTGGAGTCAGCTCCTCATAACACCGACAAGAGCTAGAACGCGCGGAGCCCCCACGCCGCTTAAGCCATCAGCCCTAGAGGCAGGAGAAATCGATGGACGCACGACGGGCCCGAAGACAGAGGGCGACGGCGAGCAGAACACGGTAGCCCCTGAGGACGAATGGGACGCAAACCCGTGGCCGACGGCTCCACTGGGAGGACAACTGAAACCGACGATGAAACCAATGTCGAAATACGACTTCATGCCAACGCCAGAAGGAGGCTTCCCTGAGATCCATCATGCGCACCCCGAAGCGCTCCTACGAGACATGAGCCCCGACAGAATCAAGGACATCTGGGAGGATGGGTCGGAGGACTGCCTCTTGCTCACGGTCTTCAACACGGGCTTCCCGGGGCCGGGACTAGCGGCACCGATGACCAAGACCGTGAAAGAAGTCGTAACGGACTTCATACGTGCGGAAGGAGTCGGAAGCGCGGGCGAGGATATCGTTGTCGTCGCACCGGAACCAGTGTGGATGCCGAACATCGGGAAGAGGGGATCGCCGCTCACATGGGTCCTCTACGGGCTGGACAAGACGGCGAAGCAGCGAGCGATCGCGAAACGAGTTCTCTCATGCGAAGAGATCACGGTGCTCGTCCACGAACGCGAGATCTACCTCCCGAGGTACCTAGTCACGCTAGTAGGCTTCATCCAAGACGTCAAGAACGACATCGAGAACACCATAACCAAAGCTTTCCGAAGCGATCGCGTGAAACGAAAGATCGGTGAGCTGGTCCGAGCAAACCCGGAGTTCCGCCGCAAATACAAGACGCCCGCCGAGGCCATAGAAGCGGTGACAGCGTCCGTCGACTATCGCGTGGACGAACTGGACAACGGCAACCTGCACGTTGCGGTGTTCTGTGACCCGCCCGCCGTCGACATGGCAGCCTGGTCAGAATGGCGCAGCTTCATACTCGCCACCCCCTTCCCCGCAAAGTTCAACCCCCCCGGGGAAGCCAGAATCCTCGAACCGTGCGCAGGATGCCACGGCGCAGACCACGTCGCGCACAAGTGCCCGCTCGTCCGAGCTGCAGGGTGGAAGGGTCCGAAGGCGGGCGACGGAGTCTTCGGGACTGCAGACCCGAGAGCCACGAGAGGAGGAGTGCCGCAGCACGGAACGAACAGGCAGTACGCGGGGCAACAGCCGCTAGCGCGAACAGGAGACCCGGCACCACAGGGTGGCCCGGCATCGCCGAGGCCGCGTTTCGCAGGCGGGCAGGCAGTGTACAACGGAAGAAGTGCGCCCGTGGGGCCGCCCGTCCAACAGATGCAATGGCAGCGCCCCCCGCCGCGAACGAGCAGGGGGAGGGGTGCAGCCCCAGGACAGGCTGGCCGCGGAGGCCGTTCCGCAAACCTGGGAGAGGCCTGGGGAGCGGAGGGACTCCAGTGAGCACGGACACACACGAAGGGAAGTATTGATGCATCATCTTGATGAAATAGCCACGTCCTGTTAGCGTGTACCGACAGTACTATAGCGCGTAGTGGCTGCGCCGTCTTGGCAATAAAACGGTATACGCAAATGGGGTGGCAAGCGTGCAGAAAGGGACCCACACTACAACCCCACCTGAACGTGCGGCCGCAGTCAGGCAGCCAAATATACTAACGGGCGGTTCGCTGCACGGATAGGAAACTGCCTGAAGGCCCAAATGCATGAGAATGCGACAACCGGAGACCTATTGAGGTCGTCAGCGAGCCGGGCCGAGAGGCTGAAGTCGAAGGAGCTGAATGGGCAACTCCGAGACATAGCTGAAACCGCACTGCCGGAAAGCAGCTCCAGTAGTAATTGCTGTAACTGCTGGATAAACGCAGCAACAAACCAACACACACACACAACGGCCGAACAGGCACCACTACAGGAAAACACAGGACAAACGGTACAACAGCGCCTCGACCGACCGGAAAGCCATGACGCCCCGAATGAGGGGACAAGTAGCTCTAACCGGGAGGGAGTGAACGGACACAGCGAAACACACGGCGACAGGCAGGACCGATCGGCAGAGAGGCCTGTCAACGTCAGTGGCAGAAGTGATACACCAACAAACGGAGAGGGCGGCACAGGACAAACAAATGGGAGGAGAAGCTGCAGCGAAGAGCCAACAGGGGAGCGCTGGAACGGAAGAAAGCGGTGCACCAAATCCAAAATCAAAATAGCCACGCTGAACATTAGGGGGGGCGGCGCAGTCACGACAGGAGGACCGAGCGAGAAATGGCTGCGAATAAACCAGCTCATGAGAGAGAAACGCATCGCAGTCCTGATGATACAAGAAGCCCACCTAGTCGAGAATGAGGCGGAGGAACTCAACCGGCTCTTTGACAGCAGTCTAAAAGTCTTTACAATGCCGGACCCCGTAACACCGACGGCAGCACGAGGCGTAGCCTTCGTACTAAACAAGACACTTGTCAACACAGCCGAAGCTAGAGTGGTAACATTAATCCCCGGGAGAGCGGCGGCGCTGAGCCTCGGATGGGCAACAGGCAAAACACTGACCCTCCTAAATGTATATGCGCCGAATGCAACACGCAAGAACGCGAGCTTCTGGACCACACTGCGGGACGAAGTTGGGAACCGGCGAATGAATAAAGTGGACGTCATAGCAGGGGACTTCAACGTGGTGCTAGACTCGCTTGATCGGCTACCGGCGCGATCGGACCAGGAGACCGCAACAGAAGGCCTGAGATCCCTCCTGGCAAGCCTTAGCATGGTTGACGGGTGGAGAGAGGAGAACCACGGCGTAAGAGGTTACTCCTTTCTCCAAACAGCGACGGCGAGTCAATCTAGAATAGACCGTATATATATCAGCAGACATCACAACGCAAGAGCGGGGGGATGGGAGATAATGGACTCAGGAATCAAAACAGACCATAAACTGGTTCTAACGTCTGTCGCGAACACGGCGGCTCCGTACATCGGAAATGGACGGTGGACGATGCCCAAGAGCCTCTTGACAGACGCATACTTCCTTGCGAAAATCATAAATAGAGGGTGTGACTTGAACAATGAAATCGAGAGAAGGTGCAGAGAAGGGACGTACGTGAACATACAGCGCATGTACCAAGACTTCAAGCAGGAAGTACGCGCCATTGCGCGCGACAGGGCCAAGAGACTGTCTGCGAAATGGGACCGAGATATGAAGGGCCTTGATGAACAAATAAAGAGCGTGCTGTCAAGGGCAGACAAGGGCGGCAGCGAGTACGCGAGGGGAGCGGTTGAAGAAGCGGCACAGATGCAGGAAGAAAAGGCGAAAATGGCAGTCCGGCGATTCGAGAAGAGGCGAGAACAACTCAAACTCAAACAATGGATAGAAGGTGATACCCTGACGAAATTCTGGGTCAGACAGGGTAAAGTGAAAGAGGTCCGAGAACCACTCTACGAGCTGCGAAAAACGTCCGGACAACGAGAAATCAAAGCGGCAAGGTCAGAAGAGATGGCAGACCTGGCGCGTGGATTCTACAACGACCTCCAGCACGACCGCGACCCCGGAGGGGGAAGAGGTAGGAACCATGACATCCGGAAAGCTCTAAAGTATGCGGACGCCCAACTGGACGCAGACCAAAATGGAGCGCTAGCGGAAAAACTCACAAGACAGGAGGTGGAAGAAGCCCTAAACGAAACCGCCAAAGCTAAGGCGACAGGGCTGGACGGTCTGCCAGCCGAACTATGGCAGGTCTTGGCCAAGAAGTTTCGTAAAGACTCGAAAGCAGAGAAGCCGACCTTCGACGTGGTGGGCCTACTGCAGAGGGTTTTCAACAGCATCGAAACACAAGGAGCGGTAAATGACACAGACTTCGCAAAAGGCTGGGTGTGTCCCATATACAAGCTGAAAGGTGACAAGAGGCAGATAGGCAACTATAGACCTATCACGGTCCTAAACGCAGACTATAAAGTTATGACAAGGGCGCTGGCGACGAAGCTGGCAGAGTGTGCGAGAACCATCATACACCCTGACCAAGCGGGTTTCATCAAAGGACGTAAGATACACGACAGTGTTAAACTCGTGAAGTTAACGATCGCATACGCCGAGCTTGAAGAGACGGAGGGAGCAATCATAGCACTTGATCAAGAAAAAGCGTACGATAGAATAGAACATGACTACCTATGGGCAGCGATGGCAAAGGCGAACCTACCTACCAACTTCATAAACACCGTCAAATCACTCTATAGCATAGCGGAAAGCACGGTAATGGTCAACGGAGTGCTGAGCGACGGGTACAAAATAGTGCGGGGAGTCCGTCAAGGTGACCCACTGTCCTGCCTGCTGTTTAACATTGCGATTGAGCCATTAGCAGCTGCGCTGAGGAGATCGACACTGAAAGGGCTCGATGTACCAGGACTGACGGAGAGACTGGTGGCGAACCTCTTCGCCGATGATACTACTGTATTCCTCAGTAGGGAGGACAACTTTTCGAGCTTGCTACGAGTACTCAGGAGGTGGTGCAGAGGTTCAGGCGCAAAGTTCAACGAAGGAAAAACGGAAGTCATACCGGTGGGACCGGAAACATACCGGCAGTCAGTGCGAGAAACGAGACTGCTAAGGAGTGGTGGAGATAGCCTACCGCAGCACATAAGGATAGCAGCGGACGGAGAGCCGGTGAGAATACTGGGAGCATGGCTGGGGAACAAAGTAAACCAGGAGGCTACGTGGAACCGGGTAGTAGAAACGATAGAAACAAACCTTGGCCGCTGGGAGAAGAAGAACCCAACACTGCGGGGGAAAAAACTCATCATAGATATGGAAATGGGGGGAAGGACGCAATACATGGCGAGAGTCCAGGGCATGCCGCAGAATGTGACGAAGAGGCTCACCAAAATCGCAACGCGCTTCATATGGGGAGGGACTGCCAAGCCTCGCGTAGCAACCCAAACCCTCACTAAAAGTGTTGAAGAAGGGGGCATCGGACTGTTAGACCTAGTTGCAAGGAATGAGGCCATCGACATAATGTGGCTGAAAGGATACCTTGACATGTCACAGGGGAGGCCTAAGTGGACGGTGCTGGCGGATGCGATACTAGCGAAGGCAGTGGCAGCGGGCTCGCAGAGGGTAGATCCAGAAGCTAGGATCAACACCTTCCTACAAACTTGGGAGGTGAGTGCGAGAGCAACCGCAAACATGCCGGGTGACCTTGAAACCATGGTGAGGGCAGCGAAGAAATACAACGTCAGAGTCGAAGCAGTACGGCCGACAGAGGCCCTAAAAAGGGAGATGCCAATATGGTACCACATTGGTGTGGTAAGTGACCGTGTGGTTGAAAACTCACCAGCAAGACGGTGCCTCCGACTAAAACACAAAGTAATAACGGTGGCGGACTGCGAGCGCGTGGCGAAGCGGCTAGCTGCGGGGTCAGAGCACGTGGCGAGAAACGGCTGCGAATGTCGGGACTGCCACCACGACCGTACAGAGCTAGGGTGCGACGCACCTCATCGCTGCGCGAAATCAGCACGAACTGCAGTGAACAAGCTCAACGAGAAGTGGAAGCCGTGCCGAAGGCCGTTAAACGACGGCCTCAGCCTCACCCCATCACGCAGGCAAGCAAACACCATGGTGATTGACGGGGAAGGCGAAAAAACATTCAACCCAACAATAACCCAGGCCACACCAGTAGGACTGGCTTTCAGAATCTTCTGTGAAGACAGCATGGGGCGAACGGCGACGGTAAAGCGCCCTCCGCGCCCATACGCCATCGAGCGCGAAACCACGACAGTGTATACGGATGGCTCCTGCGAGGACAACGGCCTTGCCTCTGCGCGTGCGGGGGCCGGGATATGGTTTGGAGAGGAGGACACGCGAAATGAGGCAGCAAGAGTCGTGGGAGGTGTACAATCCAATCAAACCGGGGAAATCCTGGCAGCGGCGATGGCCGTAGACAGGGTCCCACCCTTTGTGCCACTGACAATCGTAACGGACTCGAAATACGTATACTACGGAGTAACTAGAGACCTACCCAAGTGGGAGGACGCTGGCTGGATAGGGGTGGCAAATAAGGCCGAGATTCGCGATCTCGTCGCGAGACTGCGAAAGCGCAGCGCGACCACGCTCCTAAAATGGGTAAAAGGACACAGTGGAGACAAAGGGAATGAAGGCGCAGACAAACTCGCCGCCTTAACGACGGCACAAGGGTACAGTGGTGGCGGGGCACAGCTGAGCACAGCGGATATGGCCTTCATGCCAACAGGGGCGAGGCTCGCAGCGTGCACGCAGAAGTTAGTATACAGAGGCATACTAAGGTCCTCCGCAAAACAAAATAACCGTAAAACCACAGAACGTAACCTTGAAATGTGCAGGGAGGCACTGGAAGCGGACTATGGAATAAGTCTGAACGACGAGACACTCTGGAGGAACACCAGGAGGCCAGAAATAGGGAAACGCACGGCGGACTTCTACTGGAGAATCATGCACGGAGCGTATAAGATAGGAGGATACTGGGAACACGTACCAGGATACGAAGGAAGGGCAACCTGCGCGGTCTGCGGAGTAGAAGAGAACATCGCCCACATCCTCATGGATTGTGAAGCCCCGGGCACCCAGCAACTGTGGCGCCTGGCCAGAGGCCTCTTGGAGAAAACTGGCTTCGAACTCCCCCGGCTGACACTGGGCCTAATAATGGCCGCACCGTCGCTGCAGAGGAGAGCAAAACCAAAGACGAAAACCGACTCTGCGGCCAGACTTGCACGCATAGTAGTCACGGAAACGGCACACCTCCTATGGAAACTACGATGCGAACGTGTAATAGGAAAGGAAGACGGTAGCACACGGCGGCACTCGGAGAGTGATGTGGTAAAGAGATGGATAAAAAGACTGAATGAACGGATGAGTATTGACAGAGGCCTGGTAGCGAGCGGTAGAAAAGAAAAGAGAAGAGGAATAACGAAGGAGAAAGTGCTGGATACGTGGCGGGCTGTTCTGACCGATGATAGTGAGATGGAGGAAGACTGGATCGGGCGAAAGGGGGTTTTAGTGGGTATACCGGAGCCTCAGGAAGCCTCAGGCGAACGGCGAGCCCCACACTGCTAATAGCGTGCGTAAATGGCATTTCCCCCTGGTGCTGGTGGCGAGACCGCCCCGAAACCATTGCCCACCCGGTGGTAGGCCTGGTGCCTGGAAGCCGGGGTGCACCAAAAAAAAAAAAAAAAAAAAAAAGCGCAGTAATACCCCCCGCTAGTGAAAACGGTCACCTACGATATACCTCATACGAAGGTGGAAGTGTGGACGTGACACTGAAGATATCGTCGTCGGAAAATCGCTCCTCTTCTCCTGGCAGCCCACCGGCAATCCTCAGGCCCCCGTCCACAGCTCGCCGCCTCTCCGTTGTTCCGGTCCGTGGCGATCCTGTTGGCGTATCATGTCCAATGATCGTCACATCCTGTGGATACATGCTGTTGGACGTATGTTGAGTCGGCGAAACGGCAGCCGCTGCAGGAGGCGGCGGTAGCGCGCCGGGACGCTTCTCCGACGCATCGTTGGCACGAAAATCGTCGTAGGCTGTCTGAGACGTTGAGCGTGGCACGGATGAGACCGCCTCTGTCGAATGATGGCCAAATTGTGATACTGCTGCATAGGGATACACCGGTGGCTCGTCGGGCTCCCCGTGCTTCAGTGCAGAAATCACGGCGCCATGAGCAGGCTCGTTGTTTCCTATTGCCGAGAATGTCAGACTGTTTACGGGTACGCTTCGCATACTCAGTGGCTCACCGAACGGTTCTATTCCAGGTGATTCCGCGGCGATATGACGTTTCTGATGCCGTCTCCATACGAGCAGGAGGAGTATGGAGCCCAGTAGGATGACGCCCGCAACTGTGGCACCCACGATCACGCCAGTCGACTGTTTATGGGGTTGTTGACTGTTGGAGATGTCTCCGGCACTAGTCTGCCCTCCGGGAAGCTGTGACGTGCTATTGGGGGGTACATTCGTCCCCGACACAGGGGGCGCAGCGAGTATCGATGGTGTTACCTGGTTGTTGGAAGCCAGGGAAATTGTCTGCGTTGGTGCACCCTCCGAGGTGTAACCGGGTGGAAGGCCTATACTGAAAGAGCTTTGTGATTGACTGAGGAATGACGGTGAAGTTTGGAGGGTGGGACCTGGACCCTGTGTGGGCACGGAGGACGTGGAGAGTGTTGGAGATGAAGAATCTGTCAAGGTTCCCTGTACAGGTTCAGAGGAGGTGGTGGCGATGGGCGATGGGGTTCTAGGAGTAGTTTCTTGGGTAGTTTTAGATGTCGTGGAGGTCGGAGTTGTATACATCAGTTGTTGCAACATTCTAGGTGTAATAAATAGCGGTAGTTGCAACTTCGGTGGTTTAAGGCCAAATAGGCGCCGTTCGGCACAGCCACTGACGCGCGAGACGCGGGCGCCTATCTGCAGTTGCAGTCACGGCGAGGTGGGCGTCTATTGTAGTTGCAGCCACGAAAAGAACACGCAGCCAGCGGAATTGAACACCGGACCTGCTGCAAAAGCCTAAGTAAGAGTGATACACATAAACCACTCAGCCACAGGGCTGTACAAATGTTAGGGCTGTCCACGGTACTAGTTCTGATACATTTCTGCAGCTACTAATGGTACTCCAAGTCCTTACCGGATCTTGGTGCTGCATAAGGACTTATAATGCTGTTAGTAGCCAAAGGAATGGATGAACACTAGTACCATATACACTCCTATAGGGTGTACAGTTCTGTGGCCGAGTGGTCCATTTCTATCACTGGAATCCGACATCTTGCTGAAGCTTGGCGCTGCGTGAGGACTTAGAGTAACTGGGGGTGTCATTAGTAGCTGGGAAAATGTATCAGAACTAGTACCGTGGACAGCCCTAACATTTGTACAGCCCTGTGGCTGAGTGGTTTATGTGTATCACTCTTACTTAGGCTTTTGCAGCAGGTCCGGTGTTCAATTCCGCTGGCTGCGTGTTCTTTTCGTGGCTGCAACTACAATAGACGCCCACCTCGCCGTGACTGCAACTGCAGATAGGCGCCCGCGTCTCGCGCGTCAGTGGCTGTGCCGAACGGCGCCTATTTGGCCTTAAACCACCGAAGTTGCAACTACCGCTATTTATTACACCTAGAATGTTGCAACAACTGTTGTATACTCTACGAGGTCGGAATAGGGTCCGGCACGTCAAAGACGATGCTATCGAACCAGAACTGTTCTCCGATGTTCTGCACAACGATCGTGTGAAGCCCATACGAGAGCGTTCCAGATCCGAAAAACAGCTGGTTATACATCGGAGTCGTGATCTCACTCGGGGGCTGAAACACTGTTGGTGGCCCGCCGTCGATGGTGTATGTAGAGAGCATGTTGTACGTCCCCGGCGGAGCGACGAAGGCGCCATACACGCTAGCATAGTTGCCTTTGCCGCAGAGAGATAATGTTGCTGGAGGTGAGTGTACAGTCTACTGTTTTGACCAAGAAGGAGCTTACCAGTGAACGAAAGAGTAGCGGTCGCTCCGCTTGTGTTTGTGTAGGCGATAGTACCCGCAAAGAAATCGGTCGTGTTCAGCCCTGTTTGTGGACTCCATGGGCCGCTGTACTGTATGCTTGGATTTGCATTGTCCACTATCACGGCTAAAGTTGCAAACACAGTGTCACGTGCGATGCGAGTACTGAGGAAGAGTAAGAGCGTGGCGTGTCGAGTATACATGAGGCCTGAGGCAGGTAAGACGAGGAGACTCGAACAAGTCACGGTGCGATCCAACGTCCCTCTGTGCAGCTTTAGGTTTGACGGGCCTGCCCTTGCTCACAGCATGCTGATGCCTGTACATGTCAAAGTGTACATATGTATCAAGTGATTGACATGCATTAGGTACCGGGCGCCTCGTCGCGGATGAAGGGAAGACGCACACTTTGTAGACATTCGAGATACCTACTACAGCCACTGGCGGTTTAACACGCCGCACCAGTCGTCCAGTCTTAGCCATGCTCGGGGGCGCCATGTTGTCTTCCGAGTCCTAGTACTTGCACAGAAGCGCGAGCTGCGGCGAGAACCACACATCTGGCCAGCGACTCCCTCCGTACCCCGCCGGGGGTGAACATCTCTAGTCCAGTAGCCTTCAGTTAGTGGTAGTACTAGTGGTTGCCGACGAGTGGGAGAACTAGCGCCGGTAGTACTAGCACCGCTTCTGAATCAAGCTTAGCATGTAGCGATCAGGCGGTGTATATACGTACTAGAGCATCGGACTTCACGTTCTCCCAACTCGACGATATAAATAAGCTACAGTACATGGTGCGACTCTAAAATAATCCCTGCGAAAAGTAGTAAGGATACTCAAGAAACATGCGATTCAAGTTCCACTTCATTATATCCGAGTCTGATTGTACATAGTAGCAAGGAAATGTCCATAATCAAGCGCAACAATACCCCCCGCTATTGAAACCGGTCACCTACGAAATATCTCATACGAAGGTGGAAGTGTGGACGCAACAGTGGAGATATTATCGGGAAATCCCTGCTCTTCTCCTGGCACCCCACCGGCAATCCTCAGGCCCCCGTCCACAGCTTGCCGCCTTTCCGTTGTTCCGATCCGCGGCGATCCCATCGGCATATCATGTCCAATGATCGTCACCTCCTGCGGATACACGCTGTTGGACGTATGTTGAATCGGCGAACCGGCAGCCGATGCAGGAGGGGGTGGCAGCGCGGCGGGACGCTTGTCTGATGCATCGTTGAGACGAAGATTGTCGTAGGCTGTCTGAGACGTTGAGTTGAGCGCGGGGGGGACCGTCCCTGTCGAACGATCGCCAACTTGTGATACCGCTGTGTAGGGGTACGACGGCGGCGGGTCGCACTCGTCATGCATCAGGCTGAGTGCAGAAATCATGGCACTGTGATCCTGAGGCTCGTAGTAGTTTTCTATTGTCGGGAATGTCAGTATGTTTATGGGCACACTTTGCGTACTCAGTAGCTTACCGAATGGTTGTATCCTGTCTGATGCCGTGGTAATAGGTCGTTTCTGACGCCGTCTCCATACAAGCAGAATTACTAGTATGGAGCCTAGTAGGGCGACACCTGCAAATGTGGCACCTGCAATGACGCTGATCGGCTGTTTATGGTGCTGTTGACTGGTGAAGATGTTTCCGCTATCAGTGGGTTGTCCGCCAGGAAGCAGTGATGTACCGCTGAGGGACGCGGGGGGAAGTGCATCTGTTCCCGAGACAAAGGGCACTGTTGCCTGGTTTTCGGAGGCCGAGGAAGCCGTCTGCGATGGTGAACCCTCTGAGGTGCCGGAGGAGCTAATTGATTGAATGAGAGCTGCCGGCTGGGTTTGCGATGTGTGAGTTGGGCCTTGCACAGACAAGGAGAACGGTGTGGGAAGTGACTGAGATGGGGAATTTGTGGTGGTTGCATGTATGGGATCGGAGGAAGAGGGGGTAGGAGCCTGCGAGGTTCCAGGAGTAGTTTCTTGGGTAGACCTGGATGGCACGGAGGACGGGATGGGGTCGGGCACGTCAAAGACGATGGTATCAAGCCAGAACTGTTCTCCCATGTTCTTCACTACGATCGTGTGGAGTCCGTACGAGATCGTTCCAGATCCGAAAAACAGCTGGTTATACATCGGGGTAGTGATTTCACTCGGGGGCTGGAACACTGTTGGTGGCCCGCCGTCGATGGTGTACGTAGAGAGCGTATTGTACGTCCCTGGTGGAGCGACGATGGCGCCAAAGACTTTGACACAATTGCCTATGCCAATGACAGATGGATGCCGGCGGAGGTGAGTGTGTGACAACAGAAATCGAAAGGGGGACTTACCAGTGAACACAAGAGTGGCCGTCGCTCCGCTTACGTTTGCATAAACGATAGTCCCCGCATAGTAATCAGTGTTGTCGAGCCCTGTCTGTGCAGTCCATGCGCCCTTGTACTGTATGGTTGGATCTGCGTTGTCCACAATCATCGCTAAGATTGAAAACTCAGCGCGGTGTGCGATGTGAATACTGAGGAAGAGCAGGAGCGTGACGTGTCCGATATACGTGCGGCCTGAGGCCTGAGGTGGATAGGATGAGTCGGTGCGATGTGCAGCGTCCCTGGTCATCCCCCTGTGCAACTTTATGTCCGTGGAGCCTGACCTTTGCCTACCGCATGCTGATGCCTGTGTCAAAGCAGATCAAGTGATTGAAGAGATGGAAGGCATCGAAGCACGGATGAAAGCAAGACATACACTTTTTAAGCATTCAAATTACCAACGGCGGTCAGGTTGAATACCATGGAAAGCGTGAGGGGATGTCCTACTGCTAATAACAGGACAGACTTGGAGCCTGTCGTGTTGCCAGATACCGAAGCGGATGCCATCTATCTAGGACTTCGATTAGCCCTAGACTATTCGGGTTGCACTGAATATCCGCCTAATGACACGTCAGATAGCACACGTGAACTTATGCATACATGTACACCATTGTGTCGAGTTATACCGCATGACAGTAGAGATTCGACAGCACACGACGAGTAGGCAAACTAGAGGCGGGGCAAGAAGTCAATCAGCAAAATCATGGGATCATCACTGGCGCAGCCAATCATCCCTGATACACCTGATAGGAAGGTGGAAGTGTAAACGCGACACTGAGTGCGTCGGCGGCGAAGTCCTCTTCCCCTGGCAGTCCGCCTGCAAGCCTCAAGCCGCCGTCCAGAGACTGGCATATCTCCCTCACTCTGGGCGCCCGACTCCTTGAAGGCGTCGATCGCATGAGTGAGTTGTGCAAACGGTCCGTCTCCTGGAGCCCTCGCCCGCACTCTTGGTAACCGGGGGTGTCTTGAAATAGCGGGATGCTAGACGGCGAAGATAGAACTGAGGGGGAGTGCAGCAGCATGCGAGGGCGCTCTTCGGACACGTCGCCAATCCTTGGCTCGTCGTATGCCTCAGACGCTTCTCGGAGAGGGGGTACATCGCAGGACCGGCCATCCGATGGCATGGGGCCTTTAGAGCTCGGCGCTACCTTCGCATTTCTAGCGACATCTGGGTCGAAGATCACTGCGATATATGTTAGAAAGCTATTTTGAAGACGTAGGCGGGCCTTACCGAAAGGAGCCACCCCATGCACGTTAGACTTGGCATGTCGGGGACCACATGGAATGTTACACACAGCTTACGAACATCATATACTCACAGTTACACACAATATCAACTTGATCATGACATCCGTCAATCTATCCGATGTCCTCCCACTTGATATGTCTTCGGATCCAACGCGCGTGAATCATCGCGAAAAGCGATGTCCTTAACAAAAAGTCCAATTATCTGCTGGCAATCCCCCAAGGCAGTGGTCTAAGAATTAGCAGGCTTGTTAGAGTTCTATCTTGACAACCGACAAGCATCAGCCGATGGGAGTTGAAAGTTGAACGTTGGTTAACGTTGAGGCCTGAGGAAAGAGCTTGATTCGGGCGCTTCAGCTCGTCTGCAATAATGACATGATATAGGCGCTGAAACGACTCACTCGACCGTGCTTGTAAACTGAACGACACTCTCATAAGCAGTTACTGATATATACTACACGCTTCCAACCACGAACGAGATGCGCTAGAGGCAATACGGTATTGAAGACATTCTGCGTTTGTCAAGGATCCGCGTGCCGATCGATATTTTCGCAGGCCGAATAAGATCGCGAACCAACCAACCTCCGGGGCGTGCAAACAGGCCACAGCCTGACTCCCATCCACAACTACACTTTACCGTACTTTCCTCTCACATATCACTATAACTAACTGCTACCCTCATTAATACCAGATCAAGCCAGCCGTAATGTCGAACCCCTGTATCTTGGTCAACCGTCCCGGACCCCAACTCGATGACCTCACAGTGGAAGATGTAAGCCGCCGCGTTTCTCTGGTGTGATTCGACGTACTGAAGGTTGCGTCCCAGCTCTCCCACAACACTGCATCGCATCCCTCTCTGGAGCATGTGTCCAAGAGGCAGCACCTTACCAAAGCCATTCCTTCCGAGTCGCCCCTTCGGGAGCCATCGTCTACTCACCAACCGCACACGTTCTTGAACCCAACCACTCGGGCCCTCAGTGGTAAATGCGACACGTATCTGGCCTCCCCACCCGGCACTCCTTACAACAAGCGATGCAGGCCTGCCCTGTATATACCTGCCCTTCGTCGCGCATGTACACTCGACATCCCCGAGGACCTTTCGGCCACCCTTGTCGATGCGGTGTTCCGTGCAGAAGTGAGGTTCAAGACCGTCCCCTCGGAGGTGCCCACTGAACCGTCTGTGTCGCCCGAACGCGGTCTATCTGAGAACCATGAATGGGACAGTTGGGACTACGACGAGGTCAGCAGCACATCTCGAGAGCTGGGTGGTATGTTACTGTCGCCATCAGCTGATCCTAGTTCAGGCCACCATCTCAGACTTCTTCGCGGACGATACGTTGATTACTAGCACTCCGAAATCCGTGCGCATCTACAAATTAGAACACGGGGTCTTTCCAGACGAAGAGGTGCGTTTCGTTATACCTTCCCAAGAAGCCTGCGCTGCTAACACAGGGCTGTACGGAAAGGTCCGTTTCAGTCTCGAAGGGTAGACCTTTACTGAGATGGAATACAGGAGATCACGGAACTCGACCTCACATGGACACAAAGCCTCTACAAAGAGCATATTCTAAGCAAGGACCTAGGTGACGCTACGGCCGACTACTCTGCTGAGCTATCTTCGGTGGAATACATCTCCGTGGAACTTCTTGACCATACCTTAACTGCTCTTCCTGCCGTTCTAGATCCTCCTATGTGGCGTCACAGGGATTCCCTCGACCCCAGCAGCGATGATGAGGACTGTGAAGACGACACGTCTCCTTTCCTTGACGAGGGCGCTGGCCTCTTGGACTCTGGGCTCGCCTCCTCTGACTCTAACGACTACGGTGTGGTTCATCTGGTCTCACTTGCGCAACGATGGCTACTTCGAGACACTCCAACTACGGCACCCCCACCGTCTCTGGCTGTGTCTCCCTGTGTTTCTTCTTCGGCCCTCGGCAATGGCTTCGGCATGACTTGTATAGCTGCACTCGTAGCTCCTTGCGCAGAGACGCCTATCCTGCCGGTGCTCGCTCTGACTGTGCCCACATATGTGCCCGCAGAGGACGTCAATACCCTCGGCTCCACTGGCAACGGCGGGAACTCCTGTGCCGTCTTGTCACCAATCCTGCTCACTGGCTTGACAACGCTGGTTCCCAACAAGGACGCCTGCGTATCCGAGCTCTCCGCTGAAGACACCGCAAGACCTCCTACTCCTCCGCCAGTAACCCTCTCGCCCCTAGCTCTACCAGGCGTCTCGTCCAGCGTTTCTTTCGCCCTAGGCCTGGACCTGTTCCCGTTCCCTAGATCTGACTCCCAAGACGACCTCGAGCTCGCCCTCGAAGTGCCCGAGACGGACGCGCTCGAACTGGACACCGACGAGACAGATGCGGCCGCGCTGCGCGCATGGGTGCGCGCCACGCTTGAATCGACCTCGTGCGACCTCGACACGCTCGAGCTCGTGTCCCCGCCCATGGGATGCTCGGCGTCCTCGCTCCTATACGCCGCCGGCAGCCTGGGCTCGCTACGGCTGCTCGTCACGCACGACTCCCCTCCAACCTCGGACTCTCCCGGCGCGCTGAGTGCCTCTAGCTCTAGCGACGGAATCTCGGAAGCGGGATCACTGGACGATGACGCGGAGGAGGCGTGGGCGTGTCGCTGGGAGCGCGTCCGCACGGGGGCAGCTTGCGTCGCGCTGGCCGGGTCGGCGGTACTACTGTCTCTCGTCGGCTTCGGCGCGGCCTAGTGCGACGACGTACTTCACAATCTAGATGTCGGAGGCATTCCATTTGTTCTGCCCCCAGTCCACAGCCTAGGCCTACGTAATTAATTTTCATCTTTTCATATGTCTCGCGACGTAGCAGTGGCGATGCATGATTGATATAACGCCAATATAACGCCACTATAACACCTCGGTCCTCCTGGAACGAGTTAGCGCATAAGTGACGTCACCAGCAGGTCTCGACGCTCATCGGTGCACCCCTGCATTGTACTTTGCATTAGCAGCTGATGTCGAATGACCAGTCCTCTTCATCTTATGCTGCCCTGGCACGTTTGACAGGCGCTCTTACTACTCCCGTGCACTCGAGCTTCGGCCGGACGTACGCCAGGCACACCGCGAGGTTCTCGCGGCGATAAGTGCAAGGTTCGTGCCTCGTCGTCACAGCCGCTGCTGTCGCTCTAGCTTCAAGCTGCGTATGTCTCGCCCGAGGCTCCCATTCAAAGTCTCGGGACTAGCTGGTCATGCCGAATGAGTTTAGCGAGTACACAGGCTGACGGATGACGTCATTGCTATTACTCACAGTGTCTTCTGCGCCCTTGGTCGTAAGACTTTGGGCCGCCTCACGCGCATGCACATTAATTGCGCGCGTTCAACCTTGATGCATTGATGGTTCGACATGCAAAATATGTATTGGGCGCCGGGTTTAAGCAGGGACAAGGTACGCCCTTCTCTCGCCGGCGTCCCGGGAAGAGCACAGCGTGTTCTGACCGACCGGCTCCGTGCGCGGACCTACACTGCCAAACGTTCATTAGATTACCGTAAGCTGAGTGTTTCACGCTCCTGCCATCCGCTTATTCAGATCTCTGCGCCCCGCCTATCACCTGGCTACACGCATGTCCCGTAAGGTTACCACTAGCTTCCTAATCATCCTATCGACTGCTCCGTGTCTGCCTTCCCCCATCTGGTGTACACACTGCAGTATTCCCTCAAATCCATGACAGTCTCTCCACCCAAATTCAGCGTCAACATGTCTGCCCGCCCGAGCCCGCTTTTTCACGCCACCGCTACCAGTATGCGGTATAGCACCGTGTTTGTTCTCTCTGATGAGTATATAGTCCGGGCTTTCTTCTTGTGATGGAAAGCGGGGACTTGTCTCGTCCCCCCATCCCCTCTGCAAGGGGACCCGGTCAGTGCAGCGTAAGTTCCTCAGCCTCACCAGTAAGTCGGGGCCACTGGAGCCGCCAGGAGCCAATGTAAGTCATTTCCCGTTGGCTGCAAGTCCTAAGCATGGTAAGTGGTGCTAAAATCGTCGAGGCCTGCATGTCATTAAGCCTGGTAAGCCGCTGACCAGCCACCCCATGGTGTCGACTCAGACTTGACGGTACGTTGATAAATATCTTACAACGATATCAGTACATACGGTAGCTACTAATTGCTATCTTGATATCTATGTACGATCACTTCAATCATATTTTTGTGCTGTCCCAACGGAATGTTCGAAAGAGCGATGTATTCAAGAAAGCGCCAATGAAAGGAGCCTAAGGCCGTGCACATAAAACATACATGACGCCTAGCCGCGATCAACAGTCCGGATCATTTATTATAAGCGTTGTAGCCTTTACCGACAACATTGAGCCGTCATGTTCAGTCTGGCTACCGGCAGGTACCTTCGTCACCTGGCTGTAAGACCCCACCTGCTCGGAGGCTCTGGTAATATTCGTATCGTCTCTGACCGTAACCTGACCGGCGCGCTACCGCTGGGTCCCACGGTCATCCTCGAGATCTTCCCTCATCGGCCTCTCCGTCATCTGACTCACGGTTGGCAGTGTACAGCGAACCACAGCGCAGGTTCCCCGCGGTCCGCGGAAGACGTCCCGTGTGCGATGTAGCGTGTGCACTCCTTGCCCGGACCTGAGCTGGTGTATGATGCCGTCCCTGTGCAGGGCATATCGATATAGACGAAGCGGCCGTATAACATGCGGCAGGCCGGCAGGGGCTGGTGCATGTTGGTGGGTATTGGAAGGGGAGGGGGGTGCGGCATCGCCGGCATGACCATCATGATACCGCGGTATGTTCCTGCACCCGTCATGGTGACATGGTCAGGGACTGTGGCTTGTTTCACGAGCATCGAGATGCTCGACGACGCGCGGCCTGCTGTGACGGTACACGCTGCGCGTCCGTAGAACCTGGGAATGCAGCGAATCAGCGGACTCAGGTTGCACCGATGGGGATAGGCCTGGCCATGGGCCGAACGCACCAAGGAAGGACCGGCGGTCAAAGCAGGGATGCATGCATGCATGACCCGCAGACGTCTAGGCCCTCATCATAGAGTACTGCTGCGAGCATTTTTACATTCTTCGTCCTCGTGGCAAGGATCGTCGCCCACGCGTCTGCGCCGTCTGCACAGCAAGCGACGATCAGTGCACACCGTCATGAACACGTACTAGTCGAAGCACCCTGCACCTATTGCTATGCGTCTCAAAGCTGCTGTACTATGGAGGAACGAGTGGAGCTATCAGCATGCAGAGCAAAGGTTATAATGCTGTTGATATATAGCGTTTGACATCAGGGTTTGAATGTGCTAGTCGGACCGCGTGAGACTGTAGGACTGTAGAGTGCTTACTTTGATACTAAAGATGCCACGTACTTCACACCTTGGCGTCCCACGTACTTACTTATGAGGGTGGCGATCTAGAGCCTTGCTCTGACAGGCCGAGAAGAGCAGAATCCGAACGCTCAGCGGCTGAAGGTTGACTTTCGCGCCGTTTCAGGGAAGCCGAGGATCGCGCGGTTTTCGCGATAGCCCTTGCGCGTTGCTTCGTAAAACGCCCGGGGAACGATTCCCAAGAAAAGAGTCGATATTTGCGGTACTAATACAGCGTCCCAAAGATCCACGATAAAGATAGTTAAGAAGAAGGGCCTGGACGGGTGGCATATAGAGAAGGATGCCTGTTGCGCGGCGTGGCGGTTAGCTTGGGCATGTCTGCGAGGCGGGGAAAGACGGACGTACATGCATAGGCCAAGTGCAGCATAGATCGAGCAGAGGATGAGGGCTACACCTCAAGAACCTGAGGTAGGGGTGTGAGCCACAGACAACGCGACGGGGTAGGGGTGAGTACTTACCTGGAGATCACTCCTGGGGGGACTCGGCGTCGAGGACGTCGTCGCTATCCGTCCTCAGTGTGCCGTGATTTGGCCTAGAGGGCAGTGCGGGGGGTACGGGGTGTCGTGAGTCGTGGGCGTCGAGCTTCTTGGAGAGGTCGAGCCAAAGGTCGAGGGTGTACTGGTGCATGTCGCGAGCGTACTCGACGAGCGCGAAGTGGGGATGGCTGGTGGGGATGGAGGTTGATTGCGGCATGATGAGAGCGGATAGCGGTGTGGGACGCAAAGTATGTGGCTCGAGGCGCAGGGGGAGGTGGACGCAGACGGTAGGATGAGAGCTCGGAGACGCGGAGGCGGGGAGGTAATTATAATGTGACGACCGAGAGGGACAAGAGTGGTGATTAGGTTCAGGTGAGGACTTCCGTGCGGGAGCCGAGGAGGAGGTGAAGAGGACGCGGGCGGCTGCGTGGGGCGGCGTCGAGATGGGGCGGACCGGACTTCTTGCGTATTCTTTTGGAAGACAGCGGCCGGCCGAGCTGGATGCCCTGGCTAGCTGCGCGCCGCCGTGCCTGCCCAACGCTCCTCTCCCGAGCCCGCGCCGCCCTGATCGCGACACGCACCAATCCATCCCGGATGACGTCGCCGGCTGATGAGCCTCGCGCCTACGTCATTTCCCGCTCGTGTGGAGCCCGCCCAGCCTGGCCTGAGACGTCCCGATCGGGCTCTCCGATTTTATCGGTCCTTCGTCCTCCTCTGACCGTCCGCTCGTTGCCCTCTCACTACGCGCTGCTCGACGTATTTCTCTCCTAGCGCAGGCTCGACGTCGGACATGGTCCAGGTGTGTACGAGAAACGGATGCGTGAGGCCAGTTTGAAGGAATGGCTGGGCGTGCACACGTCAGCGGGGAATAACAAGAAGCGTGCGCGCACATCATGGTCCCACTCCACCCCCTCCCTGGCCCATCCAGTCAGGCGCGGTCAGCAGGGCCCGTACGTGCGACTGCACCCCCTCGGGGCACCCGGGCCTGCGTCTTGGCCGCTTCCAACGCACTAACGCGGGCTTCCAAGCTTCAGCCGTCACTATGAGCCACTCGAAGCGGGGGCGTTCGCGTGTATTCCACTGGCGCGAATTTCGATCGAGAACATGGAGAAGCTCTGGGTTCAGAGGACTTGTCGTGAACACGCGTGTACGTACCGCTCGTTAGCTTCATTACCGCATGATAAGCGCGGGAAGGGGGACACTGTCAACTGCACGCGCGGGTGCATGGCTCCCATACCCACATGCGCATTTCAATAGCATATAGCTTCCACTGCTGGCGTTGGATGTAGGCCCACGATGATAGGAAACGTAGGAGATCTCGCATGGTAAAATTGCGGCAGCGCCAAGGCCGAGAGTACGTCGCGTTTCGTGGCCAGTTCGACGCGTGACTGTGCGCGACAGCTTGGCACGTGGCGTTTGGTCACAGTAATTCGTGTCACAGCAGTGGGGCCTCCTGCCTGAAGCTCGCACGTATGGAGTCGCTTCCACCTTGCAGCGGGGCTTACGCCACGGGTCTCTCTTGAAAGCATCAAAAAAGAGAACACCTGACACTAGGAATGAAGAATTGCGCGATATCGAAAAGCAAACTGCGATAGCTGGCCTCAGAGCCTCTAGAGGTCGCCAATATTTATGCCGCTTCAGCGCGCCCGTTATTCTATAGTACTTGGGGTCCGACGAGTTGGCCTTCACGCTAGGTACGCCTACGGCTACTCAGGAATACCCTTTATCTCGGCTGAATACCATATGTGCAGTAGCTGACAGGATGTTGTGTTGGACTATACAAACCGTGCGACCGTATTGCGTTCCCGACCGAGGGTGTCAATCGTAGCACGTCCAGACCGTCAAGCTTACCGGGCGGGCGAGCTGACACTGTCAGCTCGCCCGCCCTGCCAGCCACCCACAAGTGATAACCCCCCGAGCGTGCTCATGGATTTCCTCGTGCCTCTTCCTTCCCGCCCACCACCACCGACCGCCAGTTCAAGACAAGCTCAACAGTCTATCTGCCATGTCGGCCTACTACGCTCCCGAGTCCTCCGCCATCTTCTACAGCCAGATGGCGCGCGCGGTGAGCATGTTTTCCGGTACGCTCTCCTCCGTCTCAGGCGGGTCGGCCACCACGGCCCGCTGGATGGATGGCAGTTGCGAGAGCCCGTACCCCGGCTCTCCCCCGGTGGCCAAGAGGTGCGCCCGCCTAGAGGCGGAAGTTGTCCAAGTGAGTCTCGCCGTCCGTCCACAATGCCGGCGTGAAGCTGATGCGATGTGTGCAGCTCCGCAAACGTCTGAACACCGAGATGCGCCTACTCCCGATCGTGCAGTCCACCGACGCCGGAGGCCTTACCTGCGAGTTCATGTTCCCCGCAGACAAGGCCCCCCGCAGGTCGTCCGCCATCGCGCCCCGCACGCTGGAACCGCTCCCCGTCAGCCACTCAGAACGCGACGTCGTCGAAGCTGGTGGCCGCGCCTGTACCGAGACCCCCCGGAATGTCGACTCTGGGCGCGTCGAGGCGGCGTGGGTTACTATCTTCGACGCCGACGTCGAGGACGCGAAGGCCTTCGCGAGTCCTTCGGTTGATGTGGTGTTCCAGCAAGGCGGGGCCCCGCTTGGCGACCTGCTGCCGTCGCCTGTGGTCCAGGATGGCGTCGAGCAGGACGAGTACGACTTTCCCGTGCTGGATAATATCGGGAACGCGATGGGGCGTGAGCAGCATGAGGTTGTGGAAAGGGCGACCGGTGCCAGTGGGGGCGAGAATGTATGTGTCTTCTTCCAATTGGAATGAGTTCTTCGGCTAACTTGACCTAGAAGGATGAAGGGACCAAAAGTATTCCCGATGATGTTACGGTAAGCCATCACTCTCTCTTGTGCGGAATACGAGGCTAAACGTTTGAGCAGGATCATGCCACAGACGAGATCGAGTGTGTTGGGGTGCACAGCATGACCCCATCCTCCTCCACTCCAGTGTTCGCCCTCTCATGTCAACAAAGCCAGACGAACCACGGAAGCTTTCTCAACGACGTCACTATAATACTACGCCAGGCCGGTTGCGAAGAGGAGCTCCCCTCGTCGATAGGAACACTGATCAAGTGGTCCCACGACACTCCTCCTGCAACATCTTCTGTGGCTGGTGGCTATTCCGACGTCTCTGCTTCCTTGACAACGCGTGGTGTACGATCCCGCTGGAACCGCTCCGCTCTGGAGGTGCCTCGCTTGGTCCTCACTGACGTCTTCAATCTCGGCATCTCTGGGGCCTACCGTTCTACAATGTACTCTCCTGTCACATCTGGTTCCTTACCCTGGTTCGTCCGGGCCATGCACAGCGCCCGGACACCTCGCCGTTTCGTGGTCTCCCAACCTCCACCTCGTCTATTCCTTGCTCCTTCAAGTCATTCTCCCTCGCATCCTGCCAGTCTCTCGGTCCACTCTCCCGCTCAGGTCACCGCATCTCAACGTTTGCCCGATGTCTACGTCTCGTCTCAAGCCTCTTCAAGTTCGCCGCTGCTGCTCCCTGGTGCTTGGCAATGGTCCACTTCTTGCACAACACCCACAACAGTCTGCGACGATCTCCGCTCGACGATGAACGACATCCTCAACTTCCTCCTCTTAGGCGCTTTGCTCTCGTATCTGCTCTTGACTCCGGCTGTCTCTCTGCTTCTCTTTCTGTGGACTCTCTGGGGCTCGACAATCAGCTCTTCCCCCGCGACAACGACCTCGACACATGGTCGCCTTCGCCCCCCTGTTACTATTTCTCCCATTCTCCAAGCTTCCTTCTCGGCCCAACCCGCACGCTCATTACTGGTGCCCCGCTCGCCTCTGGGGCGGTAAGCACCCCTCTTCTCTCCTTCCTCATCCAACGTATCTGACCTCGAAACAACAGCCTCTGCAGTCTCTACGGCGCTCAAGCCCGACTGCCCCTCACCTGAATTCCCCCCGTGTCGTCTATGCGCGTGTCGTCGTGGACTCTGATCAAGTCTACCCCGACCCGCGCACGCTCGACACCCCCGCCGTCTCGTACGTTCGCCGCCGCCGCTCACGGCCGCGACCGCCCGACCCGCCGGCCACCGAATTCCCCACCGTCTCCCTCCCCCCAAGCATGTCCGCGCCGCAAAGGCCGTCTGCGACGTCTGATCCGCGTCGCCGGCCGACCGCGCAGCGCGGCTGCAGCCCTCTCTACCCCCTTCGCCAACTCAAGCCCCAACTCCCGTATGCGCGCGCGTCTGATCCGCGCGCGCGTGCACGGCGATTTGGGGCGTTTCCTGATCATCTCTGAGCTGAGCGGGTTTGGCGTCCGCTCGGGTTGGGGCTTCGTAGCCGCCTCGACCCACTGTCCATCCTTTTAGGGCTGCCGTGTCTCGCCCTTGTTCTACCTTCGACACGAATCTTCGAACCATCAAACAGCGTTCGAAGATACCTTGCCATATTACGACCTGGCAGACGACTCCCGGGCGGAGGAGCTCTTGTCACTCGCTCCCTCTGTCCCGGTGTCGGGGGAATGTCCTGTCCCCTGACTGTTCCCGTGCTCATCTACTGCACTTTCAACTCTTGGCGCAGTCCCGAAGCAGCTTGCGAGTCCGCCTGTCAATCCCGGCAAGGCTCGCTGGTTGCCGCTTCCACTGAGAAAGCTCGCACGGTCCACATCGCGAGTCTCTCGCCGCTGTTATCCCTTGTTCACTGGGAGGGCAGCCCAACCGCCCCCTCCGACGTCTTCAGATCGTCTGGGCGGTCATCCCGTTCATCCCTCGGCGCACTTGGTAAGCCTTTTATAATTTTATGCGATATACTGTACGCTGACGACCTCCCCCCTCAGTCGTCTCCAGAGTATCGCATACATGCACGTATGCGATACCTCCAAGACGCGATAACGCCCGTGCCGTCCCTCCAGGCGCGCCAATCCCGCTCGGACGCACCTGTTCATGTCCATGTTCACCCCCTGTGGCTCCTGCTCACCCGCATCCCGTGAGCCACCATCCTCGCATCCAGACACCCGACCGCCTACTAACGACGCCTCCCCAGGTCCCCCAGAGAATCTCGCGAATGCACGCGCGGAATCCTCTGTGTGGCGGGATGCGCCAGGAGCACTCGCCGGCTTTCCGAAGCCCGGCCCAAAACGCGTTGCCCCCTACGGCCAGTACCGGTACTGATATTTGTGAATCTCGGTTTAATACCGACTCTCCCCCGTTCCGGGGTGAGCAGCGGCAGACGTGTCGTTGTAGTAGAGTCGTGTCGGGATGGATGATTTTGATGTTGCTTGTGTGCTTGAATACGATGCCTTTTCTTTCTTTCTACGTTCTGAGTGATTTTCTGAGTTGAGGTGCAATGTGGTCTTTGATCAGCATATATGCAGTTGGCAGTCCGCCATCTACCATGTCTCTATTTCTCTTTCCCCGCTCAAAAATTCTGTATTCCGCGGATCTGTGGTCGGAAACTCCGGCAGCCAGAAGCTTAGCGCTTAATAGGTGCCTAGCGCCAGTGACTGGGCCCTACTGTCTCGCGGTCACACCGTCTGCGTGACGAAATATCGAGTGCTTGCAGTCGCTGGTGCGCCTCAGTCGTCCACAACCGCCATGAAGTCCCGACTGCTCTCACTCAGGCTCCCCTTCTCCCGCTCATACGCGACAAGGCTCCCGGAGAGGCCTCCCTACCGCGCCCCCGACCCGCTCCGGAGCCACCCCGACCGCTGGCAGGAGCTCCCCGAGATCAGCTCGACGTTCATCCACCGCCCCCCACCCACCGCGCCCTCGCCGCTCTCCTTCACCACTGCGCCCGCATCGCCGCTGCTCAAGGACGGGCCCACCCCCGCCGAGGGCGCGCTCCCGCCGACGGTGGCCAAGGAGAAGGGCGCGAAGCCGCGCATGACGGACGAGGCGATCGCGAAAATGCGCACGCTGCGGCGGGAGGACCCCGGGAAGTGGACGCGCGGACGGCTGGCGCGGGAGTTCGACTGCACGCCGTGGTTCGTGGGCAAGATGGTGACGCTTGCGGGCCCGGAGAGGAGGAGGGCGCTGGAGACGCGGGACGAGGCGCATGCGGCGGCGCGCGGGAAGTGGGGCGAGCGCAAGACGCTGCAGGCGGACATACGCAAGAAGAGGAAGGAGTTCTGGTAGAGGGCTGACGCTCTTGCTGCCATGCGGCTCGACTCGACTCGTGGTATGTTGGTGCGGTTTGTGCGCGTGTGTGCTCTAGCTGATGTGTTATTTGCAGTCTGTCATTCTGCGAGTGGGTGTCGTTATGCGCCCCTCTGCACCATCTTACTGTATAGCGCTTTAGTATAGACGCAATCACCATGCTCCTATCAGTCAATTAGCAATCCTGTGTGGGCCCGTCAACATGTCTTCAACACCAAGCAAGTGTTTCTGTGCAAACAAGAAATGTCATGTGGCGCTGTATGCGGCGCATAGCTAGCTATCGGTAGCCCACGCTTTGTATCACATCGCAACGTTTTCAGCCTTACGATCATTGACGAACATCGCGCTGGTTGCCTTCGTTCACATCATCGCATTATAAAGCCGCGCATGGAGACTCCCGAATATCGGGATAAGTTGAGTAAAGTGGACTCGGTAAGTACGTGCACACGTTCGATTTCTCTCCCAGTAAACCTACGTTGACGCAAGTCACGCAGGTCATTTAGATGAGCTGAGACCGCCCCGCTTCTCCCGCGCGGGTGTTTTGCTCCATCGATGATGCCTCAGCAAGTCTATAGCCGTCGAGGCGACGAAGCCGTATCTTCAGAACGCGTGTGCAATCGCTCGGCATTCTCCATCGCCAGCACTGTGCCCGCTATGTTCTAGGTTCGTAGCCGTCTGATGGTGCAGAATCGCAGTCGATTCGCTTGTCGTGTCGAGCAAACCAGCGCCAGAACTGTGAATTTCAGACACTTGGGCGTCATGTGTCAATGTCACTGCGTATGCCGCAGCGCCACCGCAAGGCTTCTGGTGGACCACTCGCACGATGTCTGCTGGCCGCTGCAGCCGTCGAGGTGCGCGTCCACGGGCCGATACGCAGGGGAAGCGACTGGTGATGTCGCCGAAAGCACGCGCAACCATTTGCTCCGATTCGGAGGTCGCGCCAGGCCGACTGTCATTTTGTGTGGTATAAAAGAGGACTGTCGACCTTAGACAAGTTGGACAACTCGAACACACTCAACAACAGTTTACCAGCCATGGCTCAGACGAAAAGAATTACGCTGTACACTGCTGTGGTAAGTTTCAATCCATATTAGCCACTGACCGTGCTAACCTTCTTGATTCTACGCAGGACTCTCCGTTCCCGCACAGGGTAACAACATCTTGGTCTTCGTGTCATGGGTGGTAATTGCTGACAAGTATTCAATGCAGGTCCGCCTGGCTCTAGAGGAAGCCAAGGTGGAGTACAGCGTCATCATGATCGACTTGCTGGCCAAGCCTGAGTGGTACGAGAAAAAGGTCAACCCCAAAGGCGGCAGGGTAGGTCTTCTTCTCTTCCATAATCTCACGATGTCCCTAATGACCGTCGACACAGGTCCCCTCGTTGATCTACGGTGGCCAGGAGCTGCACCCGGACGAGGCCCCGTCCGCCGACGCCGCCAGGCTGATCGAGTCCAACGTCATCCTCGAATTCCTCGCAGACACCTTCCCCGGGCTCCTCCCCACCGACCCGCTCCTCCGCGCCCATGCGCGCCTCGCCATCCTGCGTGTGGACGCCGCGCTTCTCATGCCGTTCATCAGCTTCATCTTCCTCAACGCGCCCGCGGAGACTGTTCACGTAGAATTTGAGCGGTTCCAGGAGATGCTCCCGCCAACAGGCTACCTCGCCGGGGAGTGGTCGATCGCGGACGCGTCGTTCGTGCCCATCCTCATCCGCTGGGTAGGAGCGATCGAGTCCGGGCTGGGGACGTTCACCCCCGAGGCGCGGAAGGAGTCACAGGAGGCGTGGCACTCCCCGCGGTTCGCGCGCCTGCGCAAGTATTATGAGGACAACATGGCGCGCCCGAGCATGGCGAAGACTCTGGACGTGGTGCGTGACATTGAGCGTGTGTGCATGGTCGGAGTTTCTGACCTTGGTTATGTTCCTTGCAGGATGGCTCGAACAAACAGATGGCGAAGCGCATTGAGCGGTTCCGCAGGACGGGGATGATCAACAGCGACTTGCGTTTCCCCGTCCCGAAGTCGCAGTGAAGGATGTTTATTTTGCGGGCTGTCTCTCGGAGTTTGGAGCGGCGGATGCCATACTAGAACGAAGGCGCAGCCACTGCCAAGATTTGCTTAGCGACCTCTCAATAGCATTTATATTACATTGCCTTCAACAGGCTGAGCTCACAGAGTTTGAAATTTTTCGTATTTGTGAATCAACGCAAAACCTGTCCGTCCATGCCAGCCCCTCGATGCATTTGAATGTTTATGGCTCTTGCGATTTCGCTACCGACCCAGTATTTTGAGCAAGCAGTGTACCATATATCACGTACATCGAGATGCTCCTTGCGTGCTTTGTAGTTGTCAAATTTACCGGACAACTTTGAAAGAGCAGTGCAACATACTTAGCAGGATCGAGTCCCGGATCTGGAGATCTTGGAGGAAGTCGCACAGCAAGCGCTTACGATCGGACCCACGTGGTTATCTATACGAGCGCCTCAAGATTTTGCACACAACTTGAGAATCGCCACAACTTACACGCTCCCTCGAACCAGCCACCGTTCCGCTCGCGCCGCTTATTCCTGCTCGACGCTATGGTCCGCCGCCGCTCAGGGAAGGGCAAGGCCGCTCAGTCGAAGCCGCGAGCTGTGAACCGGAAGGGCAGCAAAGTGAAGAAATGGAACAAGGCGTCGGACGTCCCTATGGACGCGCAGGACCAGTGTGCGTGCTCACAAATTGTTCGCGAGTTCCCAGCAGCCTTGGCTCATGTTGTTGCAGTCCATGCATCTAGAGACAAGATTCTGCTAGAGGGAGATGAGGACGGCGGCTCTGATGATGGCGACGAAGACGAGGTCTTCGCGCTCAAGGGTGTGGATGAGGATGACTCCGGAGACGACGACGAGGGCGGCGGAAATGCCCAGTACGAGGATGACGAGGATGACATCGACGTCGCGCACCTTGCCGCCGCGAAAGCTGCGCAGAATGCGAAGAAGACGAAGGGCAAGGGCAAGAAAGGCAAGAAAGACGAGTCCGAAGAAGAATCGGAATCCGACTCGGAAGAGGACGAGGGCTGGGGCGTGAAGAAGGCGGCGTATTACTCGTCAAACGCGCAAGAAATTGACTCGGAAGATGAGGAGGCGAATGAGCTCGAGGAGCAGGAGGCGAAACGGCTGCAGACCAAGGCCCGAGACGCGATGGTAGAGGATGACTTTGGTCTTGACGACGTCGTTGAAGGCCTTCCTGAGGACGAAGGGTGAGACTTGGCCCTCTACTGCATTCTGCCTTTAACTGAATGTACACAGAGCTGTCGACGAGCCCGCGCTACCCGCTCTATCAGCGCTGCCTCAAGACAAGCAGTCCTTGCTTAGGCATCTTGAGAAGACAAACCCTGAAGCACTCGCATTGGCTAATGACTGGGATGACGTCGCACATAGTTTGGTCAAAGCACAAGCGAAGATCGCGAAGTACGTACCATGTGGTTTTCCGCCGCTGCTCCGTGGCCTGACCAATTGCATGCAGGCTTGAGGCGGAAGATCCCACCGCACTTAGCCTGAGTATGATGCACCTCCATCACCGTAAGTTACGCTCTGCGATTCAATGCATAGTCCGCTCACATCCGCTATTCAGAGGCTCTCCTCACCTACGCCACTACCCTGGCCTTCTACTTCCACCTCCGCACAGGCGAGAAGTATGTACAACGCCCCGAGCTCCTCCGCTCGCACCCCATCCTCCCGCGGCTCCTTCAGCTCAAGAAATCTCTCTCGGTACTCGAAGAGCTCGATTTCGCCGCCTCTGACGACTCGGACATGAGCGGACTCTCAGACGAAGAGGACTCGGACGACGCAGAGAGCGCGATGGACTCGGACGACCTCATGGCGGACGCAGAGGAGCTCTGGGCCGGAAGCAAGCTCAAGAAGAAGGGCAAGGGCCTGGAGCGCGGCGAGCTCGAGGAGCTCCTCCGCGAGGCGAATGACCTCATGGAGACCGACAACTCCACCGCGCCCGGAGACAACCCGAAGAAGGCGAAGCGCAAGCAGCGCGCGCCCGCAGAGGAGCCCCCGAAGAAGAGGCGTAAGGCCGCCGCAACGCCCGCCGCGCCTGTCTTCGACCTCGTCGAGCCCGAGCTGGACGCGCCCTCGTCGCGGGCGCAGTCGAAGAAGGCCAAAGCCAAGGCGCGGGGGCCGGCGATCTCGTCGGCGGAGGACGTGTACGGCGAGGCGTCCGCGCTCGACGTCGCCGACGCCGCCGACAAGCAGGCGCGCAAGAAGACGCTGCGCTTCCACGTCTCGCGCATCGAGAGCACGTCCGCACGGCGTGCCGGCGCGCGCGCGGGTGCAATTGGCGGAGACGACGACATCCCGTACCGCGAGCGGAAGCGGGAGAAGGAGGCCCGTCTGGCGAAGGAGGTGGCGAAGGCGCGCGTGGGCGCCGGGGCCGACCTGGACGACGTCGACCCGGAGGTGGAGACGGCTTCCCAGGACAAGACCGCGAAGAAGCGGCGGCGGGACGAGAGCGGGAGCGAGAGTGACGGCGAGGGCGGCGCGGCCGACGGGTACTATGAGCTTGTGCAGCGGAAGTCGAAGGACGGCAAGGAAAAGAAGAAGCAGGAGTACGATACGGCGAGGGCGGCCGAGCGGTACGTTCAGCCTGCTAATGTCCGCTCAGGATCCCCATCTGACCATGTCACCCGTAGGTATGTCCCAGACGACGAAGACGCGGACGGCCCGCGGTCGCTCACGCGCGCGATGATCAAGAACAGGGGGCTCACACCCTCGCGGTCAAAGAGCGTGCGCAACCCCCGTGTCAAGAAACGGCAGAAGTACGAGAAGGCGAAGAAGAAGGTTTCCTCGCAAAAAGCTGTCTACAAGGGCGGCATGGATGCAAGCAGATACACTGGAGAGAAGACGGGTATTTCGCAGACCTCCAAGGGTATTCGCCTGTCATAGTCTCCGTTGCTTTATCCTACACATTGTTATATACCTGGCTGTTTGGTGCATCGTCTATGGATACTCGCTCGACAGGCCTAGTGGTAAGAGAAGGGGGTGTCGCTGACGACAATCTTATTCCAGTCCAATCTACCTCTTCATGGGCCAATGCGATACAGCCGTACCTATGCTCTAGGGATATAAATGCTACTACAACACAGTTCCAATAATCCGACAACGCCTACACAACATAACGCGACAGAGACAAGCGAAGGGCGCCGATGGAGACAAGAACCTTGCGTATCCAAAACACCTCAGGCGCGCCCACGAGGAGCCACACCCACCAAGAAATCAAGGAGCCTCAGCACCACAGATCACTGGCGCCATCAACAGGGTTGGTCCTTCAGTGGAAGCCAGCGAACACCGGCTGGTCGACGTTCATCGCGTTCCCGCCATCTCCCTGACCGGGGCGCGGAAAGGCGGACGCCATGTGGTTCAGCTCTGTCTCGCCCGCGAGCGCGTGGTTGTAGACGCGGTTGATCTCCGCCGCCTGATCGGCGCACTCCTCGTACGCATACGAGTACTGCTTGAGTCCGGCGATGCACTGCAACGCCTCCGGGCGTGCGAGCCGCGCGAGGAGCATGCCGGCCTGGATGCAGCTGACGTGCATCACGGCGCAGTCGAGTCGCTGCCGGATGGGCATACATTCAGCGCGCGCGCCATTGGGCGTCGGGTGGAAGGTGGAGGGTGCTCACCAAATATCCGTTCGTCGCGAGAACACCGGCCTAGAAAAACACGCTGACGCTTAGCGCTGTGCACATGTGGAGGTGTGTGCTGGAGGGCATCGATTGGACTGACCAGACCCGCAATGCGCAAAGCACCGTGCAGCGCCTCGCCCATGACCTTCCGCTTCTTCTCTTCGATCTGAGCGTGCTGCGCCACCGTCGCGTCCGGGGTGCCCGCGCGCGCTACGTTCACCTCCCGGATGCCGAAGTCGTCGAGCGCGTTAAAGAGGATGATCCACATGATGTGGTATGTCGCGTCGCTGGCACCTGCACGCACAGCCCATGATCAGCACATCCGGAAATCTCCCGCGCGGGTCGGCGACCGGGTACTTACAGGCTGTGACGGCGCTCACAAAGTCCCACTCTGCCTCCAAGTTGGTCGGGACGCCGACATGCTGGAGATGCTCGTCCCGCCACTCGTTGAGCAGGCCCATGAAGTGCGTCAGGACGTCGATGGGAACTCCGTCCGATTCCGTCGCGGGACGCCAGAGTTGTCGCGACATTTGCCGGGCGATGCGTGCTAATGCATGTGCCGCACGGTAGTATCCCTGGGAGTACAGTTCGCGTCCATCGGTCAGCGGTTGACCAGGAAGAGGCATGCGCGCGTTTGTGGGATGCCTTACCAAGAACTACATAGGTCCGTGAAGAAGCGGAAGATGTCAATAGGATGAATTGAATGCGCCGTGAGCGGACGTTGACGCACCTCTAGCTGTTCCCTGGGCGATGGTTGCGGGGCGAGGGACTCAATGATATCTGGGGCCACAGGGCCCACTGTATAGAAATCGATGTCGTAATCATCGTCATCTCTACAGGTCAGATTCGGTGGCGTCAGCATCGGGACCTTGGAGGCCGAGGGGACAGTCAAGCCTACAGCATCGGTTTCCGCCGGTAGTACACGCTGCGGTACGCATCCGCAAGACATGCCATCCACCATGCAAAGATCATGGTTCCCCGAGCCTCGGGGTCTTCGATATTTGACATCACTGATTTGTGGTTTATCTGCGTGCATGAGATGAGCATCTGAATCCTACAGACTTCTGTGCGATACCTACCCCGAGGTCGAGGAGTAAACGGATGGCTGACCCCAGCCAGAAGCCATGGAAACCTGACAGAAATGAGACACATTCTGATACTCTAGATTGCCCCCTCACCTGCGTTGTCTTCGAAACTCTCTGCATAGAGTAGTGCGCGTTTAACGTGTCATACAGCGGTCCCATACGGTAGCACTTACGGCTTTGGAGAGGTTCAATTAAGAGCGCGACGACCACGTGGTCGGCATTTGGTATCCTGTGCACCTTCATGTCCTCTGCAAGGTCCCGCGCACGGTTAATCAATACTTTCGCGAATGCGCTCTGGCCATCGTTGCGGTGGCGGTCGGCAATAAACAGGGGGTGCTCCGAAAATTTGGCGCCCCATGCGATGACAGTGGCAACAAGGCTAATCGCGAAGGAGACAAAGTCGGGGAGTTATTATCAGCCCATCAGTGCGTAGAAAAAACCCTGTGTCTAGACTCACGCGGGGTGGAGAGGTCTTTGTGACGGGTGCTGTGCCGATTGTCCGCCAAAGGGGCTGCTGCTATTGCGTGTACGTTGCTGCTGCGCCACCGCACTGGTCGTCGGGGTGCTCGGGGAGGTTCCCCCGTTCTGTGATCCGGTAGAATACAAGCTGTAATGCAGTCGTGACCGGAATTGAGCGGGGTTGAGTAACGGCAGCCGTGTGTGCACTATCTGGAAGAAGACTTCCACGAGGTCGAGAGCAAACCTTCACGTCAAGTGTTAGTTGCCGATCACCGAAAGGGCGCTCGTCCACCAACGGAGGGGACCCGGCGAAAATTAAAAACAGGTGACGCACTCTATGCGAAAGCTTTCCTCGTTCAGCCGATGCGCGAGTGGTCCCCATTCACCGTACGCAGACGGGGACGGGCTACCGCTTATGCGAATGCTGGTTCCGCCATTGGCCTGGCCACTCAATAAGCTGTGCGGGATATCGGAAATCAGAAGGCGCCACGCGATGGCAGCGAGACCGAACCTTGCATCCGGCGGCGAGAAAATGTAGGTCAATAGATCGCGTGTCTGCGTATCTGTCGTGATGGAATGCGGGAGGGGGAATTGGCCCTGTTGTGGGAAGTGTGACGCGGTTGGCTGATAGCCATGTGCAGTGCCTGGATGTGCGGCTGCGGCCATGTGCTCTGCGGGACCGCTGAATCATTAGGGTTGCATCAGCGAAATAGCGCATACAGCGAGAGAGTTTTTCGTACATTCGCGAAGTAGATGGCTGGCTACTGCGGGAGTGTGAGGGAAGCGAATAACCTAATTGGTGCATATACACTCACATCGAGCTGCTCGCAGACAATGTCCGGGGTCTCTTGGCCGCAGCAGCATTGCGCTTCTTCTCAGTGGTCGCTTGCTGAATGAGGTGGCTGCCGGACGAGCGTAAGACAAATTCACATCACCGGCTTCTGGCGTGCGACTCACGTGCAGGGGTAATTCTTAGAGAGACAGTGCTATCGTGAAGAGCGCAGTGAGTGGGTGGGACGCACTGGAGCGCAGGGGACATGTCTGGGTTACCTGACACTGCACGGAAAATCAGAGGGGATAATGGGGGGCTACGGCGGGCGGAACGAACCTTGTCCTGACCGGGCAGTTGATTGCACTTGACCTTGCGCGCTCTGTGCAGACAATGACGATCGGGATGGGGATGAATGCACCGGAAGCGCGAGAGACGGACCTGCAGGCATCACAGGCCGTGTTCTGTTTTCTGGGAGGGGGCAGGGTCTTTGCGAGCTCGTGGATCTGGTTCTGCATGGAGGGGGACGAGAAATTGAAGGCTGCACGAAGGTGAGATCAGAGGGGGCGATGCGGAGAGGCGCGGGGGCTGGAGCGGGGGGACACGCACGCTGGGAGGACGAGGCAGCGCCTGCGGCGTCCTGGTCGCGGTCTGGGCGGTCCATGGCGGGCGGGGGATGATGGCGGGAGGAGGAAGAGAGGGGGGAGGGGGAAATAAGGAGAAATGGACTGGATATAGCACTCGAACGCGGAACAGACTCCGGTTCTTACATACGCGCCCAGCAGACGCCCGCCGTCGCGCAGCTCGACGCTTCTCGGCACCGACACGCGTGCACGCCGGTCACGGTCACGTCACACCAGTTTTCGCCGCATCCGGCCAGCGCCCGTGCTCGCTGTCGCGCTCGTCCCGCTCTCTCTCCCCGCGCTCACCGTACTCCCACACGCCGTCACCATGGTCAAGGTCGAGATCGTCGAAGAAAAGGAGCAGAACGACTCTCGCTCGCCCTACTCGTCCCCCGCCTCCTCGCGCACCTCTTCCTCGGTCTCCCTTTCTTCTGTCGGGTCCGAGCTCGATGGCGAGGAGTCCTTCTACGAGCGCATCGTCGCCCTCGCAGACATCATTCCCCCGACCACCCGCCAAAACATCTCGAGCCGGATAGGCAAGACCGCCAGCCTCCTCAAGGGCACCAGCAAGGTCGTCGGCAACCTCGTCTGGATCCTCACCACCAGCGCACTCCTCGTCGGCCTCCCCCTCGCGCTCGTGCTCGAGGACGAGGCGAAGATCGTGCAGCAGGAGAAGGAGATGCTCGCTCAGCAGCAGGGCGCCCAGGTGCGTTGAAACGTGTCTAATTTCTCCTCCGGATCCTCCGCTCTCCGCCGCCGGCCAGCTTGCTCACCCGCTGCCGAATCCCGCAGATGCTTGCCCCTCCAGGCTCGGGCCTCTATCCCTCGGGCCAGCCGCAAAAGGGGGTCACTCCCCCAGGCTTCTGATCGCCCCGGACCATCCTCCCCAGTTCCCATCGGCCATGCGTAGCAGACGTGTACTGTATATTAGAGCCACCTTATTTCCATGCCTCCCCTCACGGACTCCCACTTGCGCCCTCCCGCTTTCCTGCGGCCGTCCACGATCGTCAGAATGTATCTTACGCAGCAGCCCTGTGGCAGCGCTCCGCGGTCCCCGCCCGTCTGTTCGGGTATCACCTGCTCTTCTCTCCGTGCACCTTCTCCGGCAAGTTACTCTCCTCAGATCTCGGTCTGCTTCGAAGTCGAACCACTCTCGATACGGACCCCTGAATTCTCACCTCCGCCGATGCACAGGCGTTTAAACATAGCTTTCCGACGCTATTATCATCATCTGAAACCACCTAGCAAACAGGGGAGCAATAGCTACTGATCGACGCCCCTTCATGCGATGTCATACTGTGCGGCGCGGGCAGGAGCGAGCGAGTCAGCGTCATGAGTCAACGGCTGGGCTAGCGGCTTGACTCACCGAGGAAGTTTCCCGGCTGGCGGGGAATACCACCGGCCGCGCGAAGTTCTCCCTGTGAACGGCTCAAATCAGCAAACTCTCCTCCACGGGAGAACGCAAACCATGCCCCGCCGTTGGGGCCACGGCGGCACGAGCAACTCACGCGGATCGGTATCTCCTCAGGTACGTGATGGCGTGCTCCTCAATCTCGTCCGGGGTTACTCCAAATTTGTCCCAGTCGCCGGGGACGTCCACATCGTCGATGTACCGACGGATAACCTCGTCCGGGCTCAGGGCCGGCCACCAGACGTGTTGAGCTGCCTTAGCGAGCGCAAGCGCTACGGGCTTGGGGATGGAGGGCGCCGCAGTGGCGGGGTTGTAAGTGACGGAGCTAACGAGCGTGAGCAAGTAGTCGTAAGTCAGCGTGGAGGGGCCGGGGAGGCTGAAGGTGCCGGGCAGTGAGGGCATCTGGATGACGTTTGCCAGCGCTTGGGCAACGTCCAACGCCTGGGGCGGTGTCAGTCTCGGTAGCGAACGGGAGTAGGGCGGTGAAGACGTACATGGGCGGGGCGGACTTTTGTCTTCATGTCGTTAAGCTTCCACCAGATGGGCCAGACTGCAGAGATGTTGCCCGTCAATCACCGCGGGGGATCGTGTATGGTGGGAGAAAAGCTCACAGGCGATGTTGTTCAGCAACCTGTCCTCGTACCCGAACATGGTCGCAGGACGGACAATTGTCGCATCGGGGAACGCCTCCTTGACGCGCTCCTCGCCGGCCGCTTTCGTGCGATAGAATGCGGAGGGGGAGTCGTGGGCAGCGTTCAAGTGCGAGACATGCACGAAGCGATCAACGCCCGCCTGCGCGGCGAGACTCGCGATCGCCCCCGCCCCGTCCACGTGGACGTCCTCGTAGCTGAAGTTCCTGTTTGAAACGCCCATTGAGAAGCTGCGGAGCGCGCGTGGAGTGGAAACTCGAAAACGCACTTCGTCTCGTACTCCCTGCCGACGAGGTTGTACACGATGTCGGAGTGTCGCAGACACTCGTCAATCTGGTCGGGCCTGCGAAGGTCCCATTCCTGGACCGTGTCCGCCGCTCAGCACGCCGCTTCTCACTCGCCCAAACACGTTCGCGGGACACACGCACCATGGAGACAATTTGCCCGAGATCCCCAGTCACCTTCAAATGCCGCTTCTCGTCCTCGTCCCGGTATGGTACGATAACTTGAGTGCCCGCCTTAGCTGTTCCACGACTACTCCGTCAGCGCTGCTGCGTCTCCTCAGCAAAACAGGTTGAAGCGAAACGTACCGAGCTTCGCTACAACATAGCGACCCAAGAAACCCGTGCAGCCGAAAACAGTCGCTACGTGGCCCGTCGTAGCACTCCGTCCGGGGGGTCCCTGCGCGACGGCGGCCTTGGTGGACGACAGAGGTGTTATATCATGGAGAGCACGCTGTGATACGTGCGCAAGAGTTAGGTGTTATCGACCCGATCCACCGCAGAGTGAGCACAGACCTTGCTCTGAGCAAGTGCGCGCGGCAAGCGCACGCATTTCGAGGAGACTGCCAACATAGCTTGGCCAACGTTGCGGACGGAGAGCAAGACGTCTCTCCAGCGCCTCGCGTCGACCGGGAGATCCCGACGGGCGCTCTCCCATCGCGCAAGCGCCCAAAACGGAGCCAGTCAGATTCCTCCCATCACCGTTCCCTCGAGCGTACTGCGCAGCGCCGCCCTTTCTTCCCGGCTCGAGTGCTCAGTAGCGTTTTGTGCGGGCGACTCTCATCGTTTAAGCTGTGAGAGTGCGATTACGACAGCGCGTGGGGAGCCTGCCAAGAATACGCGGGGCTGCACTCGGTTCCGTGTGCGTCTGCGCGTGCAGCGGCGAGTGGGCACCCTTTATGGCCAGCCGGCGGGATGGACGGGAGCTCCGCCAAGGATATGCACATGTGTTTACACGGCACGATCTCAGCCCCGCGGAACACACGCTGGCGAGCATGTGCTCCGTGTATGTGCACAACGCCTCGACCGAGACGGGCAGGGGTGTCCCAAGCGCCTTGTGTCTTACTCAAGAATGGTGTGGGTGCACGTCATTAGTCCGCGAGGTGCATACACGACTGAATACATGAGGGGGTTCCGAGCGGCTGAAACGAAGGCACACGGGTAGCGCATAGTTATGGGGTGCCAGTGTGCGGGCAGCGCGCGGTCTGGGCCCCTTCTACTACCCGGGTCCGCAATACGTGTTGAGCTTCTGACTGCTTTTTGGCCATTAAGCCCATGCCAAATGCTGAGGTGACTCTCAGCTGCCGAGTGGTTGAGAACGCGGCACCGGCGAACAACTTGACCTAAGAACGACATACCCAAACGGGATTATCTTGGCACAGCATCCCAAAACAGTCGAGGTAGGGTTAGGGGCAACCGCCCGCCAAGTTCGCGAGCTCTCCGATCAGCTTTTTTGCAGCTCCCGCCACCGCCCTCCCAGCCTAACGAAGCCGTTTACCGAACCCCTTCGCACACCTCCCTCATGGCCCAAGGACAGATCAAGGGTCTCTCGAAGGCAAAGGCCTCCGGTGGACGGCACGCCGCCAAGGCCGCAGCGAACCCCAAGAAGGGCAAGCGGTACGTCGCACCCAAGAAGGCCGTCGCCGTCAAGCAGGCCGCAATGCACCAAGTGAGCACCCCTCCTGCCCTCGCTCGAGTCCGCGACGGACACTGACGCCCACCGTTCGCGTGCGCAGAGCTTGAGCGCGAAGATCAGCCGGAGCATCGAGCAGCAGACCGCCGCGGCCGCGTCCTCCGGCAAGCTGACCATCATGAAGAACATAGGCATGGAAGGGTGCGTCGTATATCCACCATCGTCATCGCTCATCTCCGTGCACCGCTGACGGACGATCGCCCCGGATACTACAGCGCGGAAAAAGCTGCCAGTGCAAAGGCGAAGAAGGCGTGAACGCCCGCCCCCGTGCGCGCACGCTCGTCCTCGTGCTCGGGGTGCGTCTCCTATCTACGGCCGTCCGCTGCGAGTGCATGACGCTGAGGGCGACGCAGCTCTTGCAGGACGCTGTCGACCGGGCCCACTCGCGCGCCGCGGGCCTCGTGCGGGGCTTCCCCGCCGCACGCGCACCCACCCACTGAATGGCCTGCGGACATGAGCGTGCACCACCGCCTGCCGCGATCGCGCGCCCCACCTTCGGATTCGGATACGCGCGCTGCGACGGCCGAAGGCTCTTGCGTCAGTGTTTCCATAGGCGGCGACCGATACGAGCACGGATACCCCGGAGCGGCGATGCGCAGTGGTAGTAGTCTAAGTTACTTCAAGTTATGTATAGCGGGCGTACGCCCGCTCTTCCCGCGCGACCGTCATGTATGCTACTCTCCGGCGCGGCGGCGAGGCCGCGCCTCGAATGCAATGTATTACAGGGCGACATATTGAGAGCGAGCGACAACGGTGAGAGCGACTCGGGGACAATGTTGGGAACAAGGTGCGATGGCATGACGAGGGGACGGGAGTACTACCCTACTTGCTAGAGGAGACATGGAGGACATGTGATGGTGGTGGTGGTGGTGGAACAATGGATGGAAAATGCGATGCATGATGCGAAAGGGCCTGTGCGTGAATGGGTGCGTGGCGTATCTCGGAGGAGGCAGGTGAACGTATGGTGTGAAGTCGATGGGGATGGGGGATGAATGGCTGCAGGAGTGAATGATGCTGGAACGATGCATGATGATGAGGATGAGAAGTCCATGTGCAAGAATAACGACGACGACAGCCCAACGTGAAAATTCAGAGTACACTGCGGAAACCTTTTTGTCACACAAACCTAGAAGGTGGGTGACTCCCATGTGTAACCAGACCGATGGGTAGGTAGCCAGATCCCGGAGGTAGGACGCCAGCGAGCTTGGCTTCTCCAGGAAGAGTCTTACGAACCGTTGCGAACTGTCGGATCACGTGGGGATATGTTTGGGGGCTTGGCGGGAGTCGTACGTCTGCCCCACAACCTTGCCGAAGAGCTTGTACTTCAGATCGGACAGGAGCTGGAAACCCGGGTCGCTCATCTCGAGTTCGCCACGGTTGGCGCGGACATAGTGCAAGACCTTATCGAGAGCCTTCTCCGCCTCGTCGTCGGTGGGAACCTCCGCGTTGTCGAGGAGGACGGGCATGTCGGGGTAGACGAAGACCTGTTGGCTCCCCTCGCCATTGTCTGCGCCGACTGAGATTGCTATCGGCTCGGCGTTGGGCATGACAGACTCGACGATGGGCTGCTCAGGTTCTTCTGAAGGTTCACGCTGCATGGCGTAAGACAGCTGTTCCCCGGTCGGGTACATGAGAGAAGTAGATGAATCGCCGGCATGTGACGGCTCATCTGCCCGCGGCCAGGCAGGCTGGAGGTTGAGGGAGGCGGACGGGTGCATGACCTGGATGTTCCGGGACGTTGATGGAGTCTGATCATCGCCATCGTCGGCGCCCATGGTGTAGTCGTTCTGCGACGGCCCGTCTTCGGAGGGCGTTTCTGCGCGTCCGAACGGACCAGGCGGCAAGTCGGTCTCCTGGGTAGGAGGCACGAAGTCGTCAGCGTATGCGCGCGCTTTGATTTCCACCGTTCCAGAGCCAGTCCACACGCCCCGTCGGATGCCATGACGGTGCTTGAAGTTCTCGAGCCAGCCAGAGCTAGCTTTGAACTTGTCCGGGGTATAGCCTTGTGAGTCGCCGATTTCACGAGCCCTCTGGCGGAGCAGGGCGTCGGTGAGAACCGTGCCACTCTTCGATACCGTCTTCACCCACTCCGCAAGGCGGTACTCGAGCTCGGGGAACTTGGACGGTCTACGTAAAGAGTTAGAGTAGGAAGAGGTATTTGTGATGAGTGGCATCATACCTCATCTTGGCGATTTGAACACTCTCGTCAAGCGCGACTGCGAGCCACCGATGCTTCTGCTTGAGAATCTTACTGACCGTGCTCCGCTCAACTCCAAAGACGTGCGCGATATCCTCCTGCTTTACCCCCGGGTGCTCACGGGCGAACACGCAGATGTCCCGACGGTCTGTGTTGTAGAGACGCCTCTTTTTATTCTCCTTGCGCTCGTAGAGCGGTTGAATCGGGAGGATCACCTCGATAGGCGCTTGGCCAGATGCTGCGGACGAGACTGAGGTGAGGGCTGAGGCGGTACTCAGAGCGGGAGAGGCTGAACGCGGATTAGACATGGAGGAGTTGGTTGAGCTCGAGGTCGAGGTCGAGACTGTGCGGCCTCCCGGTACCACGCGCGGCTGGTGGTAGATGATGTGGGGATGACTGGACTGGGGGTAGCGAGAGTAGAAGCCGGAGGGGGATGCATACGGGAGACGAGCCGTGTCTGGGGGCTGGATGAACTCCGGTGCGCCTGTGCCACTGGGCGTCTGAGGACGCGAGTCCTGTTGGGCCGGGTAGTGCGAGTTCTGGGCGGGCTATGCGCATATAGGCAGGGTTTAGTGCACCAAACGGACAGAGGAAGGCGAAGGACGAACATCGTGAGCCTCGGTCATGTTTGCGTACTCCGGAAGCTCGCCGTGACTCTGAACTCTACTCGGGGGACGGAGGCGACGACGCGACATGCCTCTATCGGGACCAATGCTGCCCGGGATCTGGGGCGAGTCGAAGGACATCTGGCTGGAAGACGGGTCGGGGTCGATGGAAGGAGAAGGGGGCTGGTGCTGAGAAAAGTCTTGTGCATGACGTGAAAGAAAGGACTGCTGTGCGGAAGGGGGGGCATACTCGACATGGTCTTGGGGGTGCTGGATCATAGCGGACATCTGGGCGTGGCCGGGGGCGGGGTTGGAGACAGCGTGGTGGGGGACTTGCCAGGACATGTCGCCGGGATAGGGCGGGGGCGGGTCAGCGATGTGCTGTGGCTGGGCGGGGTGGGGGTGGAAGACGAGGGCGGGGTAGTGCTGGGAGGCGTCCATGGCGAGGGCGGGGGACGCTCAGCATCCGGCGTGCGCGGGGCGGCGGGGACGAGGGCGGGGACGAGCTCGGGGACGAGCAGGATGGTGGCCGTCCGGGAGAGAGACGGAAGGCGGGGCGCAGAGGACGGCTTTTCAACGATTCGAATCCCAGCAATTCTCCAATCAGACTCGGCTCCTGCGATCGGCCTCTCCTCCTGCGCCCGGCCGCGCGCCATGGGCCTGCGTCTGCCACGCAGATCTCCCTGATCTCCGTCCATAACACACTTATGTTCGCGCTATCCTGGCTGCACGGGCCAGCTGCGGCGCGGCACAACGCCCTTTGTACTTCGCCATCAACCGTCCGCGTCGAGTGCCACTCGCCTCCATCGCAATTTAGACGTTCCCACAAGGTTGCGACGCTCCTCTGCCGGACGAGGCCCGTCCATCCCCACCGTCCTTCTTCGATTTTAATCGAACAAGGTTGTCGTGCGCGCACGGAGCGACGAGCCTACCTGCGTAGCGCCAGCTGACCTCCTCCCGCTGGCGCCCGCCGCGACCACCAGGCTCCGACAATACCTACCCCTCCGTTCCCATCCACCGTGGCCGACCGTGTGTTCGAGTGTCCGCCCAATCCCGGTCTACTCCTCTGTCGATTCTGCTCGTCCGGAGAACCGTAACCTTGCCGTCCGCGGTCCGGCGGCACTCAATGGCGAACACACGTCTACCGTGCTTCCAGGCATCCTGGTGCTTCGCGCTCCTACGCCTTAATCTGCTTTCTCTCCCCGTGCGCAGCCCTCGCCCTCCCCATGACCCTCCTCCTCATGTCCGATCTTGCCAGCCCCCCGCGGTCCGCCTCGCCCCAGCGCGAGTCTGATCACCGTATATGAATGCTTCTCGCCCCCGGATCCTGCTTATGTCCGGCGGAAATAAGCTGGCCACCGCCCATGTCCCGCTGGAATTCAGTCGGCTCTATAAAGAGCACTGCAAACGCCGTCTCGAAACCCTTCTCTGCCGCCCGCTCCGCGCGCACGGCGGGCTCTGCGTCCTGCATTATCATAAGGTTCGGTTACCTTACTTTACCTTACTTTACCTTACTCTCACCGGCCGTCTCATTTGGACAATAAGTACAAATAAAAGAGATGGTCAATTAAATGCGTGCCAAGCGTTTATCTCAGTAATGATATGCACATACAGCCTTCAAGCGACAGCAAATCTTGCTCAATTGTTAAGCGCTTAAGCTTAAGATGATAGTTACGAGCTTTCCGGGCTTCAACATGGTTTAACGTTTAACAGCAAGCAGCTCAGACAAGATAGTCGCAGTTGCAACCTTCACACCGTTCCCCACCGTCACTGGCAGCTGGATGTCACGAAGAATCTCCCTGTTAGACTATTGCAAAACTGTGTGCCCCAACCAATGCAGCATACTTCCTCCGCCGGTTTCAAACCTCGTCAGTACTAGTTGGTAAAGTAAGTACTTCCGAATACACGTGGGGAACTCTATATATAGGACTTCGCCTTGTCCCTCCTCCCTCCTATGCCGACGATGGCGATTTGCAGCTACATGAGAAGGGAGCACGATCACCGTGCACAACATACTTATATAGCATCAATGCCCAGATTCACAGAGGCATCTGCCTGTAGAGCTAAGTCGCAATCATACCACCAAATGACACTTATCCTAGACAGTCCATAACAGCCCTGGTTTGGAGAGGCCTCGACTACCGCGCTGCGAGAACCACGGTCACCAACTTATCTGCAGCAACATATCGGTTACTCCGAGTAGGCACAGATCTACTTATGTGGTGCTCTTTCGATGAACCATTTCAGCAATATTCCTGGGAGTTTAGTATCGCAAGTACTTACTATCTTTCTATTCTATTTCGATCAAGTAAGGTTTCCGCCAGCGCAGCCGTCATTTTCGAGTAAATAAAGCGGTTTTAATACACGTTGTAAGTTATTCTTGTGAATTACATGTTAATAACATGTTATCAACGAGAAAGTCCCCACCGGTGCCCGTGATTTATGGCTGATCAGTGTGAGTGAAGCAATGATGAACGACGCCACTATGTAAGCTTTTGGATCACTGGCTGCTTATGACATGTTAGAGCGAATCAATATTGACAGGCGTAAATTTGAGTATATAAGGGGCGCCTCATTGATATCTTGATACCCCCAGCGCCGCGGCTTGCCGAGTCATATTTTGTACCTCCATGACCCGGGAATCCCGAGCTCCAACATAAACTATAGTCACCAGCCTGGCTCTTGTGGGCGGCTCGGGAGCAAGACAATACTCAGCACACTTATGATTGCAACCAAATTGCACACTGATGATTTTACCAGTATCCGTTGAAACACCCAAGCTATAGCTATCGTCGACGATCCTGAAGGCACTGTAGTGTCCACCGTAGGCTCACGCTGTCCAGAATGCTTTCATGCAAATACTCACATGCTTTTATACAGTTAGACCGCTGCCAGCCAGCGGAGGTCGTCTATAAGGGGTAGGTCTAATTCACCCTAATTCACCCAGCACTTTTGGGCCTTTCGAGATTCACAGGTGAATCACGGTGAATTACACCTGTAAAGCCCACGGTGAATCACATCGACCTAATTGCCCGTGCCCTAGCTCGCGCGAAAAGGAACCCGGCCATCGTCCGCAGCGCATGCTCGACGTGGCACCCAGGAACGTTCTCGCCCAGAGCCTGCCCACGTCGCGCGCGCTGTCCCGCGTTCATATTGCGGACGGCTTTCCTCCTTACGTACCGCTTCCGGCCCCGCTACAATGAAACCCTACATGGCAGTCGGCGCGCGAGTACCCGCGGGGCCCGCTGCACCTGCGCAGCTGCGCACCCACGCAACGTCCGCGCGACCGTCAGCGGCGGCGGCGGTTCATACCGACCCTTATGGCAAACCGTTCGCGGGATGAAACGCACAAGCTCAAGCGTTAGACTGTGCGCGCCGCACGCTCGTTCTTCGCGTGCACCCTCCCATGAATTTACAGTCGAGGTGAGAATGCGTCCCCACTGCCCATCCGGGTGCGCTGCGTCAGCCAATGGCCGGCCGGTGGGCAATGAAGACGTTCCGCCTGGTCTCTTCTCCCGCTCGCTGCGCCTGCTGTGCGAGAACGCCAGGCACGTTCCTCTCTCTCTTCTCCTGTGTCAGCCGAGCCTGAACTGGGGGGCGCAGGGCCATGCACGCACGCCGGCTCGCCACCTGTTTTATGCGTGGCTCTTGCCTTGTATGTACACCATCCAAGACCGTCGAGGCAATGCCCGTGTCCAGACGCAATCATCCGAGGCACGAAACACTCGCTGAGCCGCAGTGCGGCTTCGCTCTGCTCCCTGCTCCCACCCGTGTGCGAACGCCGCACTGCGTGCGGTGGGCCCTATCGAAGAGCCGTTTGTGGGCGTGGTGGAGCGTCGGAAGCTCCCCAAGCCCGCGCCCAGCCAATCACCCGTGATCGTCTGCGCGTCCTCACGCCGATACATACGAACCCTGAACTCAAGCAGGATCTCGAACGTCGCGGGATCGCATGGGCGCGCGGCCTTCGTGGCCTTCCGCTCCCTGCCAGCCGTCTCCCCACCCACCCTGCCGCCCTGGACCTTCCAAGTTCCAAACCCGGGGTCCACGCAGGCGCACCTTCGCCAAAGCCCGGGGGCCATCATCGCTCTCCGCCGTGCTCAATATACAACGATCGCTGACGTCGCCCCAGCCCAGTAAATGCCCCTCTGCGCCCGGGACCCATAGTGCCGCCACTCGGCTGTCTCACCCCCCGGAGCTTCTAGCGGGCTGCTGCATCTTCCTGCCCAGAAGCGCGGCCGCACAGCCGTCCCACACACAGGGGTCCGCCACCGTCCGTCCGTCCTCGTACCCGTATCGCGGCGCGCGCGAGAGGAATGCTGCTGCTCATTATTATCGGCCAGATTCCCTTACAGCCTTCCCTTCCTGGCGTCCCGCGTCTCGCACCGTTCATAGAAGCCAGAACTCAGAAGACGGCGCGGCACGCGCACGCAGGGAGCTTTTGCGGCCCCCCGAGCGCCGCGCCGCGGCCAATGATGGTACGAGACACGATATCTGAAACGAGAACCACGGAATCACGGATTCGATTGTGGCCAGTCGGAGAGCACGCGCAGGCCGCGGGGTCGATGACCTGTTTTGCTCGCGATACACGTTCCGCGCGTTCGTTCCTCTAAGCGGTCGAATCAGCCCGTCCGTGCAGCAGACGGGTGCCTGCGCGGCGGGGACAATGTCGCCCGCAGGACGGTGGCGGACATGCGTATCAGCACGCCGGCGGAGGCGCGATACGATAGCAGGACTGAGCGGCGCGGGTGCAACGTTTTGGACGTCAGTTGATTGCCTGTGCCTCGACGGTGCGTTGCGCGTCCGCGCAAGCGTCCCCTCGTGATAGCGTGCGCACCGTATCGTGCAGGATGGAACCCGCTTCGCTGGCGTTAGGCCAGGGAAGGGCCGCTTGCGTGGGCTAGGCGGGGGAAAGTGTTTATATGACCTCTGATGCGTTGCGCTAGTTCCGTCCAGTCATCCGCCTGATCCCATGGTCCCCGGACCCCACGACCCTATCATTCCTTCTTTGCAAAGCAGCCGGCGCAAGAACCAAGTCGCGTTAGCGCAGGGTGTGTTTTACACACGCGCTCCTCTGGGCTGTGCACGCCACTGTCGAGTGTGGGGGAATCATATCAGAGATGCATTCAAACAAAACACAGACAGAGATGAGAGAAAGAGAGCTTCGACAACGAACAAACAGGCTACGATGATACACCGAGAATCGTACAGTACATCGCACAAAAAGTCCGGTGCGGATATACCACGTACACACCACGCCGCCCCCGCGCGCCCCCCACGCCCCCTCCTCGCGCGCCCCCTCCTCGCTCGCAGACCCCGCACTACCGCCCGCCGCCCCCAACACCAATCGCCGCACGCATATACGGCCCGTTCGACATTGGCCCATACGGTGTCGTCGGCATCTGCGCGGGCATCGCGCCCGCCATGACGGGCGTCGTCAGCGACGGGCCCATGCCCATGACGCCGTGCCCCTGCGGGCCCGGGGTCTGGTTGTGCGCGTCGCGGCTGGGCGCAACCGCGCGGTCCTCGCGCTCGGCGAGCGTCGCGGCGCCGGCGCGCGCGGCCTCGGCGATCCCGTTCTGCAGCGTGAACGTCTGCCCGAGCCCGTAGAGCTTGCCGTTGAACTCGGGCTCGTCGAGCTTGTCCGCGAAGTAGATCTCGCGCATCTTGAAAAAGGTGGACGCGGTGAGGAGCGAGTCGGAGCCGGCTTGGTGGGAGGGCCCTATTCGCATGACCTGGAGGATGTATGAGGTGAGTGGGGTGGTGGAGTGTGTTTGGATTGTACGTACTCCGAGGTCGTCGGCGACGTCTTGTAGCCCACCTTTCAAAACTTTGCACGAGCGCATGACGTACTTGATGTCGTATATGGTCGGGAACCATGTATGTAGGACGTCGAAGAATGTCTCCTCGTTCATAGGTAATGACTGCCCCGTGAGGAGCTTGACGAAGTAGCCAAAGTCGTAGCCGCTGTCACCAAGCCGGCGTCAGCTATGGGCGCGAGGATGATCCCGCGAACGGTGGACGGGCGGCGCGTTCAGCTAGTCGGGGCGAGGCGAAACAATCCCGAGTTAGGCAGTTGCCTCTCGACCGACTGGCCCCGCCTGTGTAGGCGACGTACAATGTACGCGCCGATCATTGGCGCAAACTAGGATCAACAATTCTCACCTGTGAAACGAGATCCACTTCGTGTCGGGGGACAACACGAGCCCCGAGGTGATCATGAGCTCCGCGAAGTCGTTGGGCTCAATCCCCATCTCCTCATGCCGCTGCAGTTCGATGCCAGACTTCTGCAGGAGGTCGATGGATTCAGGGGCGAACATGTCCTCACTGTATGATTACGTAAGCGGAATGCCCTAACATGGGGACGCCCTAGTCGAAAGCTGGACCCACGCCCACACACCTCGCGCTGAACCTGAAGTTAAACTGCCATGTTGATACCTCCTGAGGGAAGTTGCCATCCTCATCCGCCAGCGTGAGCCCAACCTGAATGATCTTGAGCAGATCCACATTGCACCGCATGGTTTGGTAATGGTAATCCGACGACGTCTTGAACGAGCCAATCGGTCGCGCGACCACCCCAGGGAACTCAGTGTCCTATGCAATAGAAAGGATGCATAAGCCAGGTTAGGTCAAGTCCGAGTCGCGAGAGACGTGTCGGACCATTGCGACGTAGGGGTACTGCTCGATGAGGTCGCGGATGTTCGCCATCTCTGTCTCCAGATTGGGAGCCCATACCTCGCGTATACGCGACATAGCTAAGATCCCCGATTCGCACGAAGTGATAGGCAAGTATGGGGGTGTTTTGGTGGTGAACAAGAGCCAGAGTGGTGTAGTAAGCAAGCAGTATGGCAGAGAGCTGCGAGTTGTGATCTGTTTGGGCGACGCGCACGCACCTCCATGAGCGTCTAGCAAAAGGCGCTTCTCTTGTCTCCCCGACTCCCGCGCTCTTGTCAGACGCGCCTTGAAGCATTTCAAACATACCATGCTCATGACCGTCAGTACAGTGGATGCCCTTGTCTAGGTTGACTAAAAATATCAGGAAGAGACTATGTCCCCCTAAACCATGTTTTCAGCACCCAGGTCAACAGAAGGCATTCCCAGGATATACGGCACGCATTTCACACTTCACGTCTCTGGTAGCTACGCGTCCTACAAAATACTTTATAGTACCCAGCTCATGAACACCATATTTTTGACTTTCGTACGAATTTGTCTAGGTTGTAATGAGACCCTGCGATCCGTCCACTCAGCCGGATGCATCATATCGCATTTCAGACGCCGCGCGCTCTAGGACCGATATATGCGCTCGCGTCTGATATACGGTGAGTGCTGCCTTGGCCGACGGGGAAGTGGGTATCTGAAATGCGTGTCAGCAATGATAGAGGGCTAGCCAGCGTTCCCCGGCCTGCGCAGGCCGAGGATTGCTGGCTCGGTCGAAGATCAGAGAGGACGCTCCTGTGCACCGGTTCCGGCTTCGGAATCGTCGTCGCAGTCATCCATCGCAATAGCGATGAATCTGGCTGGCATGCAATCATGCTAGGGCGGGCTGCGCCGCTAATACGATGGGACTGACGCTGACGATACGTCGGTCGGAACGGCGACAGACCGCGACCTCTTCCGGCAGAGATAAATAGGGGTACTATGCCTTGGTACGTTCCACCACCTCCCTGTCTCATGGATCGACGAGAATGTGGCGTCGTTGATATTCGTCGTGCTTGTGTGGCGACACAGATATGAGAGAATGGGGTGGCGGCGCAAAGACGATGAACTAGCCACTAGGGAGTGCAACTAAAGGGGGAAGATTTCGATAAAGACTTGTCGCCGAGTCCCTCCTAGATTATATACAGCAGCGGATTGTTCTCCTCTCGGAGTTCCAATACTACAGTGCCAGACCGAACCATAACTTGTCGCCAGCGTCATGAACCATGACGGAGCTCCGGGGAGCTTAGTCGCCTGCCCGGGGAGCGTGCAGAAGTTCTGCCTCGGGGGGAGCAGCACGGCAGCCTCATCCGACCATATGTTCTTGACGCAAGCGCGTATCACGCAACGATCGCGCTGGGCGCGTTGATGGAGAAGAACGTGGACATGTCGGAAGTCTATGGGTGCCGTGAATCGTGTATGTAAAGTCCCCCTTCTTGACCCGGACTCCGTAATTCATCTACGTATACTGCGGGCGAGTACGTAGTGTGGCATCGTGTGAAGTTCCCCGCAGAATTGGGCAGCCCCACACCTGCAGCCGCTTCCGTATGTCAGGAAGGTTCTTCGCAGATAGACCTGGAGGCACGGGGACATGGCGGAACGCCTTCCTAATCCGCGAACTCATGCCTCGCGGTTCCCAGATAGTCGAAATTGACCCTTTGAGACGCGCACTAGTTGCCTCATGTCTAGACTTCGGGGGGCCGAAGTATACCCAAGAGCGTCTCCACTAGAATATGAATATGGGCGAGCAGGTATTGCCTTGCGCGGTAGGAAACACCATCCATAGGTCGGGAGGCTTCCGTGCATGTACACTCGAGGTGTCCCTCATTCGGCTACTGTCGTAAGTGCGTAGGCCTTCCACGAAGAGTGCATCTACTGATGTTTGGGTAGGTGAGACCGCTGCATAGATATCGTGGAGGAGTGTCGTTCGCCGGGGATGACCAGCACGCGCAAGTATCGGGGTTGAGATCGAAATCGCGCAGGCCTTGTCCAGGGACGCGTGTGGGAGCGTGTGGGGGATCAAATAAACTGCAGCTCAGCCGAGGTTCGGAGGGAAAGCGTATATTATGTAAGAGACAGGAATTCGTAGATGGAATGGCTACTCGGGGAGCTCTGACATCGCAATCACTGCGCGCTCGCAGGGCATCAGCACGGTCCAGCTTCCGGACAGTCGGTAACGTCCTCCTCCGCTCAGCGTCGCCTCGTCGAGCCCATGACGGTCGGACCCCGGCCGAACCTACGCGGCCTCCACCTGCACCGGATAGTCAGCGCGCGCGTTCCGGTAGGAGAGATAACTGCTTTACGTAGTTGCTGGGGAAGATGCCTCTCTTCCCACTTGCGCTCACCCCTGAATCCAAGATCAACGCACCATCAGCCCCCGAGTACGTCGAGCGTGCCCGAGAGACTCGCGTACCTTCCCACCACCCCTCGGCGTAGTTCCGACCCCCTGTCGGTCCTGCCGTCAGACGAATCATCGCACCTTCTTCAACGTCAAGCTCATCGGGGCCCTGCGCTGAGTAGGCATATATGCCCCGGACTGACCACTCTCCTTGAGCGAACAGAAAAAGAACGAAGCGGTAGAAAACATCGTACCATATTCTCCTGCGTTCTGGTCCGTTCCAGAGACCGACGACGGGGTGCTGCTGGCCGGAGCTGGCGTCGATTCCGAAAGCTCGACGTAGGACGCCGGGACGAGACCCTTCGCCCCAGAATTGTCAGCCACCTTGACCCAGCCTGAGCCGTCATCTTCTTCAAGCACATGTACGATGCTCTCGGCTGAAAGTACGTGATGAGGAGGGGTGTGCTGACATATGGTCCGTCGGACGCACCGGATACCGCCAGTTCGAACGGCGACGTCGGAGCGAAATCGAAAAGGACTCGCGCCGAGGGCCCCGTATCCTCTACCACATGAGACGCACGAGCGAAGGACGAGGCGGTAGGCGTAGCTAAAGCGGATGAGTCTGCTCGTGGCAGCCCACACGTGAACACGGGGAGGACATATAGAATTTGAACGTTAAACATACCAGTGGAATGCTCGTGCGAGATCACCGAAGAAGATCTTGAAATAGACGAGATAGAGGAGACGGAATCCGTGAGACCGTGACCACGACCACTGTGTCGCGTCCCGGTGCAGTCAGCCGGGAGCTTGAGAGCTTGTTAGAAATGATAAGTATGCATGAGCCGAGGGCGCCGCTATACCTTCAGCTCGCATTTCGAGTGCACAGAGATTCCGCACGCTTTGCATGTCTTGCCTTGCTTGCTGAGACCCCAGATAGACGTCTAGATGCAGGAAATACGTCGAAGACGCTTAGATGGAAATATCAGATCACGATGCGAGCAGCGCGAACCGACCTTGCAATAAGCGCATGATGTGGGAATCGAGAACGAAGAACTTTTGAACGAATGCGGACTTTGCGCACCCTCGTCTCCTATCAGCGGATCGGTCAGCATGGTGGCGCCGCCAGCCGAGGACTCATGTCTGCCGTAAGAAGACTGCGCCCATGCAGCGACCTTCCGCGTGGTTCGGGCCTTCTACAGAATGGGGATGGGGAGAAACTCACCGTTCAGTGCCGAAGAGATGGTATCCAGCTCCGTGGAAAGCACGACATGAGATGTCCCGTAGAAGGCCAATTCGTGTTGCGCATCCAAATAGCTCTGGTAGGCGATATTAGAGACGCGGCTCAGACACACCATGAACAACGCCGAGGCAGTTTCCTGTGCCTCTGCAGTCCACGAACTTACATCAAGGACCTCGCCGGCGTTGCCCAGAGTGTCGTCGGCTGAGTAGGCAATAACGAGTTTCCCGAGTTGTTCCGTCTCCTTGCCTGCCGATGTCAACAGCCCCCGATTAGATCATCCATGAAGATCTTGAACAAGCCGTACGGTCCCGCACGCACGCTTCGAGGACAAAACCGGATCGAGCTCTTCCAGCTTGGCCCGGCATCGACTTAACCTGTTTTGCAGGTATACTTTCGACGCAGGTTCCACACTCATGTCGCCCTTGCCAACATGAGTATCATAGTAGTCCAGAGGGACACAACGCCCACCTACATGATCGTAGTGAACCCCAGACGGCTCAAAACCCCAGTCAGGCGGCGGCGTGAACGGCGCGATGTTGTAATCGATGAAGAGGTCTTGGTCCGCTTGTGGACTAACGGCACCAAGGGCAGCCTCAGTGTCGGTCAGGTGCAAGCGCAACGCGTCTAGGTGCTTCTGCTGGACACCTTGGGCGTTCTTCAAAATCTCGATGAATCGGGTCAGAAGGCGAGTGTGCAAGTCCTCTGATCTCCCTTGAGTTAGCGAAAGGGGTCAACGACGGGTAACTCAGCCGGCGTACGAAATTGCTATAAAGGACTCCACCTCAGTACATGATACCACCATCTACGACTTAGACTTACGTTTTCCAAAGCAGGTATATCCTCGGAGTAGAACTTCTCCTTGACCTTGTTGGCAATTGTAATGGAAATAAGATAAGCACTGAAGACATGAATTATTGATGAGATGCGAGACCCGTCGACTACAAAATAGATGGAGACGCACTTTTTGCTGTTGAGCATGTCTACTTGTTGCTGTTCGTATTGCCTTGCTGCCCTTTCTGCATGTCGATCATCGGCAGAGCGTTCCTACAACAGGCGAATATTCAGCATACTATTTATAGTTGGGGTACGAGCATACTCGCCTGCTTCTGGCGGTAGGTTTCTACCTCTGCGCATTCTTCGTCGTACTAAAATGAATTAGTACGTTGAGCGGGTGAGCGGGAGGTGGCATGAAACACCTTCTGTTTGCTCTGTCAAGAAAGAATTTAGCACAGGCACAACGTAACAGGAATATCAAACGAACCTTCATTCGGTCCGCATAGACGCGATCCCTTTCGGCCAACAGCTTCTGATAATGCTGCATTTGCTTCTTCTTCATCTCGTCATACTTTCGTTCTGTGGCCTTGAGCGGCTCTATGACTTGGCTGGAAAATGAGTCTGCCAGGGTGATGCGGTCCTGGGAAGAGTCTGTTAAGGCTGAAATGAGTTGCGTGTAAGCTCCGTCAAGCGTGCTGTCCTTCCGGAGATCAGTGTTTAATTTATTCGATACCGTGTCCATGACATCACCGACCTCTTCGTGAGTGTGGTCTCGTCCCAGGCCTTCGTGGGCTCGCTGCCAACGACTACCGCTGGCATCTTCTTCGCTTTCTTCTCGGCCGCCTTCTTAGCCAGCAGTTGTAACTTCGCGGCATACTCGCGCTCTAATGCAGCACGCTCCTTGTGCAGGTCGCGCACCTATAAAAGGCCGAGTTTTGACCGGCGTGACTGAGTGGCCTCATTGGTCGATACCACGAGCGTGGGACTCACGTCCGCTAGGACTTCCAAATGGGCATCAGACAGAGCAGATATCCTCTCGACCTGATCCTGTCAACGTTATGAAACCATCGTGAGGTTCTGAGTCACGCGGTACTTGGTGGGATCGAACATACGGGGAGATGCTGTCCGTACGTTTGTCCGCTAGAGACGGACATCTCTTCAGGGGACGTGTCGTCACGTCAATTATCTGCGGTTTAGTTCTGAGTTAGATGTTACTGCAGAGTCAATGAGTAGCAGGAGGGCGGTAGTGTGCAGGAGTCTCGCGGACTTGCCAAACGTATCACGACGGTGCTGTACATTCTGATCGGGCAACTACTCCGCATTTCCACATTTGGAATGCAGTTCATTTCGCAACAGCTTTTGAAGCGCCCACCGCTCCCAGTATTTCCCCGGTCCACCGCGTGTAATATCAGGTTGGCTGGACGTGGAACAGCCGAATCCTGTTGCAACTCAAGCCCAACGTTTAATATCACTCGACAAAACCGGCCTTGCAGGATTTATGGCTCGTCAGACTGGCGCCGAGCCTGGATACATACGATAACAATCTCGGTGATTGCCGCGCTGCGCCTACCAAACTTGCAGGTTCCGCCCTCCACCTGTCGCCTTTACGCTCAACACTCATCCACGTCTTCAGTTGTTCTTCAGACTTCTGGCAATTCCCTCTGATTGTTCAAGTGTGATCTTACCTCTCAGCTGTCTCCCAACACCTACAGGATAATCAGTTTCACTCTCAAGAGCGGGCCCCCTTCGACAAGCGATCAGGGAGTCGCACCGGTAGTCGTTGGTCGCAAGTAAATTTCACGTTTCTACATCTGAAAGGACCTTCGAGGCTATCTTGATCTTGGATATGCAATTTTACGCCATACACCTTGACGCATACCGCTCAGAGACGTTCTATATTAAAGTTCGTCCGGTGGGGCTAGGGCTCTCAGACTGAGGTGAGTTGCGTCGCACGAATTGCTCAGCGAATCCCCCATCTCATCTATCTGTACGCTGCACTGCGACTGCCGAAGGAAGTTATTAGAAACAAGCTTGCGACCACGAAGCTGCAAAATATACTGTAGCTCACGCTATTGATCACGTCCTACATCCCACGGTGATCCGTAGGAAGCAGTTGCATGGTACGATGTCTCGAGCCTGGACGCCGTCTGAGGGCCATGCTGCAACTGGGCGCGTGCAGGGCGGCGTCCGCCGCATCCCAGAGGCAAGACATGGGGTCACGGAAACGTTGCGCACGGTCATATCTCCTCGTGTCTTTGGCGAGGCAGAACGGCACGATTATAAGTTCCGGCCTTGCGTTGGGGACACGTGGTGTCATGTGAACTCGTCTACTGCCAACGACCCGCAGAAGAGTTCCCCAGTGAATGTGCTGGGGAACTCTGTTGCGGGTGGCGATCTACATCGGGGAGCTGTCGCAACCCGAAGCACCCCGCCTATAGCTACATGCTATAATGCTTCAAATGCTAACTCTTCGTATCATTGCCCTGTAATCTTATTGGTATCAATTGTTCCTATCCCGTCAGTAGGACATATACCCGGTTCCCGGGCAGCAGTCCGATTGCAGTGTGGATATTTTTCGGTCTAGATGGACACAACTACCGTTTCGACAACCCTGGCAGCTCAGGCTGTAGTTTACACTGTCATTACTTGGAATACTGACGTGTGCACCAGCACAAGTGTCACGTCATTCCTCATACACTTATTCTAACAGTACGGCCGATCTACGCAGCGGGGCGTTTACCCCTTACGCCGCGTAACTTGGGTGCACACATGTGAGTTCAACGATTACTCCTCTTACTGATGATGAATGACGTGGGAGCTACCTCATATACTCTTTCAGGAACGTGTGGCAACGTTGACCAAAGTCCCACCGCATGAAGATTTTCCAGTGTCAAGACGCTTTACAGTCATATGGAGGCTCTGCGCTGGATACACCCTGTTTCAGCGAATTCGTTCCTGGTTCCAGGCAGCGTCTCCTCCAAGAGTCAAGGGCCAGTGGTTTTCCGGCATCCGGACGAAATCGCCAATAATTCAAAGCCGAGAGCACTTGCTCATATTGACGCCAAGCCCGACTGCTTGGTATGTTGACCCTCGACTTTCCTGTCAGCCGGAGTATAGCGAACGCGGGCTGGCTAGTCTTTCAAATTCAAGTGTCCAGGTTTCCCCGGAGCGCCGACTCTCACAGGCGCGTAGCATGTGGTAACGGGCGTCAACTGTGGGGCGTTTGCCGAGGAGTTACTCATCGGTTCTAGGCCTTCGGGGCTTATGTGCGTCCTTCCTGCTCTCATTCGCTGTTCGAATCTAATGCCTAATGTTTTTTCAGTACTCTTGCGCGGCGCGCCCTGGCCTGTGGATCGTCAACGGCACCGAGTTGTCGGAGGAACACCGGTCCCCCCGTTCCTGATCGATACCGCCGCGACTCAACATATGTGATTAGGTAAACTGCCTCATTGGGAACAGCCGTGTCTTTTTTCCTGCTCCCTCGTGCCTCCCCGTGCTGACATACAGGCGTCCGCTTTCCGCTGCACGTTGCCGCCACGCTGCTTTGTACGAAGCCGCAGACAGCAAGTCCGCTGCGCAATATTCAATCCCAGGACGCGTTAACGACGTTTCTCATGCACGGTCGTTACCTGTTCCCGCGCGCGTGTGGGCCGACACCGAGCGCGGCACCGGCGTTCCAGCCTCCTCTCCGCATTTGCACCCCGGACGTCAAAAGGTAATCATTACCCCCGGGACCCTCCATTTTTTCCAGGGTGTCGTTTGCCCATCACCGCCGAACGCGTCTACCGGTCTCGCCCCTGGACAACCCACCGGCCATGCGTTCCTTGGTCCTTGGGCTTGGCCGGCAGCGCGCCTTGTGCGAAGGCCAAAAAAATAAAATAAGCCATGCTCTTGCAGAGCGGTCCTGGCGTGCGCGTCTGTGTGCGCTCGGGTATAAAGGTTCCTCTCGACTCTCCTCCCAAACCCTACGAGTCCTACTCGCTTCAATCCCCCACCGCACCCCCTCGCACCCCCTCGCACCCCTCGCAGCCACCCTCACCCCCCACCCTTACACTCATTCAACAATGTCTCCCTTGACGTTCATCATCTTCGCTCTCGCCCTCGTCTGCTCGGCGTTGGCCTCTCCCATCAGTGGCGCTGTCTCGACGCTCGAGAAGCGCGTCACCCACTCTGGTCGCGTAAGTTTCTTTGTCTTACGAAGTCTGCCCCCGACCCAAGCTAATTTCGGCATGCAGGGCACTTGGTTCAACGTCGGTCTTGGTGCTTGCGGCAAGACCAACGTCGACAGCGACAAGATCGTTGCCATTTCGTCGGCCATCTACGGCAGCGGCGGCAACTGCGACCAGTACATGCACATCACCAACACCGCGAACGGCAAGAGCGCCTGGGGCAAGGTCCGCGACGAGTGCCCCGGCTGCGGCGCCGCCGACATCGGTCAGTCTCCTTTCTCGCCGCGCCACCCGCATAGACCCGTTGCTCACACGGATTCTCCATTTCCCAGACATGAGCCCCTCCCTCTTCGAGGAGCTCGGCTCGCTCGACACCGGCGTCCTCAAGGTCTCCTGGCACTTCGAGAACAAGGCCTTCACCCTCCCGTGAGCGCGCCGCTAGCGCCGCGCTTCCCACCCTCTCCGTGCCTTCCTGGTCGACCGCGTTATTTTCCCCTTTCGGTCTTTATTCTGGCTATTTATTGGCTGTCCACCCCCCGGTCCTCCCATCCTCGGCCATGGAAGGCTTACGCACCTAGACCCGCGCCGCGCGCGTCCCCTCTCCGCCTCCCACCCTCCCCTCCGCGCCTCGCGTCTCTAGCAGACGTCTCGCGCCCCGTCCTCCACCCCTGTAGAAGAAGCATAGAATGTACCAAAAGCGCTCAAGAGTGTACTTATGGCCATGTAGCATTAGAGTCCCGTATAGCCTCTGCTATGTGCCCCATGAATTGATGTGCACGGGCCCCCCGCTGGCGCGCGGGGGTCCGCTGCCTTTAGACTTATCCTTCCATTTTCCGTCCGAACCCGATACCGCCGGTATCAACGGAGATCGTGCTGCAGAAGGTGGCTTCAATTGAGAGGAAGCGCAGCGGCAGAAGCGCGAAGGGAGGGCTTAATGCTCCCGAGAGTCCTGGGCAGTATGCAGACGGCCGGGGCTAGGGCGGTGTTTATGACGCGGATGCTTGTTCATGGATGGCATCACCACTGTCCGCGGGCTGGCAGCAGGGACAGAATGTTGGATGGTGGCTATAGAATGTAAGACGCCTTGAGCTCATACATCTGCCGTCTGCAGCCGGAGTTGACGGCGCAGTGACGCACACCAGGACGCCTCCGCGAACCTTGCAAGGGCGTCCGTGTCGTACTATGCGCCTGTCGTACGTTACCTGACGGCGACGCGCGTGAGCCTAGACGACCCAGCGGGGCACGTTGGCTGCGCACAGATCACCACGCGCTCTACGTCCAGAAAACAGGCACGGGCGTGTGCAGTGAGCAACGCTGCACGATCTTAATATAAGACAATATTCGTAGAAGGGAACACGCCCGGTTCACTAGAGCGAGCACGGAGAGCGGATCATTGCGTACGCCATACCCGGGCCTCATCTCCGTCGCGATCGTGCAAGGGCAGGGTACGCTCCCACAAAGTCCTACAGCAGCGTCCGGCGTTATCCCTACCCTAGTCCGACGAACAAGCGATCGCACGCTATGCGATGAGGCAGACGAACAGCCACGCCACCGCAGACACTAGGCTCACGAGCTCCCACAGGCTGCACGCCCGCAGGATGGCGGCGAGCGGGGAACTACGATCATCACCATCAAGCGGAACGGAGATGACAGCGGAGGACGCTGGGCGCGGAGGGCGGTTGCGGCGAGGCACCAGCGGCGTTATAGGCGCGGCTGGTGGCTGGCAGACTAGCCCATCTGTGGGCAGCGGGGATGGGAGGAAGATGTCGTTGGGTATGCCGTACAGGTCGTGGAGGTCGTCTGTAAAGCATTCCCGGCTCGGATTCAAAGGGCAAACCGGGGAGTGGGTACGGAGCAGCTTACAGTCGTGTAGGTAATGCTGAGCTTCTCCGGGGGCCGGAGTATAGATGAGACTGTGGGCGGTCCGATTCGTGAGACTGTTGCCTCTGTACTCACAGAGAAAATGTCAGTAATGGACTGCTGATTAAGTCGTCGTAGGATGCAATGACAGCTTCAACGTACCGCGGACGTGTGCATGCATTACCGACAACCCCCTCCTGCGCCGTCGCCGCAGCGATGGCGAGATAAGAGGCACTGACAAGAGCGACAGACAGCAACAAGACGAAGGACAAGTGCGCGGGGAGGTTCATAGACACAGAGCGGCCGTCATGCGCGATGCAAGAGATGAAGAACTTTGTCGAGACGGTCAGCTATGTATACTGACCAGCTCGGTCCCGCCCCGCTTTGCGGTGTGTCAGGGTCCTTACCAACCACAGGAGTTATGGACCGAACTTATTTTCTGGCCAAGGCAGGTGGTCGGGCCACAAGCGCGGGCCACCCTAGCGGCATGCCACCAGAAGACCGATTCACACCGGGGAGAGTCGCATATATGGGCGCGCGATATAGTCGAACTCTTCACTCCGGGCGGTGTACCGTCGTATGCCAGTTAGCTTTATAAAAGGCGCCCGAGCGAGCAAGACGTATATCATCCAGAGAGGCATTCCAAGGTAACTATTCTAGACCAGCGACGAGTACTTCAGCCTCGACAGGGATACAGAGCCGGTATTCCGAGGACAAGAGCGCTTCAAGAAGTTCGAATGAGTCAGAGGTTCGACGCCACCAGCCACCACGAGTTCTGAATAACCGCCAAGGTGGAAGGTTAGCCGCCGTCCATAGGGAGTTATCGGGATATCAGAGTACTTATGTTTGTAAGGACCAAACGGATCTTAAGTACCTGAAGCCGAGAGGTGTTCGAAGAGGCTCGAGGAGGAGTACGGTGTAACGGTCAAGTGCGAACCAGAACCGTTTTGATCCAGCTGGTGGTGCGGAATAAGCCGAGCGGTAGTAGGCGCCCGTTGTATCAAGCCGCACGTGCATGTTCAACGACCGCCAGCATCATGATCTTGTTACTACCTCAAGTCTTTCGAATCTATGACTCGCACTGAGACTGTATTGCAACTCATCTTTTCCTCAACCAGTTTTATGTTCTCTTTAACACATCTTACATGTAAGGAAGCAAGCACTCGGCTGCATAGGCGCACGCTCAGGCATCGCTGATGTCATAGGTCTACTGCAAGCTGTGGCCATGGTACTCCTGTCAGTTACGCACTACCCCACTCCAAGGGCCTTTAAATACTAACCGGACATGTTCCACTCGAGCTTTAAACCCACCATCTACAGAAGGATCACATATAGCCAGTACCCGCAGGGTGAGCTTCAGACAACCTTTTGCATAGCATCGCATGTAGAAACAATGCTAAGAAAGCACTCAGCCTACACTATATCATGTCTTCAGCCGACCGGAAAGCTATTCACTTCGGCGCAGGAAACATAGGCCGTGGGTTCATCGGCCCTCTGCTCGTCAACTCCGGCTACCACGTCATCTTTGCGGACGTAGACAAGGATGTCATATCGAAACTCAACGACCAAGACTCGTACGACGTGCTCGTCCTCGAGGAGGATGATGAGCAGCAGGAAACCGTATCCAACGTTTCCGGCGTTCTCTCTACCTCGGACGACATCGTGCGCGCGTTCGCCGACCCCGCCGTCGACCTAGTCACCACCGCTGTCGGGCCAGCGATACTCGAGAAGATCGCCGGAACAATCGCGCGTGGCCTCCACGCACGACGCAAGGCCAACGCTGGTCCACTCAACATCATTGCATGCGAGAACATGATCAACCAAACAACGACACTCCGAAAGCACGTCTTCGCGTCGCTCGCGGACGAGGACAAGACATGGGTCAGCGAACAGGTCGGTTTCGCAAACTGCTCCGTCGACCGCATTGTACCCCCCTTCGACCCAAAAGACAGCGCTACACCGCTCGACGTCGGAGTCGAAGGCTTCTACGAGTGGGTTGTGGACGAGGACGCGCTACACCAAACGCGCCATGATGTGCGCCTGAAGGGCATCCGCCTCACAACGGACCTCCAAGCCTACATCGAGCGCAAGCTGTTCACGCTCAACTGCGGGCACGCGATCACCGCCTACCTCGGGTTCATCAAGGGCTACAGCACCATCGATGAGGCGATCCGGGACGCCGAGATCCACGGGACGGTGCAAAACGCGCTGCTGAACGAGGGCGGCGCGGCGCTCCGGAAGCGGCACGAGTTCGACGAGGAGGAGTATCGCCACTATGTGGAGAAGACGCTCGACCGCTTCGCGAACCCGAAGCTCAAAGACGACATCGTGCGCGTTGGCCGCCAGCCTCTCCGCAAGCTCGAGAAGGGTGATCGCCTGCTCGGTCCTGCGCACATGGCGCGCGAGTGCGGGCTCCCGATCGACAACCTGGCGAAGGGTATTGCGGCGGCGTTCCTGTACGAAGTTCCGGACGACAAGCAGAGCGTCGAGCTGCAGAAGAAGGTCGAGAAGGAGGGCATCGAGAAGGTAGTCGCAGAGATCACCGGCTTCAAAGAGGATAGTGAGGAGCACCGGACGATTCTCGACGCATATACCGCGTTGCGCAAATCTGACAAGAAGCGCAGCCACGCCTGAACTTTTCGTAGAAGAGGTAAGTATATGCCTTTTACAGGACTTCGACGTTATACCTCACGACCCTTGTTTCAAGCTTAATTCGATCCAATCGCAGTCGTAGTCGTCAGTATATTCATGGATCCATATCTTGTAGCATACGTCCCTTGTAATCATACCTCATTCACGAGTCGCCGCAGACCGTACTGTGCTGAGTTCGATTTCACAGTGCTTCAAGTTAGCTTTCACTGCGGTAAGAGAAAGGAATCAAGGACTTGTATTCGTGATAAATCATACTCAACGTGACTCCTACAACGACACGTCTGCCGCTGCTCTTCCCGGAAGGTACGTCGGACATGATGAGAGCCAGTAGTATGCTGGGATACACGAACACAGATGCTGGCCGTGGGGGCATGGCAATTTTGGGCCGAGCTATGAGCTGGCGAGTGCTCCTGGCGCATCCTGTCACACAAAGGAATCTCACGCGTGCATTCGCGAGATTCTCTGGGGGACCTTGGGGAGACGTTGTTAGCATGTGGTCGTGCGTCCAGATGCGAAAATGGTAGCTTACAGGATGCGGGTGGGCAGGAGCCACTGGGAATGAACATGGACATGAACAGGTGCGTCCGAGCGGGGTTGGCGCGCCTGGAGGGACGGCATGGGCGTTTGGCGCGTCTTGGAGGTATTGCATACGTGCATGTATGCGATCCTTTGGAAACGACTGAGGGGAGAGGGCGTCAGCATATAATACATCACACAACAGATTGAGAAAGGGCTTACCAAGTACGCCGGGAGATGAACGGGATAACCACCCGGACCATCTGAAGACGTCGGAGGGGGTAGTTATGCTGCTCTCCCACCGGACGGAGGAGGGCGGGGGCGAGGAGCTCGCGGTGTGAACCGCGCAAGCTTTCTCAGTGGAAGCGGAGACGAGCGAGTGTTGCCAATGTTGACAGGCGGACTCGCAAGCTGTCTTAGGACTGCGCCGAGAGTTGAAAGCGGAGTGGGTGAACATGGGAACAGTCGGGGGACAGAACCTGGTCCCCCGACACCGGGAGAGAGGGAGCGAGTGACAAGAGCTCCTCCGCCCGGGGTCGTCTGCCAGGTCGTAATATGGCAAGGTATCTTCGAACACTGCTTGACGGTTCGAAGAGTCGTGTCGGAGGTAGAACAAGGGCGAGACACGGCCGCCCTATAAAGGATGGACAGTAATGGGTCGAAGCGGCTATGAAGCCCCAACCCGAGCGGACGCCAAACCCGCTCAGCTCAGATTATCAGAAAATGCCGAGGATCGTCGTCCACGCACGCGGGGATCAGTCGCGCACGCAAACGGGACCTCGGGCTTGATTTGGCGAAGGAGGTAGAGAGATATGCAGCCGCGCTGCACAGACAGCCATTGACGCGGATCAGACGTCGCAGACAGCCTTTGCAGCGCGGACATGCTTGGGGGGAGGGAGACGGGGAATTCGGGTAACCGGCGGGTGGCGCGGTCGGGGCCGTGAGCGGCGGTCGAGACAGCGCGAGACGTCGGGGGTGTCGAGCGTGCGCGGGTCGAGGTAGACTTGATCAGAGTCCACGACGACACGCGCACGTTAGACACGGGAGTGAATTCAGTTGACGAGCAGTCGGGCTTGAGCGCCGTAGAGACTGCAGAGGCTGTCGTGTGGAGGTTAGCTGAGTTGGAAGAGGAAGGAGGGAAGAGGGGTGCTTACCGCGCCAGAGGCGAGCGGGGCACCAGTAATGAGCGTGCGGGTTGGGCCGGGAAGGAAGCTTGGAGAATGGGAGCACTAGTAACCAGAGGGCGAAGGGGACCGTGTGTCGAGGTCGTTGTCGCGGGTGCGGGGTTGATTGTCGAGCCCCAGAGAGTCCACAGAAAGAGAAGCAGAGAGACTGCCGGAGTCAAGAGCAGATACGAGAGCAAAGCGCCTAAGAGGAGGAAGTTGATGATGTCGTTCATCGTCGAGCGGAGATCGTCGCAGACTGCTGCGCGTGTTGTGCAAGAAGTAGACCATTGCCAAGAACCAGGGAGGGGAGGCGAAGTTGAAGAGCCCTCAGACGAGATGTAGACATCAGGCAAACGTCGAGATGGGGTGACCTGAGCGGGAGAGTGGACCGAGAGACTTGCAGGATGCGAGGGAGAAAGGCTTGAAGGTGCAAGAAGCAGACGAAGTGGAGGTTGAGCGACCGCAGAACGGCGAGGAGTCCGAGCACGATGCATGGCTCGAACAAACCAGGGTAAGGAAGTAGATGTGACAGGAGAGTACACCGCCGAACGGTAAGCCCCAGAGATGCCCAGATTGAAGACGTCAGCGAAGAGCGAGGAAGGGGCCTCCAGAGTAGAGCGATTCCGGCGAGTTTGTATACCACGCTTTGTCAAAGAAGCAGAGACGTCGGAGTAGCCACCAGCCTCAGAAGATGTTGCGAGAGGAGTGTCGTGGGACCACTTGACCAGGGTTCCTATTGACGAGGGGAGCTCCTCTTCGCAACCGGGCGTGCTTTCTTCACTGACGTCGCCGGGATGGCTTCTGAGCCTTGACTCGCTTTCTTTATATGCGAGGTCGGCCACTGGAGTAGAGGAGAATGCGGTTGTGTTGAGCACCGCGACACCCTCAATCTCATCCGTGATAGCATCCTGGTAGTGGTAGAAACATTAGGCTGGAGTTCTACACGGTAGCAGAGACCGCTCACCATATTGCCACATGCGTCGATATTCTTCGTCTTTTCGTAATTCTGATTTCAAATTAGCCAAAGTGCAGGCTTTGAGTGGAAGGCGCGTACCTTCCCCACACAACCAGTATCCAATTCTACAATCTCATCATACTCACATCCCTTCGTGCTCCCAAAGCTATCCTGCAGGGGTAAGTCATACTCGATCTGTTCGACGCCTTCCGAGACCACGGGCAGCGGCAGCAGGTCGCTAGCCAGAGCCTCGTCCTGCTGGGACACCATGTCAGCCGAAGGACTCGCAATGAGCTTCAAGTCCTCGGCGTCGGAGTTGAAGTCAGCAACTCGCGCCTCCTCGACACCCTCAGAGTCGACGTTCTGAAGGGTCTCGGTACAAGCGCGAGCACCGGCTTCATCGACGCCGCATTCTTGTACAGTGCGGCTGACAGGAACTGGTTCTTGCTTGAGGGGCATGGCAGCGGACGACCTGCTGAGATCTTTGTCTGCGGGGAACATGAACTGGCAGGTAAGGCCTCCGGCGTCGGTAGACTTGACGATGGGTAGCAAGACCATCTCGGTGTTCAGACGTTTGCGAATCTGTATAACTCAGTACACAGTTGAGTACCCGATAATTGGAGAACCTACCCGTGAAACTTCCGCCTCTAGGCGGGCGCATCTCTTGACCACGTGAGGAGAGCCGGTGTACGAGCTCTCCAAATCGCCCTCCGCCCAGCAGGTCGTGATGCCTGACCCAGCTGTGACAGAGGTGAACGTATCGGAAAACATGCTCGCCGCACGAGTCATCTGGGAATAGATGCTGGCGGTAGACCTTGGGGGAGCATGGACCAACATGGCGGGGAATGTCGAGTGTCTTGAGCGAGCGACGTGTAGTGGTGCGCAGGAAGAAAGAGAGACAAAGGAACAAGGGCATCCGGCCGAGCCAGGGATATAGCTCGTGAGGCTGGCGTGCGGCGTACGCTGACAGAGTCAGCTACTATGGCTGGTATGGGGCCTGTCACAATTAATGCTGACAGTGTCAGCTGCAACCAAACTCTGTTGAATATGCCCGACAACTGCTGGACCGAATCGTAACGGATCCAACCGTCCGACTTGTCTTTCTAAGTCAAGAAATAAGCAGGAGTGGATGGATGCAATCATTGTCTGGGATACCATTATCGCACGAGAATTTACATTCGGGTAAACTGCTGGGTCCGAACTGTGCATTCTGCGAACTACGAGTGTCAATGGCAGAAACCACTTGCTAGATGTGCTTCTCAAGATATCGCGAGATGAGAGCCTGGGACCTGAGCCGAACCAACATCCGTATCCAACAGCTTGAGACGTTGATTCCGATTGTTTATTACCAACGCTGTTGACTGAGATAGGGAGTGCATGGAGACGATATGCGTTTGTGAGAGCGAGAGTGAATGCGATGCGGCCACATGCGTAAGATACCGACCCGAGTGGATTGAGCTTTGCTAAAGCTTGAGAGCGATACCGTGAGGAATATGGACACATACTAGCTCAGAGATCAAATCACCGCACTGAAAATGTCCAGACGTCATACGAGAGCAGGCTCGGATTCAGAGGGAAGTCGGACTTGGAGGGGGAGACATGGTGGTTCCTGCTGGTAAAGCCGCCCGTAAGGCACCACAAGCGCCTGACTGCTCTTGATATCTTACACCCATCCTCGGACCTCTGGCGTTCCGTATACACAGCCCAACGAGTGAGTTCATGTTCCGGCACTTGTCTTCAAATAAACCTGTCATTTACGGTACGCTCATGATTGTGTCGTTGGTTTCATCATGACATGAAAACGATTTGACCAACAGGTGCTTAACCTTGCAGGAGATCGCGCCGGCCACCTGTACTTGAAGGCTTGCATGGCTCCTCGGATATATGAAGACATCCTTATTATTTGATGGGAACTCAACCTACTACCCCTGGAACATCTTCGTCGGCGCGGCGTGGCGCTCTTTGGAATCTATCGAACGTGTGAGCGGTAGACCCAGAGATATCGGCCACATTGACTCGCTGGCTGTGAGAAACGGCGTCTGTCACAGCTTCTCTAACACTAGATACACATATCTTCCACGCTGTACCTAAGTTTGAGTTCTGTCTACCGCTGAAATGGTGGGATAAAGGCTCGCTCGGCCGGGGTGTGCTCCCCCACTTCGCTTTCCCTTTTCTTCCCTCCCCTCATTTCCTTCGACACCTCGCGCAGCGCGCCCTTTGGAGATCATTCATACCGCCTTCCAGGACACTTCCAGGATGCGTACCCTGTCTATGATCTTTGCGCTGTGCGCGATCGTCCCGTCGTTCGCGAACCCTATATACAACCACATGCTTCGTCGCGACTCCGTGGCGCCTCCGATCACCAAACCGACGGCGGGCACAGTGTGGATGGTAGGGGAGACACAGACGATCACCTGGTGCGCCCTCTTACCGTCGTGATGTAGCCAAACTGACAGTCCTTGTATATAGGGATGTCGCAGCTTTGCAGGGTGCTCGTCCGTCGAATCCTGCGGCCCAGATAATTCTGGGCACCATTGCTGAAGATGGGAAAATGAGGCTCATGTTCGGTATGTGCATAAGTGGCTTTTTATTATGATGACCTGATCACTGAACCGCCTCCGCAGAAACGCCTCTGGCATCCGGTTTCCCCATCCTAAGTGGGGCTGTTAATGTGACAGTCCCCTCTCTACCATCGGGCGGTAACTACATTCTATGCGGTATGCACGCTTCCTCTCTGCAGTCACTGTTATAAATGTTGACTTTCTTTAGTGTTTGGAAGCACCCGCGATATCAGTCCCCCTTTCATGATTGTGGGAGCAGACTCCGACAGTAGTGCCTCCCCGCACCAGTTGGCGCTGCTTTCGCCTGGGGACGGAAAGCTCGTCCATCACGCCTAACCGTCCTACCGTGTCTCGGGGGCACCCTCGCTTTGCGAGAAAGTCGAGTGATTTGCTAATGCTAACCAGCCGTATCTCGAACTTTGGACAACCGGAATGCCTGTATACTCAAATGTTTATTTATGCGAAATTTGAGCATGCACCTGCACAGATCTTGCTTACACACCAGGCCACGACATCGCACGCATAAACAGTTTCCCCCCAGAACATCTTAACTCTTAGAAAGGGTGCACCCGTCTTAAGCTTGGGGACTCTTCCGCTTGAGATCATCAGGGCATTAATAGACGGTCAGTTCCGGAAGTAAGCGCATCAGTAATCAATCGGGCGATCGAGCTCAGCAGACCAACACGACTTGCTCCTCCCTACCACCTGCGCGTAGAATATCACAGCCGTTATTCTGTCTCTCGGACTATCTACCACGCAAGGTGCTCTATAGACATGTCGAGCACTGTGCCTATCGGACCTCGTAAAGGAAATAGTTGGAACTTAGCAGGGACATGATGGCCACGCGTATACCAGCCATCAGAGGTATGTGTCCCGCCTTATCTAGCATGCTCACACGCTCTTACCGTCGGGACTCGGCAGCAGAAGCCATCCCCTGACCGCTGTCAGCATGATATATATCAACCCCGGCGTCCTCGACGATGTTCGGCTTGCACTTGACCGCGACGTCCACCGCATCTCGGGACCCTGTGCGTTGAAGCCAGCTTGAGTCCAGTTCACCCCGGATCTCACCCAACCTCGCGGCTTCTCGAGTTCACCACGACCCGGTCTACGTCCACGACCTCACGTTCAACACGCCGCACCCGTTGAAGCCGAAGTAACGCCAGAGCTTATATACCTCAACTGCTTGAGCGAGTTCTCCTTGGTCGTATCATGATGTTCTCCCACTTCATGCACGCCGCATCGCTGGTGCTCGCCTTCGCCGTCAGTGCCTCGCGCGCGAAGCCAGTCTATCTGGGCAACCGTGATGCCGTCTCCCCGCCCATCACGAACCCAACCGCGCAAACAGTGTGGAAGACCGGAGAGGTACAAACAGTGACCTGGTACGCCCCGCCTCCCGCTCCTGATGTAGCGTTCCAGTTGCCTACGGACATCTCGTAGGGACGTCTCTGCGCTAAATGGCGCCCCGCCGTCGAACCCGCTCGCGAGCATTCTCCTCGGCACGCTTACTTCGGACGGGAATGAACACCTCATGGTCGGTACGTCCGCCCTTCCTCCCCTGCCGTCTCGCGCCGCTTCCACAAGCTAATCAGTGTGGCTGTAGACAGTCCACTCGTAACGAACGTTCCCATCATAGGTGGGAACGCGACCCTCACCGTCCCTACGGTGCCCTCTGGAAAGAACTACATCGTGTGCCGTACGTGTCCCTCCGCATGTGCCTTCCATGCTACAATGTCGAACTTATCTTTGTATATAGTGTTCGGTAGCTCGGGCGACATCAGCCCTCTGTTCACGATCGTCGGCACCGACTCCTCCTCGTCCGCGGCCCCCTCGGTACCTGTCCCCTCCAGTGTCCCCTCGAGCGTCGCCGCGACCCCAAGTACTCAGCCTCTCCCAGCCACGAGCCAAGCCGGCCCATCAACCACTGATGGCCCGGCATCACCCTCTGCGGTTCCCACCAGCTCTGCTCCATCCGCGGTTTCCAATGCCAGTGCCAGTGCGACGGCGCCCGCCACCCCATCGCCATCCGCATCTGTTTCCCAGAGTGGTTCTGGGCTATCAGCGGGCGGAGATGCTGCTGCGACATCGCTTTCCTCTGCGAGCCCAAGTCCAAGTGCGGCTCCAGGAACGTCGGGTGCACAGCGAGGCGCTATTGTCCCGGTCCATCTGTGGGGCGCCCTGTGCGCATTATTGTTCGCGCAGGTTCTTCTCTGACCGCAGACATCTTCGGACCTTCTGCTTCTCCTCATTGCTTTTGTCCAACGAACTCTGCTTACGATCACGATGTACAATTTACATACCGCACGACCTGACGAAGATACCATTTGTTTCCTGTTCATCTTCGCGTTATGATGTCCATGTTCGCGCTCACGCACACGGAGAAATTCGAGAAAAAGAAGCCATGCGGCAGAATACAATTGTGGGACATATGCAACAAGGTAGACAAACTATATACTACGCTACCGCACCGGGAACACTGGACTTCGAACGACAACACTCGGGCGGGCGGGCGCGGGAGTGCACCGAGTCGAAAACACCATCATCCATCGTTACACGTCTGCACAGGTATACATCCACCTCCCGCGTCGAGCGCCGCAGCTCACAGGCCGATCCGCTCTCGGACCGCCCCTCGAGCCGTGGGGATCGACGCCGACGCCGCTCCGTTCGTCTCTGCCGGCCGGACGCCCCTCCCGCGCGGTCCGACCGGTGGCGCATCGCGCTCTTCAGTGCGATCTCCATGATCGTCTTCACCCTTCCTGCTCTGACGAGGTCGGCGGGGTGGTGCGCTTGGGGCTGCGTCTGCGTGTTGACGCGGACTGGGCCGGCTTGTTATCGCAGTCCTAGGGACGTTAAGGCCTCTTGAACGCGTGCGTCGAAGGGCATCGTCGGATGGCGTAGCCGTGCAACATCAAGCGCGTCCCGGAATGCCTTGACGCCATATCGTGGTCCAGCGGGAACGGAAGTGCATAGGTACTGCGCGGTATCCTCGGCTTTAGGGGGAAAGCGATGAGTGGAGAGATACAGGCGATGGGGGATAGTAGAGTTATGTAGGGGTCAGCGGACTGGAACGTGTAGATGACGGACATACCACTAGGCTCCACACTGGACATTCGGGACAAGTGAACGTCTTCGCAGTTCTGATCACGACATTCTCCACCACCTGGAACCTCATACTGGCAGATTCGACCTGAGCCGCTAGACAAATACTTCAGCACCGACTTTTGCTTGAGGGGTTCCAGGTTTAGCGTAAAGTGTAAGTTTGCGTTTGACGATGTCCCATGTCGATCAGGTTCTGTGGGCAATTGTGGGGAGCTCTCTTGCAGTGAGCGTTCACGCAATAGTGGGTGGTGATCTAAAAGAGAGTGGTAAGATGCAAATGCTGGCGGCTGTTGTGCTTGTGGAGCATTGATAATCTGTGCGTCTAACTCGACCTGGAAATATATATGAGCCAAGGCACATACGACGGTGTCTCCTCCAGCGGATACCCGCAGTCCAAGAGAAAATATGATGGTACGTACCTCAGCCGACGTCTCTGTATAAGAGCCAACGACGTCGACTTCTGCGTCGTGTGGGCCTTGTTCACGATGCACTTCAGAGATCTGTGAGGGAAAATATACGAAAAGGATGGAAGGGAATGCAACATCGCAAAGGATGAAGGAAGCGACATGACCAATGGTGAAAAAAGAAAAGAAAAGGCGTTAATCACAGAACGTGAGGCCGCAGACATTGCGGCATGCAAAGAGAAAGGATCCTTGCCACTAATTCGTGTCGTGCTTCATCTGTAAGAACTATTACCGTTGCAACACCATAGGCGTCGGAGGCGATGGGGTCGATGATGCGAGCGCCGAAGATGCAGGAAGCCAACCGTGTGGGTATGAGTGGTACGCGGTATGAGGAAGGACGAATCAAGCAGGAAGTAACTGATGAGCGCAACTTGCCTTTGTCGCCGGTAGTAGAATGTTCTAGGGTCTGCGAAGTTACGTCTATCGAGAGCGCGTTAGATCAAGTGCGCGGAGGGGGAGGGGGAGGGAAGGGAGAACCAATTGGGGTTGTCGGGGAACTTCCTGAGGCTGAATCAGGCAGAGAAACCATGCCGTTCTGGCCTGTATCTGCGAAGATAAATGTTCACAGGACATATCGTATGACGAGAGCAGCATACCATGCGTGAGAAGCGCATCGACGACGGATCGCTCATCCTGAGAGTCGTACAAGCGGCCACCCATTGTAGGATCAGGTGTCGCGGATGATGTACTCCGAGACGGGTCGGAAGAGTGCATCCCAGCCGAATCGTCATCCTCCTGCTTGATTGCGACAACACCATTGTTAGTTGTGCTCGAAGAAGGTGGTGTCGACCGCGAGGGCTATGAAAGTATGAGTGATGAGTAATGCCAAGTATTTAGTGACACTGACAACTGGGATCTTCTTCTTGCGACTCTGTTCTCGCTGAGCAATGAGCTCTCGCATCTTCCGAATCGCCTCTTCCTTCTCTTGCAGTACAGAAGGCGTCGGGGCGGGCGGGATTCCTGGCGACTGTCCCCGTGGCGTCGGAGCAGCGGTGAGCTGAGGTGTGACTACCTTGGACGCACGAGAATCGGTGCGCATAGGAAAGTCACCGCCCCGTACCGGGTCGTGTTCATCATCTTCACTGTCGCTCACGTCGATTACGCATCGTCGTTGGGTCAACCCCGCAAATCCGGCTGTTGTCTTCCTGCGTATATTCGCCCGGAAGTAGTCAGGCGGGCCCTTCGTGTATGGTTTCGGAGGTCCTGGTTCCATGTCGACGAAATCGGCGGCCACAGGTCGCTTGGTGCCCCGTCGAGCAGCAGGCGGCTTGTCGTCGTCGTCGGGAGTGGCCTGGGACTGGAACAAGCCCGGAATCGCGTCCATGTCGTCTTCGCCGCCACCATAAGACAATGGCGTGGTGTTGATGCTCAGCGTTCGCGAAGGTGGTGGATGGAACGGGCGCTCGGAAGTGGATGGGACTGCAGACTGCGGAACACCAGGAGATCGAGGAGTTGTCACAGTCGACATTGAGCCAGACCTAGCAGGTGGAGGTCGAGAGAGTGGGGTATACTCAGTGATAAGGTCGGGCCCAGTAGTCAAGCCCGGAACGTCGTCCATGTCCATATCGTATAGACTCCGAGAAGGGGCAGGTGAAGATGGAGTGTAAGGCGCCGCTATAACGCTGCCACTAGCAGTGCCAGTGGTGACCGGCTCGATGCTCTGGAGGAAGTCGTCTACAACTTTGGTCGGAACCATCGGGACATCCTTGACAGAGGAAAACTCGGCTGGCCGTGAACTAGAAATCGACGAAGCCGCGACTTTCTGCTTCAACTTTCTGGATGCTAATACTGCTTTACGTGCCAATAGCTCCTGCCTACGCTGTTGCTCCATGTCGTGGAGACTCGTGTTTGAGGACGACACCATATTAGGGGGTACAGGCTCCGAACTGGCAGGAATGAATGGAGCGGCCGTAGCAGACAGAGACCGAGTATCATCCATATCGGAGACTGTCCCCACGGAGAGCTGAGGTTTGGGAGGGAGACTAGGATGGGAGAGGCTGGGTCGAAGGGCCGCCGTAGAGGACGAAGCCTGTGAAACCGCAGGCTGAGAGGTCGATACCGGTGGCAGGCCAGTGGTGTCAAGATTGGAAGGCAGCCGGAGATTAAGCTCGATGAAAACATAGTAGACAATCTCGCGGCTGAGACCACAGCCCACGAGATATTCCGGAGGTACGCCCCAGCCCAATAGGTCGAGTACAATGTCTTTCGCGGTTTCATATTGCGCTTGTGTCACTAGAAGCCTTCTGCGTGAGTGTGCGAAGTTTATAGTGCTTGTCAAACACTTACTGGCGAGACCGGGCCTGGCGTGATTCTCATCGACAAGCGCTGGCGCCACGAGCGATTCGAAGGACTCATGAGGTAGAAGTGGCTGAGCAAGGGAAAGGGGGGGAACAGCTGTCGAGGTAGACGACGCAGAGGGCTTTGGCGACGTCGTCAAAGTTCTCTTCTCGAGCACAGGAGATTGGGGCTCAAGCTTCATTTGAGGTGGCGGAGGTGAGACCTCTGAATCGCTGATCTCCCCCTCTTCCCGGCCGGGACTATCATCTATATCCATGGGTTCTGGCTCTTGAGTGAGGTGTGCGGCTACTTTGGCGGGCGCAACAGCAGGGGATGAAGCGATAGATGAGGATCCCATGGCATCCTCCTGGCCGTAATCGAGCTCTATCGATGGCGGCGCAGCGATTGAACGAGTAGCAGGGGCTGGCTCGACCTTGACCACAGGGGCCTTGCGCCGCTTCGATTTCAATGTCATCAAAGCGGCGGCCCTCAGCGAGGCAGCGTAGTCCTCGGCGGCGTGTGTCGAAGATTGAGCGCCAGCGTCCTGCGCATTTTCAACAAGATGCGTCCCAGACATATCGCAAGAAAGGCGCGTAAGCGCAGGAATGAAACCAAGATGCTAGCGTCGCCGGCGAGCGAGATGGCGAGGACAGAGAGGGAGATGTGATGAAACGCGATATGCACACGCGACAATTGGGAGGAGAACGAAGCGTGCAAGGTCCTCACGCACGGACCATCCCGTGGGCGCCTATGTGAATGTTTAATGGTTTGATAGCCACGCTGACTGGAAGCTTGTTGGCAAACGACCGTTCATACTTGGAGACAAGTCGCCTTGCTGCTCATCATTGCTCCTCTAGTGGATGCTCTATTTCTCAGTTCTGGGGTACACAAACGAGCCAGCATGCGAGAAACAAAAGCCAATGGTAGTACTAGTATGCGTTGCTAAACGTCATTCTCGCTGCTCTTCACAACCAACGGTAAAATTCCTGAATGGTTTGTGTTGTTCAGCTAGATGCGGAGGGGACGATACCTCAAAGCGTCACTTTTACTCACCGCCTGTAGGAATTGGATAGCGAGGGCGGTTCATGGTCGCCAGGAAGCCATTAATTATACCGCTGTGCGCCGTGATGCAGATGACTATGTAGGTCCTGATGATCAGTAAACCATCGCTGTGTTTAGATGTGGGCAACAACATACACGCCTCTTTGTCTGTGCCAAAAATGCGATCGAGCACGGCCACCGCACGCTCCTTGACGTGCTCGCGTGTCTCGCGTTCGTCGGCCTTCCACAGTTCATCGTCCTCAGAGAAACCATCTTCAAACTCGTATGTGGGCGGCGGGAAATTCTGCGCTATGGTTGCCCGCGGATGTCTGAGGTCACATGTGTGCTCTCCAAACTCCTCGCGCAGATTCTGTCCAATGGAGCTCCTCGTGAGCAAGGGAATGAATGCGCGTATGACCTTCCCCGCATACGCACCTCTACGATGGTAACACGACATGCATCCCCACATAGTACATCGTTGTCCTTGAATATCTCTTGCCAGGTCCCTAGTGCCCTTCGTAGGGGACTGACGTAATGTTTCTGAGGTAGCGGAACGCCGTATCCTCGTTCCTTTTCCCAGAATCGACGAGCGTCCTGGGCTTGAGCGATACCTGTCTCCGTAAGCTCAGGATCAGGGCCCCAGACGATTTCCCCGTCTGTATAGCGTTTGGACCAATCCCTGACAGCAGATTACCAGACATGTTAGTCAAGCCAGAGTGGCAGCTGGTGATGCCGTTTACTCATCCCAACGCTGAGCGGGACACTGAATCAGCAGATAGAACAGCAGTTAGTCTAAGACGGTGTACCTCCCTCCCATACTTGGCTTCGGCAACGTTGTCTATGTAAGTCGAGTCAGCAGAATCTAGATGCTGTAGCGTCGGCTGCGTTCAACGCACGATGTCCTTGACCATGCCTCACGAAGAAGACTGTTTTGTAACGCGTGCCTCTCGGCGCTGCGGCGTTCAATGCTTGTATTCTTTCAGTGAACGTCTTCCAGCGGTCCTCGGTATCATCCATAAGGCCGAACCGAGGAGGCAACTATCGCCGATTCCATACCTCTTAGTACGTGAAGGAACACTACGAGCCGCAAGCAACGTACTGCACCTATCACGGCGCCATCTGCAGATGGATCGTCTTGAGCAAAGAATCCCGTAACTATCTGGATGAGGGCACGAAGTATCATAACCTCACATGTCGAGCACGGTCCGACCACTACTCACTGCGTACTTCCCCATTACACCCTTATAGATCGGTCAACGGCAGCTGCCAGTGACCACCAAGATCGGTGCGAGTAGTAAAGGAATACGAGCCCGAAGAACTCGCGTGGACCGAAACGCCTTAAGTGAAGCTGACAGACGCCCTCAAAGCCAAACACGCGTACAGCACAGATGTGACGGGAATTGTGATGCATTTGAGTTGCTACACTAACCCCAGGCTAGTGCAGATCCAGCGAGTGAACCATGGTCAACTAGCACAGGCAGATACAATATGCTAACGCTACAGAGATGGTCCTTTTAGGGATACACCGATTCTTCGAACTTCTGCTCTTCTACATCGTCCACAATGTGATACTCTATGACGAATAAATACCAGGGGCGCACACGCTCGGCGCGGCATGCGTCTGCACGTCCGTTCCACCGAGGGGAAGAGGAGTGCGGGCGCCCATGTCAGGCGAGGACGGCGGGTCATGCCGCCGGCGACGCGAACTTGAATGGTACAGCTCAGCGCTTAGCTGGTGAAGTACCATGAGACGGCGAGGACACCAGTGTCGAGGTCACCAAGCTCCTCGAACAGCGAGGGGCTCATGTCTGCAGACGGAAGTTAGATCAGTCTCGGTTCCGATGTGCATGAGCGGCAGCTAACATACCGATGTCGTTGGAACTGCAACCGGGGCACTCGTCGCGGACGGTGGCAGTGGCAGTCTTCCCGTTGGCAGTGTTCGTAATCTTCACCTTCTACAAAAGTGAAGTCATGTTAGTAATGTATCATGCGTTGCGCTTGGAAGTACAAACCTTGTCGCAGTGAGCACCACTGTTGTAGATGTTCGAGGAGATCGCGATGATCTTGTCGCTGTCCTTGTTGGTCTTGCCACACGCGCCGAGGCCAACTTCGAACCAGGTACCCTACAAATAAAAGCTGCATGAGAATCAAGGCTACCACACGGTATAGCCGACAACTGTATAAACTTACACGGCCGGTGCGGGCGCGCTTCTCAAGGGGAGCGGCTCCTTCGGTGCCGACAGGCGAAGCGAACGCGGTCAACGCCAGCGCAAAAAGGAAGAAAAGGATGGTGTAGGTGGACATAGTGGCTTGAAAGAGACGGTGACGAAGGAAAGATTGTGCAGTGGACCGAAGAGTGAAAGTGGGCGATGGTGAGGAGAGGACTTGTGAGGTACAGTCAGAGAAGTGCGCCCCTCTTTATATGTTCGAGCATCTCCCAAACCATGGACGTCAAAGACCCTCAATGTCTGAGGTCCTGACGTCTGTACAGTCTGCAGAATGTGCAATGCGCGAACATACGGTCTGGATTGGCCAGAATGGGGCGCCGGTGGGGCGCAGTGCTTCGCCCAGCGAAAGGCCGGCACACCCCCGGAAAACAAATTTTGCGCCAGTACAGATCGAGGGCTCGATGAAATGGGGGAATGACGGTGGATTTCGATATGTAAAAACCGGAGGGCGCAGTAGAGGGTATTTGGGGTGTTGAAGAAAGCCTAGAGCCTTTCTTCCGGGGTGCGGCGAGTGTCGTCCATCTGGAGCTGGTTATATCAGTGGCAGTCAATGTAAGGCCGAGTGCTATTGACCAACTATTTGAAGAGAAAGCGTAGCCTGAAGGCTAACCGCGGAGTTCCTTCACTTGTCGTTTTCAAATCCTGTCACGACTCGGACAACCTGGGGAAACACGCAGCACAGACGTCTAGACCGGCGGTGAAATCCTGGAGATTTGTTGTTATTACCCTGAGCGTTTTCCGGATGATCCTGCGAACGACACCGCGCCGCAGTACTATCGAACATGAAACTGTGAGCTTGGGATCGCCGGCAACGCATTCTGCAGGAGGACGCCCGGAGGACGGTCCATCGGCGAGCCGGGGCATCGTGCTGCGCGAGAAATATTTTTAGGTTACGTAATACGTCCAGGCCTTGGCACGTGGGCTACACCACGGTCACGGGATCGCGAGACATCCCGCAAGTCGCACACTAGCATTTCGCTGTTTCTTCAGGTTCATTCGCATACATGGTTGAAGGAATGCGCGTCCATGTCCACGGGAACGTGTATCGAATACTAATACTCTGTAATTGTGGTTCCGGCCCAAGAGGCCACACCCAGCAGACATCAGTTATTTTGTCAAGGAGTACATGAGGGCAGCTGGTACACTCGCCATAGCGCGTGTCAAGAATGCTTTGTACCGTTCTAAAGTCAACGCGTTTTTACACATTTTACGAGAGATGAGGGCGATGTTATACGTGATGTTGATATGATATAGTGCAACCATAAAGTAGCCTACAACGAGCATTATCATGCTGAAGTGAAACAAAGCGCACGGACATCGAGTATACAGACTAGATTTATTGCACGTGTTTGTACAATGTATAGAGTAGTCTGAGAGCCCTTGTGAAAAGAACATGAGGCCAACTGACAGTTGGCCTGGCAGTTGACTTGCCAACGCCCTAGTAGTAGACGTCCAACCGTTACAAGTCCGAAGCGCCCGTGGGCTAGATCAAATTACAAGCGATGAGCGCTTAATGCAGTGCTGCAAGCCAGCATTCGCCCAGCAACTATGATGGTCGTCTTCCCTTGTCAGCTTTAACATCAGTATTGAGCCAATTCCTACATATCTCTATACGACTCAAGGTACCCGTGGAACTTGTAAACTAGTTGAGATACAGCTCTGGGCGGTGTGATTAGTGCGATGTTGCCTTTTTGGGCGTCGGTTCTCGCACGTTCCAGAAACCCGAGGAGTGGCTTTGTACTTGAACGGTTGTACTTCGGTGCTGCAGCTCGCATCCTACCTTCTCGTCAACCACCATCTACCTCTGTTCCACGATGCCATTAAACTACTCGAAGTGGGATAAGCTTGAGGTGCGTATGCAGGATGTGTGGTTGGTGAGACAGGCTCTAACGATTGCATACAGCTCTCGGATGATTCCGACATCGAAAGCCACCCGAATGTCGACAAGAAGTCGCTCATCCGGTACGTTCGAAGAGTCTCGTCATCAATATAGAACTAACATGCCACAGATGGAAGCAGCGCGACATTCACGAGAAGCGGCAGATCCGGAAGATGCGCGTGGCTCAGCTCAAGGCCGACATCGCATGCAATGAGGTCCTCAAGCCTCGTCTCCAACAGATCGCCACAGACGTCGAGGCCAAGGGCGCATCGCACTTCTCGTCGCTCGTAGAACGATACAGGACAAACCCGTCGCCCGAAGCCCCACCGACCGATGCACCCGAGCAAAAGTCTTACGATGAGATGATGCTCTCCCTCATGCTGCAGGTATGGGAGGACGCGAAGAAGAAAGGTGTGGAGAAGGACGACCCAAACTTGACCGTCGCGCTGGTTGCGGGATTGAAGGAGCACCTGGTTGGATTGGATGAACATCAAACGAAGATGAGGAAGGAACTGGAGGCAGAGGAAGAGGAGCAGCACAAGAAGATCACGATGGAGGATATACACGATGGGTTCGATAACCATGTGCGTCTTGTTCTCGTCCGCTCTTCCGCTCCCCGCTGACTGTCAGTCTCGTCTAGTATGTGCCACCCAAACCAGCCCCTCCCCCAGTCAAGGGTGCGATTCCCGCAGTGAAGCCGACGAAGACTGTGACCGAGTACGAGGTCATCAACCCTAAGGGCGTCGGCGCTGCGCCCTCCAGCGAAGCATCTACATCGCAAACCGCCGAGGACGATGGGGACGAGCTGCCTGAGCTCACCCCGGTTCTCGAGCAGTTCTCGCACCTCCCCATCCGGGGCTACGAGGACTCATGGGAGTTTATCAAGGCCCATCGCGATGTCTATGTCCCCGGCGCGGCGGACGCTCTTCTGGTCGCGGCTTTCCGCGCGCAAAGCAACGGCCAACCCAGGTGGGCGCAGCAATGCGTGCACCAGAGTTTGCTGCTGTCATATTGCGAGAAGCTGGGCACGGACGGCCCATCGATGCTTTTCCGCAAGTGAGCAATCCGCTGGTGCCGCCTATTCGCTCTAAGGCTAATGTTGCGTGAAAGACTGATTGCAGGCGACGCTCGTGCGACGGGTGTCTTTGAGAAGGACGTCGCGGATACGTACAAGCACCTGGTCGAGCGCGTCCGCATATCGAAGGCGGAGGAGGCCGCCGCCGGTGGAGAGCAGATCCAGCTCGTCCCCGAAAACCCGGAACAGTCCATCACATTCAACGTACCCGACGGCCCGCCGCCGGAGAAGCTGGAGCTCGAGGGGCCTGGTTTCGAGGGCGTCGATATCGAAGACGTGCGGAAGGCGCTGCAGCTGCGCTGGGAGGTGTTTGAGAGCTTCCCCGAGGCGTTCCAGAAGGCGCTGCAGTCGCACAGCTTGGAAGAGGTGAACAAGGTGCTCGGCGCAATGAAGGTCGAAGAGGCGGAGCGGATCGTGGAGCTCTTGCAGATCGCTAGCATCCTGAGCTTTGCCGACAACGCCATCCGGGATGAGACTGGTGGGGGGCAGGCGGGGGATGAGGATGAGGAGATGGATGTGGAGGGCGGGCAAGCTGAGGCAGCTGAGGTCGACTGAAGGAGCGAATGTGAGGAAGGGCCGGAACGAATAATCTACTGCTGTGTACCATGCTTTGTTGTATTTCGAGTATCCCATTGTGTGTGCTAAGGTTTGCTGGTACTGTCAGGCCTTCAAAGCTTCAGGTCTCAGGGGACCATTCACCGAGATTTGTCTGCCCCTTGAGGTCCGAGCCTCAGGCCTCAGGCCTTCAAGCTCAAGCTTCAGGGCTGATCGATATTTCTGAACTCTGACTGGACGCCCGATCGTACTGACTATACCGTGACGTACTATGGACGTAGTGAGCGGTAGTTTTACCGTTAATTAGTACGTGTGTTCGTCCGTTTTTACACCAGCGCGCGGTTGACAAACTTATAGCGTGTTCCACTAGTGCTCACTAGTGTATACGACAGAGGACGTTTGGGCTATCTAAAGCTTGGCAAAAGCATGACTCGAGGCCATCGCGTATAGTATATTTCTGGGTATGTACCGCGGCGGCCTGCCCTTGCTGCAGGAGCCTGCATGGATTCTGTCATGGATTTGATCTTTGATCTCTTACCCTGAAGGGGTTTGATCGGTTCAGCGTGACCGTGCGCACTAGTTTGGTATCATGAGCACATGGGAGAAGATCATGAAGGGATTCATCAGTTTGGTCTCACCCCCAACGCAGGCTATACAGCATCCGCAAGCCTGAAGCTCTGTGCGCACGCGATATGCTTGTTCACCTTCGACCACGACTCCTTGTAGCCCCTCGTCTGCTCACCCCCGTCCGTCGCATCATCTTGATCGACTGCTAGTGGATCAGGCTTCGATAATTATCCCATCCGATCGTGCCTTCAGGTCAACACCGCCCACGACCTCTATCCAAGGAACGGGGGGGCTGACGTCGGCGGGTTGTCAGGCGATCGCAGACCGTCGACACAGTTTACGACGGCTTCTCGCACTGCAAAGCCAATCTAGTCTAAGCCCACGAATGAACTTCTTCACCGTTGTAAACCCCCGATGAGTTTGCTGACATCTCGCACTGCTCCTTGGTTCCCCCCGTCTCCCTCCTCTCTGCAGTCATGATTGTCCGCCCCACAGCAGGACCTCACTTTAATGCTCGACGTTCGCAGTCAACACCCCCGCGCCATCGCCCGAGTAGCACTACTGGCGCCACCAACGCCGAGGCCGCCTCCGCATCTGCTCTGCCGTCCGGCGCAAATCTCCTAGTCCAGGCACTCCACACCTCCTCCAAGCACGTCCCGCCGGAGTCGCTCATAAGGGCGTCGTCAGGCAAGCGCAGACTGTTCCGCCTACGACGCCCCTCAAGCTCCCACGCAGAGCGAGCTGACTCTGCGGACCGTGGCGCACTATCTCCCACCTCCCCGACAGCGCCGCCGCGGCCACCACGAAATCCGGCGCGTGTAGCCTCGAGGCCATCCACCTCTTCTGGCCCGGCCGAAAAGTCCGCGGCGCCAGACGAGCCACGACCGGCCCATACCTTGTCCGACACGCGTGGACGCGAGATGCACAGGGACGCCTCAGGATGGACATTCCAGCTTCCGGTGAGTAGCATTAATCGCGAACGCAGGCGGCGTAATTTTGTTGAAGCGCCAGCACCAGCGCGGCTCTGAGTTTCCTCTGCAGCGCAAGAAGAGCAAAAGCAGCAAGCCCGACACCGCGCGTGCCATGCGGGACGAGAGCGCCAAGAACGACCTACCGTTCTCGACCCTCGACCGCACTATCCTGGCAGAACTGCAGCAGAAGATCCGTGCACGGGAAGGGCAGTTTGTCATTCGAAACGGGAGGAAGTATCACACGTTCCCGGCGGAGGAAGTTCCGTACCCTCGCAGCTATGATAGACAGGTGGTCGACATGTGAGTGGCTTGTACTGGGCGCGAGTTGTGTGGCCGCTGACGCTGTTTAGGGATGTATGGGACAACCTGTGGCAACAACAGATGGGAGGGAGCATTACGATGCACCTCTTTGAAACCCCACCGGCGAGAGTGTGAGTACGGTCCTTCCAATGTGGTCTACATAGTCACAAGATCGAGCATGCTCACACGCCCGACCAGGCTGGAACTTGGATGCGGTAAGTGCATAGTAATGCCCACTTCGACGGCACATTGAGTACTCCTTAGGCACTGGCACGTGGGTCTTGAACGCGGCGCGAGAGTGGAAGGTCGGTCAGGTGGACTTGTCTCAACATACGGCGCATCTCTGACAGGAAAGGGAACACCAGGACTCGTATTTCGTCGGTGCGTTCGGCTGTTCGTGCCGCATACGCGCTATATCTCATATACTACTACAGGCCTGGATGTAGTCCCACTTCATCCAGATTTGTTGCAGGTAGGTTCGTTCGACTTAGCCTCTCGAATCACCTGGGTCCAAGCAAACTTGTAAGTTACCGTTCTAGCTGCGAGTGTCGCTTCTACCATGCATTTTGACCACTGACGGCCCGCCGCCAGCCTAGAAAAGTTACCCTTCCCAAACGAGGAATTTGACTACGTGTAAGTGGATGCGCACACAACTGGGTACAACTTTGTACTACGTACGGGAGATCTGATCTGATCTCCACGCCATCGTCAGTCGTCTCGTTCGAGTCGCCCGTGGAGTGCCCGAGGATAAGGTACGTTCTGTCCCCATTTGGGAGCTTGTGTCGATGTTTATTGACGCCCTCCTGCCTCAGTGGGATGGTTTACTCGAGGTAGATTTCGTCACGCACGACCCTGCCATTTAAGTTGCCGACTTCTGACGGCTCCGGGATAGGAAATTACACGTGTGATGAAGCCGGGTGGCGCTTTCGAGGTACGCAGAATTGACTTCTTTGGGCATACACACAATCCAATGGAGTGCAATTCAAGATGTGGGAGGAAGATCTCCGCTTTCCCGGAAACGCTCGCGAGCCGGTCGTCATTAACGAATCGCCGGGACCGAGACATGTGGATGAACCTCCGCCTACTCCACCCCGCACGGACTCGTCACATTCTTCCGAACAGGAAGGGATGTTCGCGTCCCACCTGCAACCGCCAACGTCTCCTCATTCCATGACGTTCAGCTACTCTTTCGACGACGTGTCGCGCGTAAAAAATGCCTTGCTCGAGGGCACCATCCGCCCTCTTCAGCCAAAACCTTCTAGCACAGACGTTTCGTCGGCGTCGCTGTTTGCTCGTAGCATCGAAAGGCCGCCTCTCAATCCACACGACCACAGCCTTCTTGAGACAATCTACGACGAGATGCACGCAGCTCGTTTCATCAACCTGGAGCCGGTGTCACTGCTTGCCAATCTCCTCCCATTGCATCTCCGAGGTACGTCTTTACGCCCGCGCCGTGACCAACTATGCTAACGTCTGCTTCCAGATGTTCGTGCGCCGCCTCCATTGGTTGTCAACTTCCCGCCTGCACAGCTTCCATCCGGTCCAGCGACGCCTTTCGCAACAATCAAAGACGTCCCTATGCTGGGTACACCGCCCTCGCAAATCCAAAATCATGCTCGCGCACCGACTGAGCTACCGCCAGGCGGCATCCTACACAGCCGCGACCTATTGAGCGGGACTCCCTTCGTTGCCCTCGACCCCAACAGGTATAGCGGATTCTCGCCCGCTGAGTTCCGTCGGTCTCTACCTGGCCAAACCGCCACGCAAAAGGGCAACTTCGCTGGAAACGGTGAAGCAAATCGTGCGGCCGTGCTGGAGAAGCTGAGATCGAGAAATCCGCTGCCAAACAAGACAATCAACTTTGACCCGCGCTCCATCAACCTGCTGCTCACTCTTCGCGTCCAGGAGATCATCGCGTGCGCTGAGCCGATGTGGGATTGGGTAGTCGATTTCCAAGAGACTGGCGTGCGCAGTCCGGCGGCGATGACGTCGCGACGTACATCTAGTCAGCATCCACTGAAACCTCCACGACGTCGCCACCACCCGAAAGAGGAAGCTCTCATGAACTTGACACGGGCGCAGTTCGACGAACTCTTGAAGCGCTTCGAACTGTGCGTTCTTGTTCCCTTGCATGTTCCTGGCAAGGATTCGGCCTCCTGGCGACCGGCTCTTATAGTAAGAACGCTCGTCAGGAGGCCGTTCTGTCAAATAGACTTACCTGTCATATGCACGCGAAGCTAACCTCCGTTCATGGGTGTCCTGATTTATAGAGATATGAGCCGCCGCATGTACCTATCCGAAGCTACCGAGGACCGCCTTGGATGGAGTCCCTATTCCCCGTCGACCTCTGAAGAACGCCAAGATTTCAACGCGATGTGTGCCGCATGGGCCGAGTACGAGCGCCGAGCTTCGCCCGGTACGAGCACCCGCCCACACGCCGACTCGCGCTCTACGACCTCCCTATCACAGCGGAGCGGCCTCGACACAGAATCATCGCGCGCGACCGCTGATCCACACGTGCACTCATCTCGCCCAGACGACGCAGATGGATCCGCACGAAGGGCGAGCGCGTCTGTCCACTCTGGGGCGAGGACCGCACCGCCCAGCCCCATTTCCACACATGCGGCGCCGACAGACCTTTCCGAGGAGGAACCCCCACCGAGCAGCCGGACGGGGCGCATCTTCGTCGCGTGGAAAGCTTGAGCTTGAGCTTGCGCGCGGACAAAAACAGGCGCAGAGTGCTGCTTGCTGGGCACTTCTCGGGCCCAGCCTGGGCCATCCGCCATACATCCACAGCACCCTACCATATCCGGCGGCGCGGATCGCTGCGGCGGTCCCGCTCGCGTAAGGCTAATAATGCCGTCGTATACCGTGTCGGCCAGGCTCGGGGAGCCGCTTTCGTCCACCACGCGCGGACCCTTTGCCGTGTCATTCCTGCAGGGTGGAAATGCAAGTCGCGACACGACGTTTATGGCCGCCGCATCACGCCTCCCACCGTCCCTTCATCGCCACCCACGCGGCTTCCCAGTCTCAAATCATACCCCATACCCGCCATGCCGCGCTCGCATCCGCCAGAGCGAGGCATGATTGCCCACCCACAAGGTGCCTCGTAGCCCCAGCCACCGTCCGACCGAGCCGCGCGGGGCGACGATCCTGAGCGTGCGTGCTGCGTGCCAGCCACGCACCCAAGATGAGACGCATCTGGCCCCGGAAGGACCTCCACTGGCACAGAAGCGTGCACAGCTCGTACGCCGCTGGCTGCTGTGCGCGCAGGACGCGAGCACGATTGGCCCCCGCGCGCACGCCGGTTCCCAGGCCCGCCGCCACCCCCCACTGTTCCCCCGCGCTGTCTCCGCCGCTGGAGCCCCTCCCTTCCTGGCCGCAGGGTTATCGAGAGGGCGATCTGGGCGGGAAGGCTTCGCGATGGCTGTCGGCGCGGTCACGCTGGATTCGGCTGTTCGATGCGCGCGGCGCCTGGGACGCTTCCTCCCCGTAGAGTTTCTCTCTCCATTGTATGCAATATCTAACGACAACTTATTCTCCCTCCCCTTCCCTTCCTTTCCTCCCGCAGTGTCTGCCCTGTCCTCTCCTTCATACGGCCCGGCCCGTGTACAAGCCCATCCTGTAGCCCCCTCACCCTATACCTACACCTATACCTCACTCCCGGCCCCTCCCACTTCTATTAATGCTGTCTGAATTGCGTGCACGCGCTTCGAAGCCCACACCGGCGGTCCGCGCTGCGCGATCTCCCCCGGTTTAGGACACGCTTCGTGGCCACGCCCCCCGCTCGTGCCCCGGCGGAAGCGGCACCCAAATACAGCCGTCCGCGCTCGCCCGCTCTGGGCCTCTGGGCCTGCCCTGCAGCTCCAGCTTCCAAGGGCCACGGCCCAGTGGCAGCGCTGCTCCGTTCTTGGAAACGCGCGCGCGAGCCCGGTCGCGCGGTTGCCTCCCTGGGACAGGAGAAGCATGACCCGAGCCCCAGAACGGCGCGCGGACGAGCTGCCGGCGCGTCTTCCACGCGTCCCAGCGTCCCAGCATGGCGCGCGAGCACGCCCGTTCGGGCAGTCCGCGTCGCTCGCGCTTCGCACACGTACCGTATACGTACTATGCGGAGTCCCAGCGTCCCAGCGCCCCACTGGCAGTTCCAGAGCCCCGGGGGAGGCGAGGCGAGGCGGTGGGGGCACGGTACCAAGGGGCAGCAGCGGATCGATCTCGCGTAGCGCACGCGGCCGCGGACGCGGACACACGCGGACGCGGGCTAGTACCGATTGAGGGTGTGTACACAACGCCCGGCACGGCGTGCACGCCTTCGCGCGCGTTCCGCAAATGGCGTCGAGCCGCCCATATATGGGCAGGAAGGTTCGAGGGCGCGGGGGCGGCCGTGTTGAGTGCTTGAGTCATTCCGGGCGCCCTTGCGATTCGGCGTGCGCGCGGGGGTGGGTGGTGTGTCTTTGGATCCCTGAAGCTAGTCTTGGAACGGAAAGGATGGGTGGTATGGCACTAGCTTTTGCCTACGCCTCGCCTCGTGTGGGGTGGTTGTGTCCGATTTCTGCGTTATGTCAACATACAGCCATCCACACACAGACACGGAAGACACAACTACAACAACTGCAGCAGACCCCCGTCTTCAACTGACACCCTAAATAGATCGCGCACGCATCGCGTCTACACCACCCACTGGCAGGTGTCACACCGCACCCCAATACGCGCAACATACGGTGGCACAACACTATCACAAACGGCAACCAGCGCACCACTAGCACCTGCCGCTGGCGCCGGGCTCTGGAGTGCGGCAGGCTGCAGCTGCGCGCGGGTCGCCCTAGCCCCGCGCACGGTGCTTCTGCGCCAGGAACGGCAATTGCGCAAGCGGTCAGACAAGCTGCTGCCAGCGGGGTGGCAGCGCGTCCCTGTTCGCCGTCTGCGAGGATGCCGTCGTCGCCGTTGCATCGCTTGCGCCTCGTGCGTGTCGAGGAACAGTCCTTCGAAGGGAATGTTCAGCTGGAACTCGGAGCTCGAGGGTAGGTGCACGGGCGTTCTGGAGGGTCAATGTTGGCCAGGAGGATGTTCCGGAGCCGGCGCTGACAGGAAGATGGACGGATGTGCTGCTCGACGCGCTGCGACGCATGCGCATGATCTTCTTCGACGCCACTGCAGCAACGAGGTGCGTATTCGATATTCTGGCGTGCGTGCATTGGTAACCATGATAGAGTCGGACAATAGAGTGTATTGCTGCCATTGCAGCGTACGGCACCGGCGCGCGGTCCGCCGACCTACCTCCCCACGGCATGTATAATGTATTGCGCGCACCCGTCTTCTGTTCGATTCGACGAAGTCCCGCGGAACGACCACGACTCCCCGCCCCCGGAGATGCCAAGGCCGCGCCAGGCTAACGCTGCTAGAACATCACGCAGAGCCGATTCCATCATCAATGAAAAAGCCCCGCATCTGGACGCACGACCCTCCCTCCGACTGATCAGGATCAGATCGCGCCGGGCGTGCCCCGCCGCCCCCGCCCTGTACCTCAATGTCCTGTCCTGGCTCCGTATGCATATGGTTACCGGTGCGTACTGCGTAATGCGTAATGCGTTCAGCAGCTACATTGAATGATGCCTCCGCGTTCGCCTTCGCGTGCGCCGCCTGTCCGGCGCAATTGAACGGTAACGCAGCAGGACGCGATCCGGCCGAGGGCTTATTGCGGACGACCGCATGGAGGGCGCGGTCGCCAAGGGGACGGGGGATACGCACGTCGACGCGCTAGCGCGCCGAGGGTCAGGCCTTCAGGGTGCCCACGGCGTGCGAAGTGCGACTCGAACGGGGGACGCGCAGCAGCATCGCGGTCAATGTTCAAACGTTCAACATCCAGACGTCCAGACGTCCGAACGTTCCCCAGCGCGCTGCGCGGGCGGGCACAGGCACTCGCGGGCAGGCAGCTGACACTGCGCGCGCGCGCACCCACCCCACCCCTCCCCGATCCCACAGTCGCCAGTGCACACGGCCTGGAATAGCGCGGGTGCCATATGCGCCCGTGCGCCCCATCGATGGCGGGCGGCTAGCGCGGGCCCTCCGCCCGAAGCGGGGCACAATAAGTAAGTCGTAACGGCACACAGGCTGGATCCAGATCGCGCCTGTGCAAGGGGAAGGCCTAGGAGGAGGGGAGCACGGGGAGGGGGGGCGCGGCCACCCTGGCACCCACGCGCACGCGCACGCTGGGCAACAATTGAGCAGGGCGCACTGTGGGTTCCTCGGCACCGGCGCGGCGGAGCCTCTGCGCGTCGAGAAGCCCGGGCTGCGCGCGGCGGCGAGATGGCGAGATGTCCGTATCGTCGCTTGCGCTTGTGCTCGCCCTCGAAATTCGCCCCCCCTCTCGTCTCTCGTCTCTTCCGCGACGCGGGACGATGGCGCGGGGCGGCGGCGGCGTGCCCGAGGTCCCGCGGCTAAGGCGCGCGAGGGCGAGCGTGTCGCGAGGGAGCGGACACCCGATCGTGCACGGTGCCCGGGAGCGTCGCGCACCCAAGCCCAGCGGGGGCCAGTCAATGCATGCATGCACACCGCGCGTTCTCTCCGAGAAGCCGGAGGGGCGGGCGGCACGCGATCCGCGGCGACCCTGGTGAGCGGGACGTGGCGGCGGCGGCGGGAGAGCGGGCGTTGGGGCGTATACTTACCGTACATGCATGCGTGCGCGCGTGCTTGGGTGGGGGAATGGTTCCCGGAGGCTCGCGCTTGGGGGGCGTCGTATCGTATCGGCTGCCGAGGTTGGCAGGCAGGATCCGGGCGGGGAACCGGTGGGAGAGCCAGTTAGGGGTGGGCGGCAGCGAACGTTCGAGCCCGAATGCTGCTCGTGCTGCAGCATGATGCGGGCTCGGAATGAGTCCATGGACCACTATGACGCCATGGCCGACGCGTCGTGCAGGCCTGCAGGAGCGCCACCGACTGCGCTAGGGGGGATAGAAGCGGGCCTGCGAACAGGAAGGTGTCAGCTCGGGATGCATGGACTCCGAGCGAGGGTGCACGGTGCTGAGGCTGAGTCGCAAAAACAACGCGGGCCGGCGCGGGCGCGGGTGGATTGCTGCAGAACAATGTCGATAAGTACAAGGCCGCCGTAAACGGGGACTGACCGGTGCGCGTGTCGAACGGGCGTATACCTGGGGCGCGGATGGGCGGGGCGAGGGCGATGCATCGTGGCGACCTCTTTATTATACGTGAGACGGGGTGGCCGAGCGGGAAGGTGAAAACCTAAATCGAAGGAGGCATGCACGCGCGGCGGCCGATTGAGTACGCCGACGGATATGGCACGTCCTGCCCTTGTATTCGCCGTGGGCTGCCCGATAGCCGAGGAGGCGTTTGGTAGGCTGTTCGCAAAAGGCATCTCCGCTAGCACAAGGGCGCGCGCGCAGACAAAGTCGGGCGAGCGGAGTCCGGGCACGCGGAGGAGGCAGGAGGATGGCTATCGGGCGTATGACGCCACGGCCGGGCGCGATCCCGGCATATACAGTCTTCCCGGCGGACTGTCCTGGCGAGATGAGACCGGCCCCTCGACATCCTGCGTCCCTTCCAGGGCCTAGCGTGCGCGGGGTCGATGTATGCTGGGCGGGGCCAGGACGCCAGCGGTTGGCACTCCGACCGCGAGCGATGCAGCCCGTGTCAGACCAATCACGTATGTCGAGCCCGTCTGACCGATGCAGCGCTCGACCGATGGAAATACGATATGTCAGACTTGCGTGCGCGGGCTGGCTGTGCGCAGGCGGGGCATCCTCGGCATCGCACCAGCACAAGTGCCCGCACCCGGTCTGCCCCGACCGCACAGAGGGAGTCGGCGCGGAGAGGTCGACTCAGTGCACACGCAGATCGAGCACAGACGGTGGCGCAGGACGAAGCTCGGAAGCAAAATGGCGCGTAAGCAGGCGGCCGAACATGGAAAGAAAGTTGCCGCAATCGGAACATGTTGCGTATGGCTACCGGGGCCAAGTATAGCACCATTTGATGGCTGATGTCTAAGCTCGCCCAGACCGCGCGCAGAGCCCTGCAGAGCCAGGCCCCGCGCTCCGCCGCAGCCGCGCGCGCCAGCTCGCCACGTCGCGCGCGAGGGAGAAGCGCGGGCAGCAGCGCGGGCAGCGAGGCAGCGGTGCGCGCTGAGCGACGGAAATGGAGAGCGAGGCCGGAGGGGAGGCGGAGCGACGCGCCCGGAAGGATCTGGGCGGCTGCCGAATCGAGCGGCAACGAGGTCGATCTTCGGCTAGCTCGGAAAGGGAGGGCGCCCGATATGGGGGGGTGGGTGCTCGATCTGGGCGGGGTGCCTTGCTGCGAGAGTCACGAGCAGGCGACGAGGGCCGTGCGTGGGACAGCGAAGGCGGGAGGGGGTGACAGCGAAGAAGGCGGCCAGGACGAGCACTCGCCCTGACATTCTCGGAGCGGGTGATAAGATAGCGGGCGTGGCGTGGGAATGCCGGGGCGTGCCGGGCGGGGGATGGCGTTGTTTGTTTGATGGGTATATATGGGAGGGTGAGCGAAAATGGGAATCTTATTTCCCTCTCAGAGCTCCTCTCCATTTCTGGTACGCGTCCGAATTGGGGGTGCTCGTCCTCCCACTCGTCCTCCGCCGCCGTCTCTTAACCAGCTCATGGCCTTTCGCAGGGCCCAGCATCCAAATCCGCAAGCCCTCCCGAACCAGCAGCTGCCCCCGCCCTATCCCCCCGCCCCCTTCCCGCTCGACGCCCAGGGCCTCCCCCAGCCCATGCCCCACGCCCCCGACGCGACCAGCCCCACCATGTCCAAGCGCGCCCGCCACGACCTCGCCGACCCCACCGCCGCCCCCGACGACGGCTTCGTCCACGACCCCGACGCCGGCGACTCTGGCCAGGACGACGACGACGACGATGACAAGCCCAAATCCGACAAGAAGGCTGGCCGGAGAAAGATCAAGATTGAATTCATCCAGGACAAGTCCAGACGTCACATCACCTTCTCAAAACGAAAGGCGGGCATCATGAAAAAGGTCCGTCTCTCTCCTCTCGCGCTCACCGTCCCCGTCCTCACCGCCGCGCGCGCGCCAGGCGTACGAGCTCTCCACCCTCACCGGCACGCAGGTCCTCCTCCTCGTCGTGTCCGAGACCGGGCTCGTCTACACCTTTACCACGGCCAAGCTCCAGCCTCTCGTCACCCAGCCCGAGGGCAAGAACCTCATCCAGGCATGTCTCAACGCGCCCCACGGCCAGCTCCCCTCCTCCATGCCTGTCGGCGCACCAATCAACCGCACGACCATGCCCATGCACCATCCGCCCAACGTCCCCGGCGGCCTCTCAATTGGCTCCGGCGCGGGGAACAAGGAGGATGAGGCGCACGAGGAGGCCGAGGACGCACCGCCGCCTGCGGGCGACGCGACCGACCGCCCCAGGAAGCGCCGTCGCGCGTCATCCGCGGGCGCCTCGGGTGCCCCCCGCGGCGCGAACAACAACAACGGGTCCGGTGCAGGCGCGTCGAACCAGGCCGCGCCAAACACGTCGCCGCACGCGCGTCCGGGGAACATCCCCCCTGGCGCACCGCCGATCTCCATCCCCGGCGTGCCGGCACCCATGCCCCTCGAGCACTCGCCGCGCCAGGGCCAGGCGACGCCGACAAGTCCGCAGTACGCGCAGCCGGGCGCGGGCTACCCGCCGCCCCCGGGCCAGGGCGGTGACCCTAACATGTACGCGCCGCCACCGCACCAACAGCACGGCGGATATCCGGGCGCGCCGCCACCACAGCAGTACCCCGGATTCGGACACGAGGGCGGCCAGCCGGGCGCGCCTCAGCCAGGTATGGCAGGCGGTCCTTGGGGACCGCCGCCCGTACAGCACGGCAACCAATACGCAAGGCGGTGATAGGAGGACGCGCTGCGTTCTGCAGGTATCTGGTTGCCGGGCAGGAAGACACACGGACCCTGCCTGGATGGACAAAGGCTTGCTCGTGGTGTCTCTCATAGTGGCTTGTTTGGTACTGCCTTGCGCCTGGTGATGACGAATTTCGATGTGCATGGCCGATGCTGGTGTTCCCTTCTTCCCGATTGTGCCCGAGCCCCCTTCTTGTACATACCTCTCCCCAGACTGCCCCCCACTCTCGTGACGAAGCCGGGTCGCCCCGCCCTCCCCTACGTTTTACCTCGCGCCCCCCTCAATCGCCCCGTCCGCTCCATGTTTCCGTATCCTTAACCTCCTTCACTCTTGCCCCGCCCGCCCGTGCTTCTGTGTGCCCGTCCTGTGTCTCTCGGTCTCGAACGAATACGATACGATGTACTTGTCCCGGCCTTCTTGCGTCGCGCGCCCCGGAAGTACGTGCAGCATGATCCGCGTGCGCAGACCTGCTACGACGTCGACTGTTTGCTAGCTAGCGCCCCGCTGCGCTCCCAATGAAATGTATTCACGCGTACGCGGACGGATGTACAGCCGCGCCCAGGCCTAGACCCCGCATCGTCGACGTCGCGGCCGTGCTCTAAAGCCTCTAAGCTTTCATGATCGTCAGGCTGCTGCGCGCGCGACCCTCCTGATCATGAATCTGGGCAGCGAATCCGGACATGATGCATAATGCACGAGCCGTTCGCGCTGCAGATCTGTCGACGCGAGATTCGCGCCGCGGCCGCGTCCTCGACGTCCGAAAGCGGCGCGCGCGGGGGCTCTTCATTAACGTCCACGCGTGCACGCGCTTCATCTCGCGTAACTTGCCCACTTAAGGGGTCCCAGGCTACACGATCGACGCGCACACGCGCGCGCGTGCGCCGAACGTACTTACTGTAACGAGTAATGCGGCTGAAGGACAGCACCCGACGCTGGTGCGGCGGCATGCCGGATGCAGGAGGCGTGCGGCGGATACGTAGGCGATAAGTAGTATCGAGTATCGAGTATGATCAATTGTGGAATCCGAGTCGTGGCGCGCGTGGAGGTGTGCGCGTGCTTGCTTTGGTGGGTGGGCTGGGACGTCCCGATGTGGACGGTGGGACGCGGACGCGGGGAGATGCCGGCGCGGGCATGTTCAAGTTGTGCTTGCCGGGTGGTTGGTTGGGGCGTGCCACACGCTGGGTACGGGTTGGGTAGGTTGGTGCTGCCACTGGCTCGGGCATGGGGACGTGTCTCGTGGAGAGGTGTGTACGAACGATGAACGACGGTTTGGAGGCTGGCGTGGCGGGGAAGGATGTTTATGCTAGTGGGACTCCGCATGACGGCCATCTTGGACGTTCGCATTATTCTTCGCAGTTTGTGATGGGATGTCGATGGGTGGAGGGTCCTGATAGATACTTAGTATTCTGACTGCGAACTTGTCCCGGGGTAAGCCCAATCAGTCCGGGCTACAAGATTGACAATATACTGTACAGAGGAAAGCCGGAGTCGGTGCGGTGACTGAGGAACAGGCCGCCGTCGAAGCCGACAGCCTCAGAGCCGTACGGACTACTACGAGTCAAGTTCTATTCTCGTTAGCCCGAGGCTGGCGTAGACATCCGGCTGTATCGGACTCGGATGCAATCGTCTCAAAGGTTCAAGTTGTTCATACAGTCACAATAATATCCATTACATAGAGACGGAAACGCGTGTCAAATTCCATCCCTTCGTGCACCGCGAATACTGAGTTGGACGGTTTCCGTCGTGGTATAGCAGAGTCGGCTTGATCTGCCAAGCGCAACAAAAACCGCGCGGAGTGAACCTAAAGATGTTTTTCAGAGACATGTGCGAAAACGAAAGCACGTTGACCATACAGATTAGGCCCCCTATGCGAGGCACGTCTCAGGTGGCACAGGCCCGGGGCAAACCCAGTCTTCCTTCAGACCGTCCAAGGTGGGTGCCGTCGGCTCCAAGTCGGAGGCAGGGGGGGCAACGGCGGGGGCCGCACCTGCAGCGATGGCCTGCGCCACGATAGCGAGAGCAATGATAGCACGGAGGGAAGGCATTGGTGTGTTGAACAAGTAAGTATATGAGGGGGAGTGCCTCGAGTACCAGAGGTGCTGTTGAGTACAGGTGGTATTCTGGGTGTCGACGAGCTGGTGGGTGTGGCCAAGCATGTTGCCCACCTGGCCTTTTATATCTGTCTTCCAAGGCGTCCGTGGGGGTGGTTTCATGGCATGTCAAGCCAGAGTCACGGCGGGCATTAGACCATTGCGGATAGCTTCAAATGGGTCTAAAAGTCGAGACAAGAGGCAGATGTTTGGCCGACTTGTTGGGTTTTGAGTGAGTTGCAAACGATTTTCATTCAGTGTTCACCTCATGTTTCGGTTTTAAAACGGTTTTCCTCGGTCGGCAACGAGCCACTGCCTGCCATGAGTACGGCCTCACCAATAAGTATGCGATGAGTTCAGCGCAGAGACATCGGGGCTGTTACTCACTGCCATTTTGTCCTCCCTGTCGGGGCGCACAATAGCCTTGCCAGTGAGGCGGTTGAGCTTAACAGCGTACTGCGGGTCGTACGGGCCCGGGGGCGCACTGTCCATTTGCCTGCGAGGTGGTAGGCTCGTCCCCATCCGTTTCGCGCGTCAACGAGTTGACGTTGAGGGTTAACACGAACGTTGATGCATTGATGAAGCGACTATGGCTAATCTATGTAATGGGCGCCTACCTTCACATGGTAGCTTAATTATGTTAATAGCGGCAAGTGCACAGCTTAGACCGAACACCGAAGTACTGTTGCACGGCTACACCCTCAGTACGACTTGCCGAGCAATATTGCCAGCTTGTCGCCGTCCACCACCTCAACAACTCCTTGAACTAGGCCCACCACCATGTCGGACACCGCCGCCTGCCACAGAATTCTGGTCATATCACCCTCTGCGAGCCTCGCTCATGCTTCCAGTATCTCGCATGTGTCAACCGCGTACTGGGCTGTACCGGGATGCTCGGCTGCTATCAGCATTGCTACTAGTTTACTGGTAATTAAAGTTAGAAGCTGGCGTAGTAGACCTCCGCCGGTATCGGATGCAAAACTCTCAAAGGTTCAAGTTATTCATACCAGTTACAAAATAACCATAACATAGCGACGGAAACGCGCGTCAAATCCCACCCCTCCGTGCACCCCGAATACTGAGTTGAGCGGTGTCCATCGTGGTATAGCAGAGTCGGTTTGATCTGCCAGTGGTAACGAAAATCGCGGAGTAAACCTAAAGAAGATTTCAATCAGAGACATGTGCGAAAATGAAAGCATGTCGATCATACGGATTAGAGCCCGTCGTAAGTGAGACATCCCCAGGCGTCTTTATTCAGACCTTCCATGGAGGTGCGCCGTGGTCCGAACGGGGGACAACGGGGGCAGCGGCGGGGGCCGCACCTGCAGCGATGGCCTGCGCCATGATAGCGAGAGCAATGATAGCACGGAGGGAAGGCATTGTTGTGCAGAACGAGTAGTTGCGAGGAGCTGGTGAAGCATATTTTCCACCCGGCCTTTTATACATGTCATACAGGGCCTCGGTGCGAGCGAATTCATGGTATGTCAAGTCGGAGTCCCGGCGGGCACTAGACTATTGCGGATAGGCCCAAATGGGTCTAAAAGTCGAGATAAGGGGTAAATCTTGACATAAAACGAGGAACTCAACAACAACATCTCTTGGCTGACTGATCGTGTTTTGAGTGTGTTGTGATTTTCATCCCGTGTCCATCTCTTGTATCGGTTTTTGAGACGGTTTGCTCGGTCGGAAACGAGCCACTGCCTGCCATGAATACGGCCTCCTCAGCTAGGGTTGGCTTCGCTGCTGTGACCGCAACACCTATGCGATGAGTTCAGCGCAGAGACATTGGACTTGTTACTCACCGCTTCTCCTCCCTGTGCACTGCTCATAGCCTCGAGGCGGTTCTGCTCAACAGTGTACTGCGCCATCAGTAGTACGGGCCTGGGGGCGCACTGTCCATGTGCACCGATTGCGCTCCAACTGAGATTCCTGCGTCCGAGGCCTGTTAACATCCCCATCGGGTGCCCGTGCACGCAGTGCATATCAGCAAGGATCGTCCTTTCCTTTTCCGCACCGCAACCATATCGCTCCAGCTCCAGGCTTTGCTTACGGCCGTCCATGTGCACGGGTCATCGTCGGTGGCGAGGTGGGTATATACTAGTAGTACAACATGTTGTGAGCTTTGGGAGTACGCTCACCAAGGGTGTGCGGGCGAGTAGCGCCCGTGCGCACGATCTCGGTAGAGATCACGTGACCGCGTGTCGGACTGGTTACGCCTCGGGCTGTCTCAACGTTCACCTCAGTCCTTTACCAGGATGACTGAGGTAAGACACGTTCTGTTCCCTCCGTGTTTACACATTCTGACTATACCATGTAGCCGTGTCACGATAGTCATCTCTATATAGTGCAGTGTGTCAACTGCCAGTGAAGCTCCGAGTCGCGCTCGTGCATCATGCAGTTCTGAGTCTACTATAAGTACAGCAAGGCCGCTCAAAGTTGCCAGAGCTACGGAAGCGCGGTTGGAATGCGTAGCAAACGCTGGAGCCTATCCACCCGTGCGTCCAAAACCACCAGTGTCCAACGGTAGGGGTCGGTGTCTGCAGGGGTTTTGTCTTTCCCTGTCCGTTTGGGACGAGCCGGCTGGTTACGAGACTAACAGATACTAGTAGCTAGAATACCGGTGCCGATCGTACCAATGGGGGCCTAGGCAAGAGGCTAGCTGCTCGGTCTAAGTAGAGCTGACATTGGCTGGCTAAACAAACTGTCGTCGCTGGCGATCGCCCCCGGATCCCGCCAAAGAGTGTCGGCCGAGTAGGAACCGAACATGGTCAACCTCCCGCTCCACACGCCAGCCTCTGCCCCGGCAGCCCTCGAGCTCCTTATAAGCAGCCCACCGAACTCTCTTGGTTCCCTCGCCTCTTCCCTCTCCACGGCCACCATCCCCCCCGCTTGCTTGTAGCTTGCACACAACGGCCCCCTTCACTCTGAAGCTTCCTGTATGTCGCGCACGATGTCGTCTGAGGTGCTACGCCCTCGGACATCGACTACCTCTTCCGGCTTCTGCCCGGTGGGAGTCGCGATGGACATCGCCTCTGGGGCTGTCTCCTTGATCTGGTCTGGTCTTCGTCAAGCCTCAACGGCTCAATGGCTCGCTCGACCCACTCTCGACTAGGTTATCTCGTCAACTGCTACGCTCGGCACGCCGATGGTGTCTGTCGTCAGGCCCGGGTGGAGGTCGTCCCCGAGGTTAGTCACTTGACGCTGTATGCTACAGGGCTTCATCTCACGTATGAAATAGCCTCGCCCGTGTTCTTCCCGGGGAGAAGCAGCCAATCCCATGTCAAGCAGGGTCAGGCTTCTCAGTTCATTACAGCAAGCATGGGCAAGCCTCATCTCTCAAGAGCGTCACTTCCCGCTAAGCATCACCAGCCATCGAAGCGGTCCGCCATCGTCAACAACGCGGCTCTCAAGACTACAATCTCTCTCCTTAGATGGTTGGTTTCCTGGTGTTGTTCTCGGCCACTCAACGTGCCCGGCTTGCTGGTTTCTCTCTTCTGTCTTTCTGATGTCTCCCCGCTGCGCCGCCCTGCATCTTGCGTGCTGCAAGCTCTCGGCTGGTCTGCACCGACGTCGCTCCGACCACTCAATCATTGTCACCATCTTCGTGTTCAGTGCTCGCCGCTACTGTCTCCTCCCCGTTTCGGGCGTGTCTCTCTCCACCCCCTCTTCCATGCGGCAGACAGATATGGCGGTCTCAACATCGACGCACTGGCTCCCCTTGGCGACTAGTTGGTCTTTCTTTCTTCTCCTGCCCTGGTTCGTCTGCAAGATCCTGGTTCCTCATGTAGCATCCTATCACTGTACCGCCCATCCATTCGTGAGTTCTTCCCTCCCTTTCTCATCAATCTCTCTCACTGAACATTTTCTCCACCCCTCCAGCCGAAGACCACTCGCGAGTACAAGACCGTCCTCCGACTACGTCCGTTCCCCGCCCCGTCGAATAGGTCCAGCTGGAGTCGACACCAGCTTTCAAGACCGCGACCGCCTGCTCAACGCACTCATGGGAGTCGACACCCATGGGTAGTGGCGAGCAGGTTGTGTCCAGTTCATCTCTCGACGGCCGACGTCCTGCAGCACAACTCGTCGAGTCCCAACGTCTTTTGGGCCACACGTTCATCTCTGGGAACCGCGAGGTCGACTCTGTCAACGCTCGACCAAGCTGTACCCCGATTTCTGTCCTTTGTTCGGCTTCGACTTTAGTTTCGGCTTCAGTTTCGACATCGACTTCGTAGGCAAGCCTCTCACTGTGCGCCCGCCGCCTGTGTCTCCTCCCCGCTTCGCAGTGTCTCTCCACTGCTCTTCCCTGCGGCAGACATCTGCGGCCTCAATCTACCAGTGTACCAGCATGAGGTGATCATTTGAAGTTCCCTTCTTCATATGTCGTTCTTTCTCTTCCCGACATCGCGTAGAACAGTGCAGCGTTCTACAAACGTTCATCGTAAGTCGCTCGCTCCGTCCGTCTCGAGAGCCATGGCGACTCATTCTTCCTAGCCAGTCGCAGTGACCCTCCCGGCTTCATCGCCCGGCCGCAACGACTGATGCTCCTCCCCTCACCGCCGTGTTCCGCGACGTGGTTGGCAAGCGCCGACCAACCTCGTGCCCCAACTACAATACGACGACTCGAACTCTCAGCTCCCACGTCGACGTCCCGCCGTACGCCAAGCAGACCGCCGCTCACGGTCTCCCCGGCGGGCACCTCTCGACGCCCCCTCGTCCATCGTCCACTCTCCCCCCAACAGCGCCCGACTCGTTCTCGCTGACCCGACGGCTGATCCCCGTCTGGTCAGTGGGGGCGTGCCCGGGTGTTGACCCGCGTACCTCCTCGCCAACCCGAGTCCGACATCCCGGCCGTGTGCGCTCTGATCCAGCGTCCGCGGCCGACGATCGTCGGCATTTTCGACCCCGAGCAAGCAGGCGGCTTTTGGCGACCGCCGTAAAAAGTGTCTTCGGATACTTCAGACGTTTCAAATTCGACGTCCACCGCCCATCTCCTGGTGTCTCTTTTCCGCAGCACACGTGAGTAGCCCGATCTCTGTTTAGCCTCATTCGTCTGACATGCCACAGCTCTCGCCGCGCAGTTCTGAGCGCGCCCATACGGTTGCGACCTTCTTCAAGCAGGAGTCCCGTAATCGTATATATGCCCATCCGGCGACCTTCTCACTTCAAGATCGCCCACTCCTTGCGCCGCTCTCAGCACCACACCGCAACCTCTACCTCAACCAAGTCCGAGGCACGGGGCCGCATCTCAGCTCATTATGCGGACTGCAGTTCATCGCAATTCCGCTCTTCACTTATCCCCCACGGCACGCACAAGAACGCCTGGATAAGCTCTCCCTGACCATCCCTCATCCAGTGAGTCCAACACCGTTCTATGCTCTTGTTCATACCGCTGACCGCTCGTTGTAGACGAACTCCCGGACAATTGCGCGCGTGCATGCGTGCGATTTCGGAGTACGCAGGATGCTCGTGCCGTCCTCCATGGCATCTCAAGACTGCTCGGACGTGCGCCTTGTTCCCACTCGCATCTGGTGAGTACGGCATCTGTCACATTGTAGACCTGTTGCTGATTCATGTAACAGTTTCCTACTCGATACGGCACGAGTGCAATTGTGTCGCGTCGACGAAGAGTCCGATGCCCCTCCGTGTCGTCTTCTTTGCACAGAAGATGACACGGATTTATTTTAAAGCAGACTGGCGACAACACCGGCTGCTCGGGCTCGCCACAACAGAGTCTGGCCCAGGTACGCTGCCCCACTCTTCGCATCTGGCGGTCGCTGACAAGGCCATTCCGCAGGTAACACCTGGGCACATCCGTGTCCCCATTTTAAGAGGCTCAAACCATCGCCTCACCCGTGACGTGCGCCGTCCACGACGCCGCCACCCACTCGTGGATTGCACCACACCAGCTATGGCCCCACTCATTCCATGGCCGACGCTTGCTCAGCCCCCCGATTGAATATTATAGTGAGCACGCATCCTTCTCTGACACCGACCTCGACTGACAACCCGCATAGGAAGTCTGCGATCGTCCACACCGGCATCGGACGGTCCACAACGCAGCAGACGAACGAGGCTGGACCGGCTCCAGATCTCGATTATTAGAAGCGGACGGCTGCGCAGGCAGCGGCCGTCCAGCGGCCGGGCGATACGACGCTCCGGATCGCGGGATTCCTCAGTGGATAGTTTGCCCCGACAACTGGTTGTGCGATGTGGCTCCCTAAGGATTCTCGGATTCGGTGTAGTTGGTTTGTGAGCTAGTCGGCGGTCGTTGTTCTCTGTTCTGCGGGACGCCGTGGGACTGGGGGCTGGCGGTGGACGCACTGTTAGGACCATGTTGATTAGTAGTAGAATACACCAATGAGTCGTTCGTGTTTTGGAACTCCTTGCGTGCGTGTGACGTGATTAGATACAGTCCCCTGTCCTCCCGTGAATGACGCGAGCGAAATCACGCTAGATATCTGCCAAGAATCCATTCCATCATTCCAATACACCACGAGTCATACATGTGAGGGAGACATTCAAAGTCGCCATCGCTGCGCCGTGATACTCCAGCCTACTCGGTATCGAACACCAGCGCGCGAACCTCGATGGACTCGCGGTGCGGCGCGTCCTTCGGGGCCGTCGCGTCCAAGAACGCGGAGTGCGGCGTGAGCCGCGCGCGGTCCTCCTCGGAGTCGAAGCACTTGATGAGCGTGACCTCCTCCGGGGTCTGGTCCGAGAGGTAGTACCAGCGGTGGTTCGGGTTGTAGCGCACGCTGTACGTGCTGCCCTCGCGGTGCGGGTAGATGAAGCGCACGGGGACGAGGTCCTGCGCGTCGAGGAAGCGCCAGTCCGAGACCGCGAGCGGCTTGTGCGCGACGGGGTGGTGGATCGGGCGCCAGACGTTGATGATGCGCACGCGCGACTTGAGCAGCCGCTCTGCGTCCTCGGGGAGGTGGTAGGAGACGCGGTTCAGGCTCGCCTGGTAGGTCTGGTCGATGTGCACGCGTTCCTAAGGAACAGTGAGTGAATGGGCCAGGTGGGGGCAGTGTGGGGACGTACGACGGGGCCGCGGTTGTCGGAGGGCTTGCCGACGGCTTCCGGGTTCGGCTTGCGCCTGCGTAAGAGTTCTTGTCAGGAAACTGATGACGAGCACGACGCAGCGATGGGGACATACCGGATGGTGTGGTCGAAGATGAAGACGCGCTTCGCGCCCGCGACAGTCCTGAGGATCTCCTCGACCTCGGGGTAGTACTTCTCCTTGATGCGCTCGTCGTCGTCGAACGCGCTCTCGACGCTCGGCCACTTCACGTACTGGAACCCGTTCTGGTCGAGCGAGAAGTCCGCCTCGTGCCCGCGCGCGTCGTGCACGAGCACCGGCTGCGGGTCCGTCCCGATGTTGTTCGACGGCCGGCCCTCAGGCGGCTCCTGCACGTACTGGTACGGCGCCTCCTCGCCGATGGGGGCGTAGTAGTTGAGCGTCGTGGGCACGTCGTGCGGTGCGAGAACGGCTGCGGTTGCCATTGCTGCTGTGTGCGAGTTCGCGGAGTCGGATGTGGCTGTCGGGGCTGGGAGGGAGTCGTTCGCGGAGGAACAGAGGCTGATGATGTCCACTCCGGTCTCGCTCTCGTGCTATATATCCTCTCCCTTCCCGAGCTGGAAGTGAATGCGCCTCGCGACCAGCTCTTCGACGTGCGAACCGCACTGACACCGAACCTGCAACCGGCCCAGTGCTTTCTCATCCCGCGCCCTGATAAGCCACTGCTCAGTCATCGCTGCGCGCACAAGAAGGGGATGCCACCACGCTCGAGCCCCCGCAAAGGCTCCTCGCACCATCCACGGCACCAATGAGCCAGCGATTGCGGGGATCTAGGGGCGCGGGTGGGCGCTTGATGCCGAGCGCACGGGCGGGGCGAGTGTCGCCATACAGAACACGAGTGGCGCAAGAGCGAGCGGTCTTTCTTTGGACGTACGGGAGGCGTCAGCTGAGTGGCGGCGCCGAGAATGGAACGGCCTTTAGCGTGCGGCTCGGGATGGGACGCGGGCGGGCGGGCGCACCTGTGACGAACGCGATCAGCTTACGGCGACGGGCTGCGCCGTCAGGAGAGAGCTCAGAGCAAACATTGCGCCAGCTGCTCTCTAAGCAAAAGGTTAGTCAAACAATTGAGTTCATTCGCCGATGTAGCGCGAAAGAGCGATGTACGGCATATATCTAGAGGACGACTTGATGAGTCAGCGAAAGTGGATGGAAGTTCACTTGAGCAACGTTAGCTCTAGTACTGATCTCGAATACCTGAGTGGCAGTTGCCGCTGGGTTGAATTACATTCAAGAAGCTCTCACAGCGCTGCTCGTCGCAAAAGGATGTTCAATGCATAATTGCCCCCCAAAATGTCGTATGTTGGACTCAGGTATCGTCCGGACCCGTCGGATGTGCCCCGAGAAGTCAACTAGACTCCATCTGTAATATTCCTCGTTCATCCGTCCGGGGCTATGAGCTGGATGCCCGATGTCCTGACTCATCGCTATGCGCTTCGAGTCCGTAAACCAGCCCAAGCGCGACTCGCGCGGCGGCACGTCGGCGCTCCTCCTCGTCCTCCATTCCCGCGATTTCGGCTTTCATACCCTGGAGGGCGTTAAACACGCGTGACAGGTCGAACGCGGCGAACGCATGGTCATCGCCGTCCTCGGAGTCGAGGGACAAGCCCGCCGAGGAATCCGCTTCAAGTGTGCTGGCGGGAAGACGGATGGAGTCTGGAGGTGTTACCGATGCATCGCGTTGCGACTCGGGAGTGATCGATGCCGAAGACGAGGAGGCCGGAGTGACAGCCGATGATGAAACCTGAGACTCGGAGGGAGGCATGAATGCTGCAGCACCAAACAGCCTACGCGAAGTTTCTAGGATCTCCGCACGAGAGGGCAAGTCCGGGTCGTCCTCGTCCTCGTCCACGAGGGCGCCATAAGCACCCTCATGCAGCTCTTCTCGTCCGACATACAAACTCTCCTCGCCACCGAAGTCAGAGACGGATGCGAGCGAGCGGTACGACGCGCCCGTATGCATCGGTGTGAGCCTGGCGACATCGTAGTTGACTTCTAGCAATCGATTATCGCCGTGGTCCAGCCCAAACCCGTGTGGTTGCAAAAGCCCGTGCGGCCCCGAGGTTGCAGAAACGAAGTCGGCGAAGTCGTCCTCAAATCCATGCTCCGCCCCCAACGCGGGATGGTGGAAATCGTCATCCGGTCGGGGTGTCCGGATTGCTATGGTGGCCATCATGTCCTCCCAGCCCTCGACGGATGTAACGGGAGCGCTGGTGACCCACTCCCGTGCCTTCTCGTCTGAATCTGCCCCATCCGCGGGGGCTTCTGGCGCCTTGCCGTTTGCCTGCGCACGCGAGTACTGCAAACCCGACCCGGTCTCTTCGTCCTCGAGCCAGCGCTCCAATTCCTCCATTTCGCGCTGCATACGGCTCTTCCGTGCATTCTCCGCGGCAGGAGTGGCCTGGGTCGGCCCTGCAGCAGGCGTCGTTGGGGCTGGGATCAACGCGCGGAGACCATCGTCTGCTTCCTCCTCCAAGGCCCAGCCGAGGAGCTCGCGTGCACGCGACTTGCGCTGCCGTGTTGCCTGCGACTGCACGAGCGAAGGCCACATGATAGTGCTGAGAGCGTCAATAACGCGAGGAAGGCCAGGAATACCTGGCGAGCTTGCCGTCAGTGTTGGGCAACGCGCTAGGCATCAGGCAGGTACCTGTATCTTCGTCATCCGAGTGCCTATCGAGGTCCTGCGTCGGACGGCGGTATGCCCGCTCGCCCTCAATAAATTCAAACCCATGGGAAGATGTGAACTCGTCGAGACCATCCTCTTCCTCAGTGATAGTTGGTGCAACAGCGCTTGAGCTGTTCCCGGTCAAGCGCACAGCCAAAGACACTTCAGGGCTGTAGTGTTGGATCTTCTGCGCGATCTCCGGAATGTGTTCCTTGAACGGCTGAGGATTTCGCTCCTATGAGCGCCGCTGAATGGTGAGTCGGGCAGGACACTCACCTCACCATGCCCCCAGACGTAGATGACCGCCGGCACACCGATGGCATGATGCACCCTGAAGTGCTCAAACTCGTGGGTCTCAAAATGGACATCGGCGGTGTAGTATCTGTTTACGATCGTCCAAGGGATGCTGCTGCTGCTTCCCGAAGAAATTGGGTCTTCGCTGCCGCCAAGGGTGGAGGATACGGATGTGCTCAAGCCGCCTTCATCGGATACTGGCGTCGCTACAGACTCCTGAACTCGTTCCGTAGCGTCTGCACGAGATGCACACAGCGCCTGGACACCTGAGGAATCATTGGGCGGGGGACGAGGAGGCGATGTGGAAGTGATGCATACGTTCCACGAACTGGTGAGCGCGGCTCGCAGAGGGTGATATGACCAGAATTCTGCAGGCAGCGGTGTCCGACATGGTGATGGGCCTAGTTCAAGGGAATGCTGAGGTGGTGGATGGTGGCAAGCTGGCAATATTGCTCGGCAAGTGGTATTAAGGGTGCAACAGTACTTCGGCGTTCGGTCCAAGCTGTGCGCTTGCCGCTATTAACATACTTAATTAAGCTACTATGTGAAGTCAGGCGCCCATTACATATACAGTCAGTCCATCAATGCATCAACGTTCGCGTTAACCCTCAACTCGTTGACGCGCGAAACGGACGGGGACGAGCCTACCACCTCGCAGGCAAATGGACAGTGCGCCCCCGGGCCCGTACAACCCGCAGTACGCTGTTAAGCTGAACCGCCTCAAGGCTATTGTGCGCCCCGACAGGGAGGACAAAATGGCAGTGAGTAACAGCCCCGATGTCTCTGCGCTGAACTCATCGCATACTTATTGGTGAGGCCGTACTCATGGCAGGCAGCGGCTCGTTGCCGACCGAGGAAAACCGTTTGAAAACCGAAACATGAGGTGAACACTGAATGAAAATCGTTTGCAACTCACTCAAAACCCAACAAGTCGGCCAAACATCTACCTCTTGTCTCGACTTTTAGACCCATTGAGCCTATCCGCAATGGTCTAATGCCCGCCGTGACACAGACTTGACATGCCATGAAACCATCCCCACGGACGCCTTGGAAGACAGATATAAAAGGCCAGGTGGGCAACATGCTTGGCCACACCGTCCACCAGCTCCTCGCAACCCAGAACACCACCTGTACTCAACAGCACCTCTGGTACTCGAGGCACTCCCCCTCATATACTTACTCGTTCAACACACCAATGCCTTCCCTCCGTGCTATCATTGCTCTCGCTATCATGGCGCAGGCCATCGCTGCAGGTGCGGCCCCCGCCGTTGCCCCCCCTGCCTCCGACTTGGAGCCGACGGCACCCACCTTGGACGGTCTGAAGGAAGACTGGGTTTGCCCCGGGCCTGTGCCACCTGAGACGTGCCTCGCATAGGGAGCCTAACCTGTATGGTCAACGTGCTTTCGTTTTCGCACATGTCTCTGAAAAACATCTTTAGGTTCACTCCGCGCGGTTCTCGTTGCGATTCGCAGATCAAGCCGACTCTGCTATACCACGACGGAAACCGTCCAACTCAGTATTCGAGGTGCACGAAGGGATGGAATTTGACACGCGTTTCCGTCGCTATGTAATGGATATTATTGTGACTGTATGAACCTTGAACTTGAACTTTTGAGACGTTTGCATCCGAGTCCGATACAGCCGGATGGACGTCTACGCCAGCCTCTAACTTTGAGTACCAGGAAGTTGGTAGCAATGCTCGTAGCAGCCGAGCATCCCAGTACGCGTTTGACGCATGCGAGGTACCAGTGAAAGCGCGAGTATGTCTTTTTCCTGAGTCGATCCAATACACGAGTATCCTTCAAAGACTTGAACTACGCCTTACACCTCTCCATGTCGCTCCCAAGTTGCACCTTACACAGTCCAAAGGAGCTTAACACGCCCGATACCCACCATTAATCGTAATGCTATAATAGAAAATAAGTAAGCTTGTATTATAACTATGAGAACCAGACTTGTACGGCGACCTGTTCCTCAGTTGCTGCACTCATTCCGGCTCTTCTCTGTACAGTATATTGGCCACCCTGTAGCAGTCCAAATCATCACACAATATTAATACAAGGCGCGGCAGCAAACCACACTGCGCAGTGTCTTGCCGGTGCCAGGGACTGGTAGCCCGGGCTGGTTGTGTTTACCCGGATGCGCTCGAGGCAAGTTCGCAGCTACCGTGACCAGACCAAGTATCTGTCAGTATGGTGGGCCATCCGTCGACCAAACCTCCACCCATCGGCAAGCCTTCCGTCACGAACTGCGGGGAGGTCGCGGGTGTCCGGGGTCGCCGTGTTCCTCCCGTAGACGGCTTTGATCACTATGTCAGCCTCGTTTTCCTTCGTTCGTACATACTCACCAAGAGGCACCTGTATTGTGCTCGAGATAGTGGCGGTATCAAGGCTGTACCACAGGTGATATGCTTACTGTCATGTGCACAATTGCTTGGACGATACAATCCCATGGCCCTGGCGGTATATAGACATAAGTGCACTGGCCATGCATGAGCACTGAACGTACCGTCATTCGTCATTACAATCGTGTTGCACTTATGCAGGTCGTCCTCCACGCGCACGTATGGTGAAACGGTGAAACGCCTCATGGCGCGCTGCTCAGTTACCGGTGTACATGTGACCGCGTTTTCCTGGCCATGGGAACGATTGCGCAAAATGTGCCTCGGCAGTGCTCATACGTTCTGCGCACCCCAGCGAGTCAGAAATATATTCTCAGGCAGACGAGACCTCGGGGAGCTGACTGAACTCACTTGGATCCTAATATACCACTGTTGCTTAGTGAGCGGCTGTGAGCCCTGTCGATAACTTCTCCAGACGCCTTCGTTGAAGAGTGCATATAAACTCGTCTTCAGCATCTCCTCTCTTCCACGGATCCATACCTACCCGACATCGTTCTGAGCAGCCATGGCTACCGCCTCCGTACTCACTCCCCATGACGTGCAGACCACGCTCAACTACTTCGCTCCGGTTGACGACGAGGCTCCCTACCGTTACATCTACCTCACTCCGCCTGCCGGAAAGCCTGAACACAACCTCGGCGATGACCCACGTCCAGTCGTCGTACACGATGCTCGCGGGCGCGAAGACGACTTCAGCCTCGACGTGAACGGCTTCCAATTCGTGCGACATGTCAGCGCGGAAAAGGAATTCGTTGACGAGGACGCGATCAAGACGGGTTACTACAAGGAGATTGAGGAGCTGCTCAAGAATGTGACGGGGGCCAAGCGTGTCACCATCTTCGACCACACCATCAGGTCAGCCGGGGGATACACGTATGCATTGTAGACTTGTACTCACATTCCCGGCCATTAGACGTCATGCAGAGAAGGACGGCACTGTGCCCAGGACCGTGCAGCGCGGACCCGTGGTATGTACCACTCGATTCGTGCGGGGAATAAGCGGGCTGACCTCTGGACGCGCAGGAACGAGTGCACATTGACCAGACATACGACGCCACCATCAAGAGGGTGCGGCAGATCCTGGGGGACGACGCAGACCGCCTGTTGCAGTCACGCGTGCGGCTCATCAACGCCTGGCGGCCGATTGGGAACCCGGTCTTCCACAAGCCGCTTGCAGTGGGGGACTGGCGGTACCTAGACGAGGGCGACCTCGTTCCTGTGCGCTACCTCTACCCCGACCGTGAGGGTGGAACTTTCAGCGTCCGCTACAATCCCGCCCACCGGTGGTGGCACCTCTCACAGCAAACCCCAGAAGAGGTCACGCTCATCAAGTGCTATGATTCGGAGACGGACAGGGCGCGGCTCACGCCGCACACCGCATTCCATGACCAGACAAGCCCGAGTGACGCTCCGCATAGGCAGTCGATTGAGATCAGGGCGCTGGTGTTCGATGAGGAGTGAAGGGACTAGGTGTAACGTGGAATCGTGATGTAGTATGATGCAACGGTGCTGGACTTGCAATTTGTGAAATTGGTACCTGCGATGGGATGATCCCAAAAACCTGTAACATGCGGTGATAACAGAGCAACAGAAATGACAGAGACAGCGGGAAATGAATCGTACAGATTAATCGCTCATCTGCTCGCCGCCGTCCTCAACCTCGGTCGTGTCCTCTGCGACAACCTCGTCCACCTCGACCTTTTCACCCTCTATCTGCACGACCTCGCCGCTCGCCGCATCCCACCGCGCCCGAAGGCCAACTTTAAACGTGACCATTTTGAGGCCGATGAGTTTGAGCAGCTGCGCCTGCTCCGGCGTGAGTACCTTATCCTTCACGCACACTGTGTGTGAAACGTCGAGTGTCGGAACGCCACGGTCCATGCGCGTGCGCAGGCCGAGCTTGCGTAGCTGTGGCTCCTCGTTATGCGGGAACGGCTCCGGGGGCGTCGCGTGCTGTTGCATTACAGGTCCGGCGGGGAGGACGACGGTGCGTGCCGCGCGGTTCCCCGAGCGCGCGAAATCGGGCTGCTTGAAGTCCGCGAACCATTCGATGACTTCTTCAGGAGCTGTGTCGGTGAAGAAGAGGCCAACTTGGCCCTTTATCTGCTTTGCGAGCTTGTGCAGCCCGAGCCGGTGCTCCTCCTCAAGCGTTGTGCCGAGGGCTTTTGCCATGACTGCGCCCCGGCCAAAGAATATCCGCGCGGTGCTGGTTGTGCGCATGAGGTGAGTTGCCATCCGCGAAGGGGGACATTTAATACGCACTCTTTCCATAGCCTCCGCACTGTCTTCAGGTGCGCGTTGCGCATGTTCCCTACTTCGAACAACCAGCAATACTGCCATTTGTCGGCATTTTCTTGCACCTGGCCGGGTGAGGATTAGGCAAGCGAGAGAACGCGGATCACACACACCTCCTGTATAAATGCGTTCTTGTGTTCCCTCGTCTTTTTCTCGACCTTCGTCAACGATACTACATCGTTTGTTAATTCCCGCTCGACATGGCAAGCCGAGCACAATCCTCACCAATTTTAGAGCGTTTTGACTTGGGCATCTCGGCGGTGTGAAGGCGATGGCAGTCCCGAAGAAGAGTGTGGTATACAGATAGGCCTTTTTGACGTCAAGTGCAGAGGCGTGAAGCGTAGGAGCGAAAGTGTACGTCCTGCGCGACTTTGCGAGGGAGGGAGGAGGTGCGCCGATCGAAATACAGGCTTGATCTAATCTTCAAAATTTCCTCCAGTACCGCGATCATAGTACAAGCGCCCAATCTAATCTCTAATCTTTCCTCTTACCACCATGGTGGCTGAAGCTGCCTCCTCGTCCCTGGTTGCCCTCGAGGCTGCACTGCTCAACGCGGCGGGAGATGTACCATTACACAACAGATTTAGGGCGCTATTTACGCTCAAGGCTCTCAAGAATGACGCAGCAGTGGACATCATCTCAAAAGGTCAGCTTATGCACGTCAGGCCTTGGGAACAAGTCAAGTACTGACCAGAATGTAGGTTTCATGGACGAGAGCGCATTGCTCAAGCATGAACTCGCTTATTGTCTTGGACAGATGAAGAACACAAAGGCGCTTCCGGTGCTAGAACACGTTCTCGCGGATGAGAGGGAGGATCCGATGGTACGCCATGAGGTTCGTAAGTTGCATTCCCCATATGCTTGGGTTGCAGATGTCTGATGTCTATCACGTTTGTAGGCGGCTGAGGCGTTGGGCGCAATTTCCCAGCCTTCATCAACAGACGTTTTGAGAAAGTATCTGGAGGACCCGGAACGATGCGTACGCGAGACATGCGAGATTGCACTTGCCAAAATCGAATGGGATAACTCTGAAGAGGGCAAGAAGCACCGGAATACCACGGCGGACTCAACCGAACAGTCTGTCTCCAACTTCTTCTACCCCCTGTCACCTTTGCTGACCCATCGTGCATGCAGAACGTATACTTCCATCGACCCCGCACCTCCTTCATCTGGCCTACTAGCCGGGAAGGGCGCATCTGACGACGATTCGCCGGAAAACGTCATCAAGCTCAGACAAACCCTCCTCAACACGTCCCTCCCCCTCTTCGAACGCTACCGCGCCATGTTTGCTCTGCGGAATATCGGCTCCCCTGCAGCGGTCGACGCGCTCGCGGCGGGCTTCAACGACGAGAGCGCGCTTTTCAAGCACGAGATCGCATTCGTCTTCGGGCAGCTACTCTCCACACACTCTGTCCCCGCGCTGCTCGCCGTGCTCCAGGATTCGCAGGAGTCTGACATGGTCAGGCACGAGGCTGCTGAGGCCCTGGGCGGCATCGCGACCCCCGAAGTGCTGCCGTACCTGAAGGAGTATATGGCGAAGCCGAATGTTCCCCGCGTTGTTCGCGAGAGCTGCCAGGTGGCGATGGACATGTGGGAGGTAAGAGTGAAATTTTAGCTGTGATTCCTGCGGCCCAACTGACTGCGCGTACAGTATGAGAACTCTGACCAGTTCCAGTATGCCAATGGATTAGACGGTGCAGTCACGGGGCAATCTGTTGGGGCATGACCGATCACCCAAATAAGTGAGTAGCTGTATAATCATACTTATCAAGGGGTGCATTGTGTATGTACAGATTAAGCTGTATCATCACTGTAGCCGTTAGCATCCACTTCATGTACGGTAATGACGGTCAGGGGGATTCGCCGTGCCCAAGAGTGCGGAATACGAACGTCCACCGTACTCTCATTGCCACTCCCGCGACACGGTAAGTATACCACGCAAGTTAGGTAGCATAGACTGGATGCGGGCGGCGCATGTCTTCGGGTGCCCCTCGTCTATCACCAAGCACAACTCTTCGAGGCTAGCGAACCGCCTGCGGAGAATATCTCCAGATTCCGCCATCGACTCCCGGTCATGGCCCTGTCCGAACAGAAAGACACAGTACCGGCAGAGGTCGACCGTCGGCGCGCGAAGCAACGCGGGGCCTCCACAAGTGAGCACGACCTTCCTGCACTTGGAAGGCGCAGCAGTGCGTTCCGCGAGCAAGCGCAGTACACTGGACGACGGGGCCGGAGGAGGATCATCCAGTATCGCTCCACGATTGACCACTACCCGGAGGGTGGTGAGCGCGGGGAAGACGCCTGGCAGGAAGTTTGTCAGGTGTTCTGCGCGAACGCTGTCAACATGACACAGCACTATGTTTATGCAGAAGGGGACGCACTCACGCACGTCGTGGGGAGTGACATGCAAATCCAGATATGTGACATGCGTACCAAACAGAGATCCATGGGGTACGTTGAAGATCGGGTACAAGCCGTCGGGAATCAAAACGGGCTGCATAGCGCCACGTTCAGCAGAGCAGCGTACGAAGGAAGAGGTCCTGGGACATACGAGATGGAATAAATCGATGCTGAGATCCGTCAGCTTGCCACATGCGCCGAGGTGTCTGCGACTCGACAGCAGAATCCGGGGCGCGTCTTCGGGGACCGGCGTCTTGACGAGGAAGTCCCAAACGCTTTCGAGCTTGAGCGAGGATAGGTTTGGGCAGGCCCATATAACGTCGAACATCGCTCGCAGCGAGCCAAAGTAGCACGCAGACAGCTTGAGTTTAGTGACATGGGCGAGGAGAGGCGGCCGGGTGCGCAGGACCCTGGGGTAGATGAGCCGCAGGTTCAAGGACATCGATTCAAGTTGCGCTTTATTGGTCGCATGGTAGAGTTCTAGAGTACGGAGATTGGGGATGCGTGACGCCATGAGCAGTTCATTCAGCCTACAGATACTGTCGCCGTATCCGAAGCGGATCGCGAGGGTTTGGAGGAGTGCTGCTAGGTGGGGAGGGACATGGCGGATTTCTGTGATGAACCTGTCGATCGAAGTGGCGTCCAGAAGGCGCTGCAGCTCCCACAAACGACGCTGGGCTCGGGCGCGCCATGCGCGACATGTCAGTGCACAGTTACGGAGGTCATCGCGCTCTGGTCTGCGCCAATGCTTTCCGGGTATCAGGTCTATGATGAACTCGCAGACTTCTAGGGGCAAGGGACACCGCTCCATGCGGGGTTCAACCTAGTGGATATGATCAAGGATGGGCCGTCACGGTGTTGATCTAGACGAAGAACACAATTTAGTATATCGATTAGTGCAGACTTTGTCACACAGTCAGACGAGCGAGAATAAACACAGATATGAGCCTGACACGAAGCGGGACGAGTCGGAGGTGCGGTGATCCTGCTACGAGTATGTCTGCCAAACGTGCGGTGACGATCAGCAGAATGCCGCGGATCACCACGATGTATACGACGTACAAGTACTACTTACCTCACATCATTGAGAGGTACGTACCAATGAACCGGACGCGCAAAGAACTACAGCAGATATCCCGCGATGGGTGCAGTGGGTAAAGCGCTGTTAAATGAAGCGCGGAACAAGTTGAGCGCGTCGGAACTCGGCTAGTCGAACATGTGCGTGCACTGAGCGTCGAACCTCATCGCCGATCATCCATCCAGTGCAGGTGCATGCACCGCTTCGCGTCTTGAGGCCTGCAGATCTGACCTCTAGCGCTCTTATGTGTATTATAATGCAGATGGACCTCCTGCTAGCCGTTTTTCTTACCTGCAGACGCGTCGGAGGGTAAGGATATCCGGAGCTCGTGGTGAACGCGCAGCATGGATCAAATAAGATATTTAGTAGTACATATAAACATCAAGTTCCCGCCTTTAACACATTACCCATCCTGTACGATAGTAGTGATCCCACGCAGGGTAGGGGGCCAAATAGACTGGATGCGGGTGGCGCATTTCGGGAGATGCTTCTCGTGTATAACCAAGCACAGCTCTTCGAGGCTAGCGAGTTGCCTGCGGACCATCTTCCCAACTTCCACCATCGACCGTTGGTCATGTCCCTGCCCGAACAGATGCATACAGTACTGGCAGGGGTTGTCCGTCCGCACGCGAGACGACGTCATGGGGGCTCGACAATCGAGCACGACCTTCCTCCACTTGGAAGGCGCAACAGGTTGTACCGCGAGCAAGCACAGTACGCCGCCCGGTAAGGGAGGAGAACCCAGCATATATGTCCTATCAACAGCGACGACCATTCGGAGGGTGGTGAGCGCGGGGAAGGGGCCTGGCGGGACGTATGTCAAACCGTGTCTAATGTCTATAAGAGCACTGTTAACATGACATGGCTCGTGTTTATATAGTACTAGGGGGTGCACGCACCAAGGTCGTCTGGAGTTACAATTAAATCGAGATCTGTGACATGTGCACCAAACAAACATCCATAGATTTCGCTGAGGATGGGATATAGGTAGTCGGGAACTGCAAGGCACTACAAGGCCACGTTCAGCAGTGCAGCGTGCAAGGGAAGGGGTCTTAGGACATACGGGGTGAGAGAGATCGATTCTGAGATGCTTGAGCTTCTCCCATTCACGGAGGTACTTGAAGTTGCGACTCCACAGCAGAATCCGCTGAGCGTCTAAGTCTTCGATTTGGGTGGGTTCGTCCCAAATGGTCTGGAGCTTGAGCGAGGATAGGTTTGAACATGCCCAAATGATGTCCAACATATCACGTAACGATGAAAACGAACATGCAGCCATTTCGAGGCTTGTTATATGGGCGAGGAGAGGCGGCCGGGCGCGCAAGACTCTGGGGTGGACAAGTCTCCAAAAGGGCCGCGGATTGTGGTGATCAATGTACCATCTCTCCAGTATCACTGCGCGCAGATTTTGAATGCGTGACGTCAATAACAGCTCATTCAGCCTGAAGTATCGATTGGCCGGAACAAAATCGATCCTGAGCGTGTGGATATATGATACGAGGTGGGTGGCGGCGCTGTCGCGGATTTTCGCGATGAATGTGTCGACCGAGATGGCGTCTAAGACCGGTATCTCCCACAGACGACGCTGGGCCCGAGAACGCCATGCACGGCAGGTGAGCGCACATTGCCGGAAGGCATTGTTTTCGAATTTCGTCCGGAAGTCTTCTTCTATGGCGTCGATGATTGATTCGCAGATCTCTGTGGGCAAGGGACAGCCGTCCATGCCAGGGGGATCGTCCGACATAACTCGGATGCGTGCTATGCGCGGTGCGAACAAGCGTTTTTGCCTATGGCACACGGGTGAGGAACGAGCTGGGACGATGCGGCGAGCGCAGTGGTGGGAGCCGTGGGAGGGGTCGAGATGACAACGAAAGTTCAACCAAGGGGACGGGGCAGCCAGACGGGGAGCCAATTGAATCACGGGGTGAGGCGAGGCGGGGAGCGGGGTGGGGGGACGCAAGGATGTGGGCGGAACGATGATCGATATCTATCAATCGTCCAATGACTGTTAGTGATTTAAACACTGCGGTCTACACCCTATTCCGCAGCGAGACGTACCAAATGCTATCCTTGACAGCCCACAAGGACGAAATGAATATACTGTGGCCAATGAGTTGGGACGGACGCGGCGTAGTGAGGCTTTGAGGCCCAGATCGATGGAGGAGGAAGACAAGGAGGACGAGAGGGAGATGTCAGATCGGATAAATGTGTTCGAAGTACTTATATTTTGCTCCTCCTCACGAGGTCCGAGAGTTCCCATGCCCGTCTAAAACGGTCACAGATTCCTAATGACCAGTGCATCCAATGAATGCGGCCGTGCTTTCTTCTCGGGCCGGTGTGTGTGCCATGTCGCGCTTCGAGCGGTTGGTCACCGGTCACCGTCCATGTACAAGCGACCCAAAGAATAACCTGATGCGTTGAAAAACAAGGCTTCAGTTCAGCTGAAGACACGATTTTACCAAAATGGCTGCATCCCCGCCGCGAGACAAGCAGGCGAAGCCTGAGGGCCAGAAGCATGATAACAAATAGCTGCAGAAATAAATATGAACAACACGCTTCATAGATCCAGACTCTGGCCACATACCGCGGCACAAATAGTCTCAGCCGGGCTCACAATTACTTGTCCCGGGCTGCTTCCGAAAGGCGGGAGGACGACGTCGACTTGGAACACCCGGCGAACGCGGTCACGAATATTAAACGCTAGCGCGCCACAAGCGTGCCGCCACGTGGGCCCTTGCACCGCTTCGCGTCTCTGTTCAAAGCTGCGACTATCCTGAATCCTGATCACCTCCGACCTTAGTCTAGTGCTGGCCACAGCACTTCTGAGCTGTCTCGATGCTCCGGATCGCGGAACTGACATACAACTTTTCTCCGCCTTCCGGCCACGTACGATGAGTACACGTTTTTCTATCTGGGACGTTCCACCTATGAATATGGAGTGATGCCGTTTCTCGAAAAGCATATTAACAGGGAGTACAATTAATATCATGTGCGATAGTCCAGCTATGTCACCGGCCGCGGACCGCCGCCGCTACATGGTGTGCAGATTTGTATCTCGTTCATTTGTACGCTAATCCACCTTTCGCAATAGTATTTGGGCCCGCCGCACGCGTCACAAACATGTTTAGATTTTCCGCAGTAGCCTCGTAAGATTGACAGTCGGATGTGGCTGCCAATATTCCCGCGGCGACGCTCTCGCAATCGATGCTAGTGCCCGGGCCAGCTTGCAAGTGCGGTCGGCGATGGCGAAAGCCGGAGGAAAAATGGATCGTGTGTGACGCGTGACGGGTTCAGAGCTTCGGTTTAGACGGGCCCGGTGTTCCATCGGCGAGCACGATCTGCGGCTACGACGGCGTTGAGCCGACGATCTCTCGCACCCACATACGGTCGAGGCTGATTGGCTCGTTCTAGGCACCCTGAGCTTACCCTGAGCTCGGCTCCGAGCAGCCTGTGGGCGTCCGTGTCGTTGTTGTAGGCAGTTACGAAGGTCAGTGTATGCCCATCCGTCGTGGAATTGTTGCAGATAACGGTGGTCTGACCGCGTTGTCCCAATTAGGGCTAATGTTGATAGAACGATTTGGAGTTCTAGTACGGCCTGGCGTGCGTGAACCAAGGCCAACGCAGAAGGCCGGTGGACGAGTGGAAGGAGGACGGCGGGCAGGCGCGCACGATCGCTGTCAGCGGCGGGCTTCGTGCCGAGAAGGAAGCGCGGGGTACGTCCATTCCGGGCAGACATCGCGAGCTGCTCGCCCTCCGCGCGCGCCCAAGCGCCGAGCCCTGCGTCCGCCGCCTCGCCCGCGCCGCCTGCGTCTGCGCCCTGTGGCTCGCGGACGTTCGCCGCCTCGCCGCTCGTGCGCCCGTAGACTCCCGTAAGGCCGCACAGGCCTGCAATATCTCGCCCGCGCCGAAGCACGCGCATCCGAATTCGGACAGCCGTCGCTGCCACTCGCGAGACCGATCGTGACCTTCGACAGAGCACACTTCTTCGTTCGCGATGGACTCCCTCCAGCGATCGTCCTCATAAGCTCGCCCACCGCACGCTCCCTGTCCCCCGACTCCTCCCCGCCCCGCCTCCCCCCTCCATCCATACCCTCCTCCGCGATACCCCCGAGCGTGTTCCACCCCGCCCAGCTCTCCTACTACGCACCATGCCATCCCCGGCGGCCCTCACGTATGCGTATCGCCCATCGCTAGGCCCTCGGTTGATTGATCTCTTTGCAGATACGGCCCTATTTTCATAGGCGTCGTCTTCAATATCCTGCTCTATGGCATAATGATCACCCAGACATTCCTATACTTCACCGTCTACAAAAAGTACGGACGGTGCAGCGCCTCTTGTCCACAGAAGTCTGACATATTTTTAGGGACCGCCTCTGGATGAAGATCTTCGTAAGTCGCTAAGCGAACCTAGTTTGCGCTTGCTCACATCTCGGACACCTTACAGGTCGCCACTCTCTTCATTTGTGACACCGTCAACTGCGCATTCGACATCACGTTCCTGTACATCCCCTCGTCAACAACTTCGGTACGCTCCAACTCATCTAATATAACGATGATTCTAAGAAAGTGCTCCAGGTAACATGTCCTCACTCATGTACGCAAGTTGGGGTATGTCTATATGTACTTTGAAGCATATATCTATTGACTGACATTCCTTCGCAGTGTTCGCGACCGGTCCGTATCGTCTTGCTGAGCACTTAACGCGAAATGATCAAATACTGACGAAATTTCTCTCATGGCGTGTATAGACCCGGTCATGACCGTGAGTGCTTCGCAGGTTAGGATATTGTCCCGATATTCAGGCAGATTCACAGGCGTTGATTGGGAGCTTGACCCAAATTTTCTTCGCCTGGCGAGTCAACGTGCTCACGCACAGCATCCCCGCCGTCGTGTTCATCACTGTCTGTGCTCTGTGCCAGTTCTGTAAGTACTAGTGCTCCGCTAGGAACATACACCAAACTGACACTCATGTGCATCGTAGGCGGTGGTTTGGGCACATCTATCGCCGTGGGGATGATCCCCGAATTCGTGCACTTCCAGAAGTTCGAAATCATCGTGATTGTCTGGCTCGCGTTCTCCGCCCTCGCAGACTGTGCAATCACCTTTGCGTTGGTCTGGCATCTCGTGGGTCGACTGTCTTGTGATTTTTCTATCCCTAGTCTGATTATCACGGCACCAGCGCAAGCACAAGACCGGATTCGCGGCCACCGACGACATCGTGAACAGGATCATCCGGCGTCAGTACTCATAGCAGCCTGTAACACAACTTGCCACGGCTGACATTCCTTTTCAGTGACTGTTCAGACCGGTCTGATTACTGCGATGTGCGCCGTTATTGACCTCGTCCTCTTCATGGCCACCGTAAGCAGCACTCCCTACTTCTACCGGGCCGCCCGTCTTACACGCGTGCCCCAGCCGTCTGGACTCCATCTGGTCTTCAACCTCCCGCTGTCGAAGCTGTACACGAACTCGCTGATGTCCAGCCTCAACTCTCGCTCGGGCTGGAAGTACGGGAACGGCACGGGCGGCGAGGACACGACGGACGACCAGTCGCGGGTCGACCGCGCCGCGAAGCACCTCACCATCCGCAACGCAGACGGCGGCCGCCGCGTGAGCACCATGGTGAGCCCTCCCGCGTCTTCACACCACCACGGGGCGCACGCTGACGGCCAGCGGCCACGCGCGCACAGACCCCGAACCAGGTGTACATCGACGTCGAGTCGCACGAGATGGTGGACGTCATCGACACGAAGGGCTACCCGTCCGACCACGCGATTGGCGCGATGCCGGGCAGGGGGTACTCGGAGAAGGGAGGCAAGCTCAGCGCGGCTGGCACCTCGGACTCGTTCTGAGTTCTGAGTCCGCGGAACTCATGGCGGACAGGCGTGGTGGTTTTTTATCGGTGTATCTATAGCTATTTTCTGGAAGAGGCTGAGCGCCCTTCTGTGGACCGTTCCCCCGGGGTTTCGGCGCACTCTCTATCCTACGACTACTGTTCTCCTGTCTTTCTCACTCTTCGAACTTTGTTGAAGCTGGTCCGCTCGTGTCCTGTATATATCCTGTATCCATAGTCCTCTAATCGAGCTGTTGCCCATATATATGTCCTCGTGGCCATGTACGTACGATCTGATCTTGTTTACTGGGGGCGGCACGATCGACTATTAACCCACCCACAGCCTGAACGGTCCGGCGCCGTAAAAACAATGCGTCCCGTTGAATGCATTAAGGGGGAATCGAACCCCCGGCGGGTCGATGGCAACGACCCAGGTTACCACTACCCCATTAATGCTGGTGACGAGGTTGGCCTGTGTCTTGCCTCGTGCAGCGATTCGGCGAAAACGGCGAAACACAGCTATCGAGGTAAGTGTCAATGAGTACATACCGCCAACGTGGCCGGTTGACTTGCCGCCGCCGGCGCAACACAAGCAGAAGTACTTACGCCTGTCACAGTCTCTACGTCAGTCGTACTGGTAACGACACATGATCGCACTTCTCGCCTTACCCCACCCGCTCATAGTCTAGTAGTTGGCCAATGTGTTCCCCATGTTTTCGCATAGCCTTGAAAGGTTGAGAAAGGTAGTCACACACTTCCACGCCTGCGGTTGCCTCGAGCTAACCTCTCCCTCATTCTCAGCGTCTTTCACCAGGAATCAAAGCTGTGCCCCATATGTATGCTGATAGACCGCCATGGTAGCTGTGCAGCACTCTTGAAGTAAATCTTGCCGAGAACGTTTCCTTTCGATCGTCTACCTCACAGGATGATGGTGGAAACCAAACGTATACACACAGAAGAGGAAGACTCGCAGGGCGCGTGTTCACGCGCTCCTCCGTTCACACATCGCGTCTAAGAGCGCCTTCGCCTTCGCCGACCGAGGCGTGATATCGCACGCGAACGGCGGCGGGTTAATGACCGCGCCCGGGATATACTCCGTGGAGGGCTCGACAGGCCTCCCATGCGCGTCCACGGGCTTTGCGATCCGGAACGCAGCGAGGGACATCGCGATCGTCAGCCAGACCGTCGCCTCTGCGAAGTGCATCCCAGGGCAGATACTGCGGGACGCGAAAGCGGCGGGGCGGTCAGCTTGCAACTGGTGCACGCAGCATGGGCGGGGAGAGGGGGGCTGACGTACCGACGACCGAATCCGAAGGCGACGGTGCGCGGGTCGGTCTGTGGCTCCTTTCCGGGTGCAGCCATGAACCGGTCGGGGTTGAAGGCCATTGGGTCCGGGTATGTCTGCGGGTCGTTCAGCATCTGCCTGTTTGAACAGAAACCCATGCTGATATCAGCTCTGGGACAAAACGGGGTGGGGGAAGTAGTGCGCACCACAAGTTCGCGATGACCCAGCTGCCCTTCGGGATGAAGTAGCCGTCGTGAACATCGTCCTCTGTCGAGCGATGGGGACCGCCTGGCGAGACGCATAGTCAGCGTGGAGTCAACAGCACCAGGACGCACACGAAGCGCAGCTTGGGCGCCGTGCGCGCGCACCGATAACAGTGACATTGTTCCAACGGAGGACTTCCAGGTATATCGCTTGCACATAGGGTAGGCGTTCTTGATCGTCGGCGGTGGGGAGGCGGTCCGTGCCCACAACAGCATCAATCTCCGCCTGCGCCTTCTTCTGCACCTCGGGGTGCAGCGTCATGCAGAGGAAGAACGTGTTGATCGTAGATATAGTCTGCGCTCCGGCATTCAGTACCAGCCATTCGCCATGCGGGCGCAAGTGGCAAGTGCGGGACTGACCGTCTCAGCGCCACCGGCGTATAAGGACATTCCTACATTTTTGAGAATCTCCTCGCGCTCGGGCGAAATACCGCCCGCCAAATGCGTGGAGGTGAAGTTCGGGATATCTGTGCCTGCAGCCTGGGGCCGACCATTTCTTCCAGCCTGTTACGTTCTGATGGCATGATGAGGATAGAGGTGCGCACCATGCTCTGCTTGACAAAGTCGAACGGCCTGTCGCACGTCTCGTCCAAGGTCTTGCGCCATGCAGCGGCGGTCTTCTTGAACCCGGCGCCGGGGAACCACGCGGGGACGTGGACGACTGTGCAGTGCGATGGCGTGAGCGGCACGCGTGCTGATGTTGATGCCCCGGAGGCAGGCTCACGCACGCGCAGGAAGCAAGTTGGCGAGGAACGCGGCGGGCATCGCGGACTTGACGAACTGCTCCATGGCCTCGTCCATGAGGGCCGCGATCGGGTCATTCTCCAGCTGTATCTCGTAGCCGTAGGTTATCATGAGCATGAGCGCAGCGGCGGACCTAGTGCATTGCAGAGTGTGTCAATGCAGGTACTAGTAGGAAGACTCGATCCAGCCTCAGCGCAAGCTTACCATTGCACGTCCTTGACGCGCCTGGAAGGATCCTTGTACAGCCTGCCTATCAAAGTCCGAGTCTGGTCCTCGACGAGGGGCTGGAGGAGTTCCACGTGCTTCCTGGTCCCGATGAGCTGGAAGATGAGGCGGCGGTACTCGCGGAACTTGCTGCCATAGGGAAGCGCGACGAGCGCCCGGTTCCAGCCCACGAGCTCGCCGCCCACGGGGATGACAGGGCGGCAGGAGTAAATCGCGCCCTTATCATCGAGAAGCTCGACCGCGCGCTTGCTCGAGTTGAGGATCACGTACGTCTGGCCGAAGACGGTCACGGACATCATGTCCCCTGTGCATAGGAGTGGCATGGCGAACATTGGACATACTGTACTGGACACCTCCACTGAAGCAGGAAAGCTCACCCCACTGTTGGCCCCACTTGCCGAAGGTTCGATACTCGTGCGAGGTAGGCATGTCCAGCAAGTTCCCAATGATCGGAAGACCCTTGGGGCCGGGAGGGAGGGGACCCCGTTTCTTCCCTCTGAAGAAATGGGTCCATATAATGCACACCGCTAGAAAGGCTGCGGCTCCTATGGTGGTCGGGAAGACGGCCATAGTAGCCTTCTTGATGGGAAGGAGGGGGAGAGGAAAGCTGGCTCGTAGCGGAGGACGAGATGTTTTTATCTGCGCTCATAAGTGATGCACCGGAAGGTGTGATACATGCGTACTGTAGCGCCGCAGGATAGGGATTCAGACCCTGAGCTGGCGAACTTGCAGGGTTCCGTTGTTGAACGTTGAGGCCATGAGGTTCCTTGAAAGGAAGACATGTTGTGATGGCATAATGTCTTGGGAGCTCGCAATACTTATCATACATGTCTCCGAGGGCGAGTGTAAAACGGAAGGAGGGCATCGGCGCTCAGCGCTCAGTGCTCAGGATGAGGAGATGTACATGCTTGTACGAGCGAGGGACTAGGATGCCAGGTTTATACCTGTCTCGCTACAGGGCTAGATTTGGTGGCCGCGAAATAGAATCATGACATGTCAGTCACTGGTACAAATTTGGAGTCGTTGCCTTACCCGCTTGCTCAGGATGTCGTGAAGGCAGTGCGCTCATCCCTGCACGCTCCTTGCGGGGAGATCATGGGACATGCGAGGTTTTACAGCGGTTTTACTCGTCCTCATCATGTTTCAGCTCCCCCATCCGTGAGACGTAGGGTGTCCCTGGGGCCTGCTCGGCGCTGATGAATGTCGTGAGTGACAATGAGGCTCAGGATGGAGGAGAGCCTGCGCAATATGAAGGGCGTACGGAGAGGGAGCCGCGAATCCGAATTGGGTCAGATATCGGAGTCGCCAAAATGGCACTCGCTTGCGCGTCGGTCCGGGGGCCGTTATTTGGACCATCGCGAATGGATCTTCGACCTGTGTATGCTGGTTGGTGGTTTTTAGTACAGTCGTTTAAAGCAAAACGAGGCGCGCGAAGCGCCCATAAGAGCGCGTCGTGGTAGTTGTAGTCTGTTGTGGTCTGTGGAAGACGCACGCTGGGGCAGCCCACAACGCACGGCACACAGAAGCGCGTCCGGGAACGACCTCGATTGCGCGGTATACGAGTACATGTGCCAGAAAGAGAGAATATGCCGGATCGGACGAGTGCGAAAACACGACGATGCGGAGTAGTAAGGCGCCGCCGCGGCGCCCCAACAGACTGCGCAGAGAGAGAGAGACCGATAGTGTTAGTATCTACATGAGCTTCCCGTTCGTGTAGCCGCCGTTCACGGGCGAGCCCGCGTGCCCCGTCTTCTTGAGCGCCTTGCGCGTCGCGAAGAGCGCGCTGTCGATCAGGGACGCGACGGTGAGCACCCCGCCGACGATCGCGCACGTCCTGCGGGCAAAACAACGCGCGTCAGCTCTCCCGTCGCGCAGAGACAGACGCTGACGTACGAGGTGAGGAAGTGCGCGAACGACTGGCGCGTCTCGGCGTGCACGATCCGGAGCGGCGAGATCTCGTAGTTAAAGAACGCGCCGGGGATGCCGCCGTTCCCGTGCGCGACGTGCACGCCCGCCGGCGTGTTTTCCTGCGTGCCCTTGTCGAGGTCGCGCTCGAAGTGTGTCGCGCTGTACTGGTGCGTGTTGATCTGCGCGCGCGCGTCGGGGTCAGAATCGGGACATCGGAGAGGAAGCGAGCCCCAAGCTTACGGTCTTGCCGTTCAGTGTGCGGAATTGTGTGGAGACGACTTTGAGGAAGTATTGGAACATGTACTGCTGCTTGATTGTCTGCGAAACGGAAATACATCAGCGCGCGCGGATCGTGAGAGGGCGCGCGGCGCGTACCCGGCCGGTGGTGCCATCGAGCGGGTTGGCGGCGATGCCGAGGCGTTGCTTGAGCTCCTTCCCGATCTTTGCCTTCGCGAGGTCCCACTCGTCGTCGCCCTCGAACGCGAGGTGGTGAATCGTGTGCGTGAAGTCGTGCCTGTTGCCGTCCGTGCGCAGGTACGGCACGAGCTCGTATAGGTTGTGTGAGCTCGTGCGGAACGAGCGTCCGGGCGAGAGGTGGATGTTCCCGACGACCTTGTTCACGCGCACGCGGCCCGCGATGTTGCAGCCCTCGGTCGCCTGCTCCTTCAGCTTCTCCGACCAGCCTTCTTGTACGCACTGGCGACCGCGAGCGGTCAGTCATCGGTCGACGCGGGGGAAGCGGCGGCACGCGCGTACCTGCTCGATCGAATCTGGCCGGTTGAAGCTCCAACCGCGGTTCACATATGCCAGACGCACGTCTTCGCAGGTGTTGCAGCACCCGCCCTCGGGCTCGACGCCGCCGTAGCATGATCCACAGTAGCCACCTTCGCGCTGGCTGTTGATCTTGTCCAGGTCGTTCTGCAGCTCGGTGATGACCGTGGTGGGGATCGCGGCGCCGAGTTCGTCGATGCGCGTCTTCAGAATGTTGTGCGTGATGTCCGCCTGGGTCTCGCCGCTGATGTCCATCACGTCTAGACTGAGCACTGTGCCAAAGGAGTCAGCTGCCTGGGTCTGTCTCCCCGCTGGGAGGGCGTCGCGCGGGGTATTTGGCGCGGCACGCGAATGCGGGGTATGGCACATACTGTAAAGATCAGAGCATAGCGGCCGGTCACAGGCCACAGCGGCCTCCGCCGCCCCTATTTGTGTCCTGCGTCACCGGTCACCGTGGCCCCCGCCGCTCCGCCGCATACAGTAGTCCCGCGGATTGACAAGTACTCACGGTAGCATGGCACTCGGGGGAAGGTGACGTTCATGTTCACAGTGAGTTTCTCGCCTCTACTCCGGTCAACGATAATAGAGGTGTCGACGTTCACGCGGCGGTAGTCGAAGAACTCAATCGTCGAGAACGAAAAGATGATCGCTGCTGCGATGATGGTCACTGTATACGCCGCGCGCCTTCAGCCGGTGCGCGACAGCGAACGGACGGCGCGGGACTCACAGAGCGCGCCAGTGCGTGTCTTGACCTTTACATCCTCCATCGTCTGCGGGGACCGTCAGCCCCGGACTGCGTGCTAGCTGGCGAAGAGGAAGCGCGCTGACCTTGCCGAAGGCGTCGACGCCCTTGAGGGCACTGAGGAAGCCCTTCGCCATTGTGAGCGAGTGTCCTGGGTCGCGCGGCCGGGGTGGGAGGAGAAAGCCGTGAAGAAAGAGGGAATGGCGGAGGCCTCCGCAGCGGTGGTGGTGGTTGTCGTGGTGGCAAGGGCGGGTGTGCGGCCAACGGGCGCGTCCGACGGTAATTATTGGTGACCGGGGTGACGTGTCACTGCCACATGATCGGGCCCATCGTGGCGCGCGACCTACCCACGCGAGCACACCTCCGACCATCTCCCACAATTTACCCGTCCGTCTCGCGAAGTACTACCACAGACCGGTACTGGCATGCGTACTGGTATGCACGTAGTATCATACATGAAATCACTAGTCGCGAATATCATTACTGGGTGAGGCTCCCTCAGGCTGACATCTCTCACATGATGCACAAGGACACCGGCTAGGAGCAGCTAGGAGCCTGTACATACGGCACTGACTGCTGAGCCCCGTAGAGATCTAGAGTCTGATTCATAATAGGGATATCAGACTTCTCCAGGAGGTCTCGCGCGCATGATAACGGCTATGGCTGACTACTAACACTACATTAAAATACGTACCTCATCAGCGTGGTGGCAAGTTGCCTCAATACTGTCTCGGAGCGTGGACGACGTAGGTCGTTTGACCGACGTTCCGTGTGATGTACTCACTATCAGTCTCTGAGCACCTGACGAAGGATTCAAGTTGAACTTTGCATGAAGGTGTCACGGCGGGCATCAGACCATTGTGGATAGGTTCAAATGGGTCTAAAAGGCGAGACAAGAGGCAAACTTTTGGCCGACTTGTCGTGTTTTGAGTGAGTTGCAAACGACTTTCATCCAGTGCTCGCCGTTTCGGTGTTTGTAACGGTTTTGCTCGGTCGGCAACGAGCCACTGTCTGCTGTGAGTACGGCCTCACCAACCAGGGTCGGCTTCGCTGCTGTGACCGCAGCACCTGTGCGTAGTACGGGCCCGGGGGCGCACTGTCCATCTGCGCCGATTGCCCTCCAACTGAAAGTCCTGCGCCCGCCGGTGAGGTCTGATGAGATGCGTATACGTACATACTGGTAGTATACAGCACCCCACTCCCAGGCCGAAAGTACTCCTGTGCGCCCGACTACGCCCCGAGTGCGCGCTACGGTTGCGCTGCTATCCTGTCCACACCCTGCTTCACCTTCCCCAGCAGGTTCCGCACGCCGTCCTTGATCCCCTCCGTCTGCAGACTCACGCCCTCGCCGCTCGTGCGGTACACCCCGGGCGCCGCGCCCCCCAGGCTCACGCCCACACCGCCCAGGCTGAGGTTCAGCGACGGCATGTTCGACGCAGAGCCCGGCGGCGGCTCGTACACCGACTCGGGGAAGCTCGCCGCTGCGGCCCGCACCATGTCCAGGAAGCTGCGGCCGCGATTAGCCTTTCCTTTCCACGCGCCTCGATCAATCACGCGCATTCGCGCCTGCGCACCTGGACGAGTTGTGCACGCACGTGCCGCCGAGCAGAAGGCGCGTCCCCGCTGCCGCCGAGGGCCCGCCGGACGCTGATTCTTGGTTCAGCAGCGCGACCACCCGCGCTTCCTCGTACGTGGTCCCGCCGATCATGAAGATGATGACGTCTCCGGGGCTGGTGCGGGGTGCATCAGTAAAATACCCGCGGTCAGGCGAGGACTACTCACCGTTGCAGACCCGCATTCGGACCAGCGCTGTCGAGGAAGGGGTGGGTGGTGTCTCGTAGCCGGCCTTTGAAGAGGTTCTCCAGTGTCTGCGAGAGATGCGGGGTATGCTGCATGTACACGTTCTCGACGCCCTTCAGGCCTTTCAGCGCCGAGCGACCCTTGGCCAACAGGGATTCCGCCGAGAACAGGTCTTCCTGACGTTGATCCGAGCCGGCGATGTTCAGAAGCACGTAGACGAGCTACCCCACACGCAGGAACGTTAGCGCCTCACCCACCTCGGAGAAACGACGCGGGCTTACCTTTGCGTCTTCTCGCGAAACCCCGTTCTCGAGCATGAGGTTGATGAGCGACGCGACGTTCTGTGGCTGCGCCTTCTGGTATCGCAGTGCGTAGAGCATCACCAGTCGGAGTTTGTTCCACGTCTGTATGGCGGGGTTCGCCACAAGCGCTTGTACACTCTGTCCAAATCGCCGTCAGCACATGCACGTAGAAATCGAACCGCTCTTGCGCGCACCCTCAAGTCGGCCCCAGATCCGGTCGCAAGACCCTGCTCGACCTCGCCGAGCTCCAGGAGCTTGTCCCGCTCGACCAGCCGGCTCAGCTCGCCGACCAGCGCGACGTGTTTGCTCACGTTCCCACCCAGCTTGCGGAACTCGGGGTACTCCTCCACGAAACGCTTCATGTCCGTGATGGAGTTGATCGCGGACGGATTGTGTGCGAGCGAGTGCGACTGGTACGACTGCACGTAGGACTTGAGCGCTGTCCCGAGGTCGCCGAACGTGGCGAGGTGGTGCGCTTGGAAGAACGGGTCCGTCGTCGTGGTCAGCGTGATTTCCTAAGTCGTGTCTGCTATCAGCACTGTATGTCCTGCTGCTCCACGCCGACTGTACCTTCAGCTCCGGTCGGATGTCAGGCACCAAGCTCAGATCGACGCGTCCGTTCTGGATCCCGAGCAGCTCGTGCACCATCGCCTGGTAAGTCCACTGTGACAGCAGCGGAGTGACCGGGTCATTCCGCCTGTCCAGAATAAGGAGCAGCGGCGGGACCTGGGTTAGCCGGAAGTCGAACAGCTGCGCCTCCGCCTGCACACGGTGCTGTTCTCGCTGCGGTCAGCTCCCACACGCGGACAGCTCACCTGGCGGACGAGCCTACCTGGATCTCGACCCCGAGTTTCTTCGCCATCGGGCTGCTCTTCTCGTAGCGGATGACCGGCTTCTTCTTCAGGCTGAGCAGGACGGCCGTGATGCCCTGCACGGCGCGCTCGAGCGCCTTCGGGTCCCACGCGTTTTGGCTGTTGCCATAGAGCGGGCGTTGTGTGGTTGGTGTGTGATTGAGGGAGAAGAGACTGGGGAGGACCGGTGCATAGTCTGCAAAGTATTCCTTGAGGGTGCGCATAAGGAACAGTCTAAGCGAGCAGAACGCAGAACGCATGCGCAGACGGCGGAGAGAGCGTTAGCGGCTCCCCCACCGGTTACGGACACGGGGAGGAGGTCGCGCACATCTGCACTGGTGCACACAGCTGGAACGTAGTAGGGCATCGACCTACCTGTACTTCGCGGACGACCTCGTATTCATCCACGTCCGCCAAGCGCTCTATTGCAGTCTTGCTCAGTATGTTGCTGAAGTCTGCGTCGCGCACCCAGAAGGCGTGAAGTTGAGACGCCAGGCAGGGACAGGGCACGCTCACTGACAGAGATAGTATTCGCCGTACTTGGGCTCGCGCAGCTCCGCCTCGAGCGCCTCGAAGCTGTCCTCGCTGGGCTGGAGGAAGCAGATGCACTTCATGTGCGCCATGCGCTCGCGCTTCTTGTTGTCGATCTTGTCGGTGAGGTAGACTTGATGTGACAGGAGCGTGGATTGGGTCGCGGACAGCGAGACGATCGGGGTCTGTGCGTGGCATTCGGTATCTACTAAACATTATACACGGAAAGGGGGCCATACCGTATGATTGTCGAGGAGAAGGACCTTCATGGTAGATGGTGTCGAGACCATCTTCGTGATGTAGGTCTCTACCGCCTTGACCACGTCCATGGCTGTAGTATTATCCTATGTGCCCGACGGGGGGTCACCGAGAGTTAACTAGTGCTCCAAAGAGGCTTCCCCAGAGTAATCCAAGCTGTTCCTGAGAATCCCTATAGTGTGGCCAACGTAGGAGGCCTGAGCAGAAGGAAGCTGCGGACAAGTGCAGTGGTGGCTGTGGTGAAGGAGGCAATTGACGCGACGCGTCTCGCAAGCGCGGAGCCTTCTAGCTTTCCCCCATGACCATGACATCGTGCTCCGCTCTAGACCCCCGGCCCTCTTGCTTCTCTATCTTCATCTTCTGGCACATCGAAAACCTACCACGCCAACCATCCTAAATGTCGTCTCAAACACAATCTGCCCCGCGCTCGTTCGTGCGGGAGGAGCTGGAGCGTGCTCTCGTCGAGCAGTCCTTTGCAATCTCGAGCTTCGAAATCAGCTCTTCGTCTCCCCTCAAGGCGACCGCGCGAGTAGTACTACTTGAGGAAGAGGCTGTCGTCGTGTCCCTCACGAGCAGGGGCTACCAGGTAGGCAGTGCACGCCGAACTGAGAGGCTCCTTCTCAGCTTGTCGGACGCACCCCCCACAGCTGCACAGTCCATCGGAAGCACCCATGGACCCTGATCACGATGCGGAGATAGTATTTGAGACCATCGAACCGCTTTTGCAGTCCGTCAGCCCGCTGTACGAATCGAGGCAGAGGAGCGCGCTGCTGGAGAAACTGGAGTCGCTCTCGGATCCGGCTTGAGCAATTTGAAGGTGAGCAATTGAGTCATATTCTTGATGCATGGGTAGACTGACCCTACAATTATAAAGTAGAAAGTTCAGACGAGGCGCGTCTGGCTGTGTGCCTCCGAATACATGCAAGGTCTACGCCGACGTATATGCCGTACTTCCCTAGTAGTAATCTCGCAGCAAAAGAGGGCGCGAGATCTCTCGTACATTGTAGGTGGTACAGTATTTTACCATCGGACCCAGCCATTGGTTTGTAAATCCCGGTCCCAGAGTCCCCTCGCACCAATACGATGCAAGGTCTTCCGCGCGGCCGCTCTTCCCCCAACTACTCCGTCCGTAGGGTCTTCAATCCCACGAATGCATTGCAGGGTCACTCACAGAGCGTAAAGTTACCGTGCTTCCGCAGGAGACCAGTTGACACCAGTGCCATGCGTTCTCAGCTCGCGGCCCTCTCAGCGCATAACGCGGCTTCCTGTCGAAGCAGGTTGCCGACGTGATGGACAACATTGACTGCATTGCAGAAATCTCGTACGTCCTAGAATCGAAGCGCTTCACATATGCCAATACCACGTACATATACGAAATGACTTCTTCGCCCTTTTGATCCTTCCCATCCCACCTCACGCAAGGATTAGGTCTCCTCATGCGCGTCTCGCAGAGACCCGGTTTCCTGCCGCCTCCGTATCGCTTCGCGGTAAACCTCCTCCGTGAACACAAAGTCTTCCTGCGACCTCGCTTTCCGGATGACCCTGTTCACCCAAGCCCTTTCTTCCTCATTTCGCAAGCAGTTTGCCCACCACCGATCCATACTACTCCGGATCATCGGTGTGTTGAGCTGGCCATTTTCGCTCTGTTCGGCGAGCACGAAGAGCAGGAACCCCGCATTGTACTTCTCGAGCCCGAACTCGGATAAGCACTTCAAGATCCTAGATATACGGAGATTGTTGTGTGGGGCGCCTGCGCACGATGTGAGCGAGGGGCATATATATGGTAGCGGGGATACTGACGAGCGAGATTGCGGTATCGTTCCTGCCAATTTTCTGCGCGGCGGAGTTCTCCCGTCTCAGTGGACACTAGCTGCATGCCGTAGAAACCTAGCATTATAGTATAGGAATGGCGGAGGCGTTCTACCGCATGAGGGTCGGCTTTCAACGCTGCGAGCTCGTGCTTCTGCAAGGGCTGCGCCTGGATATTTAGCCCATGCTCCTGCAAGGGGAACCTGCGATAACTCGGTGAGCTAGCGCCATGCCCATCGACGGCAGGACATACAGCCACTGGATGTATCCATGCTTGTATTCCAACTTCTCGTAATCGGTCTTCCATCTGCCCAGAGGCTGAAGTTCACACCGCAGGATGATGGGTACTAGATCGCCCTTACTGTTCATGTAACTCGTCGATCAGCAGGTTGTCCGGTTTGCAAGGCAGCTTGTTCGTGTAGAATCCGAGATTCGCGTTGAGGCGGGGATCGTCTTCGGCCTCGGGGTAATCCGCCAGAAACTCTCTGACGTCGCCGGGGATTGACATGGCAGAGGCAGTGCGCCTAAGAGGATAAGAAATAACAGGCTCTCTGAAATATCTTGTGGCTAGCCGTAGTATATCGAGGCACACCGGGTGTGGTACACTTGCCAGTGCTAATCACGGCACAAGTACAGCTGTGCTTAAGTACTTCAGCCACTGGGCGCGCGCGTCGCGTCATTAGCGAGATACAAGCGGAGTGCAAACATAGTGACTGCAGATGATGAGAGCGCCCAGCGGGGTTTCAATGCTGAACAATGGTGGTAACTGGACGTGCTTAGCCGCCACAACCGCGTCAAACGCGTTCTTGGTTCAGCCCACTCACTCACTCTCACTGGCATGCCCGCCCTATCGAAATCCTCCTCTTCAAATCCCGCGAATGATGCATTAGCGAATCTCACAAGAGCTGCCACCGCTGCGGTGTGTATGCGTGCCCGTCGATGTGGCTATTTCGCTGACTCGTTCGATCGTTCTGGGCGGGCAGTTTAGTGCAGTACAAGAACAGGCACAAGCCGACGTTGCGCACGCTCGCGCGGAACGTGATGGTGCGGTGAAGTCCTTGCATGAAGCGCAACTTGACGCAAAAGACCTTGAGGCGCGGGAGGAAGGGTGGAGAGCCGCTGTGAGTAGGCATGCCGCTCTTTGCGAAGGGTTCACTTGACGACCAGGCGTTGGCCACAGCTGGAGAAGACGGAAATGACGGTGCGTGCTTCCGTAGAGATGTCAACGCGCATTCGCTGAACTCGGGGCAGATCAAACACCAAGCAGAGACCATCGCACAGCTCCGGAACGAAGTCGACCAGTGGAAGACGCAGCTCACCCGGCTCGAGGACTCATCGCGGCAGGAGATCGACGACTGGAAGGAGCAATACCGCCGGGCTGAGCACGAGCGCACTCGTTTGTCATTGCGCATAGATGAGCTAGTCGCCAACCAGTTCGCCGTATGTTTCTCCCCGTATGTACACAGCCCACACTTCTAATCGAATCCCTGTCGCAGTGGAATGCGGCTGCTCACGCATACAGCACTCCGTACACGCCCCGAATCGCGTACACCGACATCCCGGAGCCCTCGGCCTCGACGTCCCAGCCCATGCGTGCGTCGACAACGTCACACTCGCGCAGACCAGGCGGCACCCCGCACCGCAGCAGCCGCGTACAGCCAGACATCGAAGAACTTGTAGCGCCTCCCCCACGCAGACGCGCCGGGACAAGCACACAAATAGATCGCGACCCCGCCTCACGCTCGCGTGTCGGCTCCCCAATCCGCGCGCCCCCAGGCCGGCGCAAGGACCAAGCCTCCGCCGCTGCCGCCCACCCATCGCCGGCGCGCCGTGAGTCGCAGGCACAGAGCGAGCCGCGCCAGCGATTGATACGCCGTGTGACCGCGATCGTCGACGTAAAGGAGGAAGAGCCGGACGACGGACTCGACGACGGTTCCGTGCGCTCCGGGTCCGTGTACGAGCCCGAGCCCGAGGTGCAGCCAGTACCGCGTCGGCGGCGCCTGTCGCAGCCGCGCCGACGGCAGGTCGTGCAGGACTGGGACGAGGACGAGCAGACGCCGGACGTGGGAGACGATGCGGATTCGGAACCGGGGGACGACGAGGACGACGAGCTACTGCTCGGGCCGAGCATGGTGCGTGTGCGTTTTGGCTGTCTGGTTGGGCCTGTCTGAGGTGTCGTCGTGATAGCAGAAGAGCAGGCCGGCGCCGAAGCTGCCGCGCGGAAGGGCCGGGGGCGCCGCGAAGACGCTAAAACGGAAAATGGACGTGGATGCGAGCGCGTCGTCGGGACGGGCGGGGACGGCGAAGGCGGCGAAGACACGTTGAGCGGTGACCAGCTCTGTCTCTGGGTTGTGGCAGATATCGCACCGCTATGGCTTGAACATTGTACAACAGCGCACATTCATTGCGAGCGAAGCGAGCATCTCTCTGGGTGAATTCAAGCAACCAAACAAATACAAATTGTCCGCTTCGCAAACTTGTAGGTGGCTAAAGGGCCTGTTGCGCTATGACTCCGATAGAACCTATTCAGATACAATTTTGGTACCCCATTACCATTTCGTACGTACTATACATGCTCAACAGCTAGGAATGGCGGTATACCAACACGAATCAATGGAACTACAACACCGATGAAGGTCGTCGGGGTGCTCTGTGGTTTGGCGCCCACGACGCGTGCGGGCGCCAAGTATATGTTGTGGCCCCGACACACGTTGCTTTGCTCTACCACCATGGGGAGTGAATAGAAAATATAGCTTGCATATAAAATCTGCGATCCTACTGAACAATACTGGAGGTAGCATGACTGCTCACGCGCGTAGCGAGCAACCTCGTCCCTGACGAACACTAGTGTATCACATACATTGCTCAGTGGCATGCTATTCCCGGGGACTGTCTCCCGTGTATGACTATCCATATTTGAAACCCAGGGTGGGGGGGGTAGGTTTTCGGGGGTTCGGGAGTTCGGACGTGCTTTACCCAGTGTTCGGACATCCCAAGGAAAACGCGTCCTTTCCCTGCGTCCGATAACCTTGCAATTTGCAGTATAGTGAACATGCGTCCTACGTGCCACCTCCGAAAATTCCGAGATGTTTGGGTACCGGGAAGGGTACGATCTTCAAGAGACAACGCGACGAAGTGGGGTTCCAGGACGACCTTTGATATACTCCAAGAGCCTGAAGATTTGATAGCACATCAGCGTTTCGCACTCAGCAAGTACGCACTACTCCCGCATCGACAGATGTCCACGCACCACGCACCTACCGCCCCTCGTCGATTTTTCACCGGGCCTCAAACCTCAAACCTCAAACTCAAAGGGCAAAAAAATCAGTAGCAGCAGTAGCAGTAATATACATCGCGTGCGGCGCCAGCGTACAACAGCCAGACCAGGAGACGCCAAAAGCCCAAGGAGAGACCCAGAAGTCACTATGCGGACGGTGGAGGCGGGCGGGAGCGCGGACAGCAGGGGCGCGGGTGTATCGTATGTGTGTGTGTGTGGTACGGTTACGTTTAGTTTGCACCATCATCCTGTGAGATAGACGATCGAAAGGATACGTGCTCGGCAATATTTACTTCAAGAGTGCCGTACAGTCACCGTGCCGGTCTATTAGCATACATATGAGGCACAGGTGTGATTCCTGGTGGATGACGCTGAGAATGAGGGAGGTCAGCTCGAGGCAACCGCAGGTGAGGACTAGTGTGTGGCTACCTGTCTCAACCTTTGGCTACGCGAAAATATGGGAAACACATTGGCTAAGCAGGCAACCTGGTTATGATAGAGTTACACCCTCAGTGGATCCGGACTTCAAGTCGTACTTTGATGGATTTACCGCTCATTTCTCTGCACAAAATAGTCCGGACGTGAAGGACAACGCTCTGTCGGACGACGCACTGTCAGGGTAAAACTTGAATGATATATCGAGCGGTGAACACGCACGTTCCCGTATTCTCAAGACACTCCTGCGAGATCGTAAAGAGACCCCGCGGAGTAGGCAGCATCGACTGGATGCGCTCGGCGCATCCCTCGGAGTGACCTTCGTGTATCACAAAACACAATTCTTCGAGGCTAGTGAATCGCCTACGGAGAATCGCCTCTGATGCTGCCATCGATTCCAAGCTGTTGTCCTTTCCGAACAAGTAGTCACAGCCCCTGCAGTCCCTTCCCGGACCTCTGTCACGCACGATACAATGACCATCTACACAGTTAAGGACGACCCTTCTGCACTTGGAAGGCGCAGCAGTGCGTTCTGCGAGCAGGCGGAGTGCGCTGGGCGACGGGCGCGAAAAGTCTATACCCACATCGAGGATATCCACTCGGAGAGTTGTGAGCGCGGGAAAGATGCCCGGAAGAAAATTTGTCAGGTATTCTAGGCCAGTGCCGTCAATATACCGGGGCTCCGAGCAGCTACCGCACTTGGGCACTAAATTGGAAGGAAGGCACTCACGCATGTCCCGTGTAGTTATTTTCATATCCAGATTTGTGACATTCGTACCAAATAGACTTGCATCGTTTGCGATGAACAGATCTGAGGTTGGGAACAAGTTCGCAGCCGGACCGCCTTTTATATATGTACGTTGCTGGCGGATATGCTTGAGGTGCTGTGGTGCTGGTCAGCATATGAGCGTTAATGTACGCAGAGGGACAGGAGACTGACGCTGTAGCGGAAATCAAGGGCAAGTTCCTTGAGCTTGCCACACCCTCCAAGGTGCTTGGCAGTCGAGAGCAGAATCCGCACAGCATCCTGGGTGACGTGGCCGAAGCAGTTCCAAACTTGAACGTCCTCGAGCTAGCCTCGAGCTTCAGCGAGGATAGGCTCGGACAGGCCCAAATTACGTCGAACATCGCGCGTAACGAGGCAAAGCAACATCTAGACAACTTCAAACTAGTCACATGGGCGAGGAGAGGTGGCCGGGTGCGCAGAACCTTGGGGTGAATAAGCTTCAAGTTCAGCCCCGCAGGTCGCGAGAATCCATAAGGTCTATAATGGAGCTCCAAAGTGTGTAGGCCGGGGATGGTGGACGCCAGCAGCAACTCGTTCAGTCTACAGATCGGATCACCCTCCTCCAGATAGATCTCGAGGGTGTGGACGAGTGATGCGAGGCGGGCAGGGACATGGCGGATTTTTGCAACAAACTTGTTGACCGAGAAGGCGTCCAGGCGCACTACCTCCCACAAACGACGCTGGGCCCGGGGACGCCATGCACGACATGTGAGTGCACAATTCCTGAGCGCGTCGCCGATGCGGGGCGTACGGAGCCACGGCTGTCGCGCATACAGCGATACAATGGCGTCTATGACGAACTCGCAGACCTCTATGGGAAGAGGGCACGACTCCATGCGGGGCGAGGCGACCGAATACCCACGAGTATGTGCGATAAGCGCAACGAGAGAAACGAGGCCACCAGTGGTAGGAGGATGCGAAGTCCACAGCGAGAGACGGACGAGGCGTTACGCGTACGGGGCGAGGCGACAGTATGTGGGCTGGTGGTACAGCCGGTGGAGGATCGATGAGATACAGACAAGGAGATAAACGCTCGAATGCAAGAAATGGAGATGTAGTCGGTGATGCTGTTAAGGTTCGGAAGTTCGGACGTAGCCCAGTGTTCGGACATTCCAAGGAAAGCGCGTCCTTTCCCGGCGCCCGATAACCTTGCAATTTGCAGTATAGTGACTGTGCGTCTGTTGGATAACAAGCGTTGACGTACGCTCGCGCACCGTATGACATGCATTCTCTCCTTATGGTAGTCGCGCTCTTAGGCGCTTATGTTACCTTGCCTCGTTCCTCATATCTCGGACGATCCCGCTCACGCGTTCGCCTCGTGCGCGCGTTCAGATATACCGCGCGTCCCCCCGACCGGTGCTTCAGTTCTTCTCCCACTGAAGCACCGGTGAGTACTTCTGTAGCTTCTCTCTCTATATGTACATATGCTGATTCCATGTAGTCCTCGCCTAGGTACCTAGCTATGCAACCTATGAGTTCTTCTCCCACTGAAGCACCGTCCTCGCCTAGATTCTCCCGTCGTCGGCTCGGACCTCGTTAAGAGCGTCCTACCTCCGAAAATTCCGAGAGGTTTGGGTACCGGGAAGGGTACGATCTTCAAAAGAAAAAGCAGCGAAGTGGGGTTTCTGAACCTTCAGTCCGTCCGAACTGCCGTGCGTATCCCCCGGCGTCCCGCCCCCGAAAAAGTCGTGTCCGGGCCCGAGAGCACGGCCTCGCCTCCGAGCAGTGCGCACGTCGTGTTGCTGCCATGTGAATGAATTACTGACGATCGGCAGCGCGAGCCACGCGCGGCGGGAGCAGCCCGCCACCCGCCTTCAACTTGAAGCTTTCCAGGCACGGCGGGCGTCGGGCGCCTGCGTGGCGTTGCAGTGCCGCGACGGTGCGGCGGCCGCACCAGCTCCGAGTCGGGCGTCGGGCCGTATTCGCTCTTCGCTCATAACAACGACCTCTGCAGGTTGAGTGTTTACGCCGGCCTACTTGCTGTGCGGGGCCCTCGCCGACATCTGATCCGGGTGGTCCGACGCTCGATGGGGGAGGTGCGCACTACGTTCACCCACGCCGCGCGATGTTCCTGCGGTCCTCCGAGATGGAGTAGCGGTCGAATCGGCCGGCAGGGGCAGCGCGCGAAGCCGGGCGGGCGAGGGAAGATGCGTATATACAGCGCGGGCGTGTGCGTAGGGCGGTACCTGGGATACAGTGTATGTTAAAAAAAGGGGAGAAGCTCACAGGACGGAGCGGCGGGGGACCGCCGCATCGCATTACAGGGAAGAGACAGTAGAAAGGCAGTGGAAAAAACTCGACTTGGGAGCGGCAGCGGACGGAGCGTGACGGTCGTCCTGGGTGTCATAATACCATAACATAACGAGCAAAGTGTGGAAAACCGAAGCCGAAGCCGCGCCTCCGCGGCCGGGACCCAGGACTCAGGACTCAAGACTCAAACGCAAGACTCAGCAGCGCCCCTCCCTATGCCGCCCTCCCCCGTGTCCTGCGCGGCTGCGCCTCCATGCCCCAGCTCCGCACCTCGATCTGCAATAGTCTAACGGCCGCGCGCGAAGCCGGGGTAGCGCGGCGCCCCATGGGCCCCTCCCTCCGCCTCCTCTCGCGGCTGTGTCCGCCCCGCACATCAATTGCAGCAGAGCCAGAATGGCCGACGCCATGCCAGCCCCTGAGGCCCGGACGCTGAGACCGCACACCGCCCAGCATCCCGCGTCCCGCGTCCTACGTCCACCACCAGCGTTCGCCGCTCAGTGCCCCTCGGCGTCGAACACCGTCCCGCCATGGCGGATATCAAGGTGGTCGCCCGTCGCTGTCGGCACATACGCGTTCTCCGGCAGGCCGGACTCGTCGATGCCCTCCGCGGCCTCGATGACCTCGTACAGGCGCGACGCGACCTCGGGCGGCGGCACGCGCCCGCTCAGGATGTCGCGTGCGGGCACCACCGAGCCGTAGAAGTCGCGGTTCGCGTCCTTGCGCTCGAGCAGCACCGTGCCCTCCAGCGACAGCCCCGCGAAGAGCCCTGTGTGACGTCACATCGTCAGCGTCTCTCTCTCTAGCACGACCGCCGCTGCGCCGCGCCGCGCCTCGCCTCGTCCCCCTTCGCGCTCGCAGGAGGCCCGAACCGGATCTCTGCTGCGCAGCACGGCCCGCAGACGCAGACGCACGGGAAGACGGCAGGACGCACCTTTCGACTTGGAGTACGAGAACATGGGCGCGGGGTGCGCGAGCGACGCCTGCACGGCGCCCCCCGTGCCGATCGGGCCCGCCGCGGCGCTGATGTTCCCGCCGATGGTGACGTTCCCGCCCATCGCGAACGCGCGCACGGCCTCCTCGCTGTTGAGCACGATGACGAAGTCCGTGATGTCCGCGCCGATCTGCAGGCCCCAGCCGACGCCGCCCGTCGCGATGCACGACGGCGCGCTCCACGAGCCGTCCGGCATGCGCGCGATCACGATGCCCGAGCCCGCCTTGCCGGAGAACACGAACCCGGCCTTGACGACTTGGAAGATGGCGAGGCCTGTGAAAGGGGGGGCGGGTGCGTGGTCAGAGAGTCAGAGAGTCAGAGAAGGGGATAGGGTTGCGTTATGGAAGTGCACGTACCGCGTGCGCGCTGCAGGACGGCCTTGGGGATGGCGTTGAGGGCGGATTCAGGGTGCTCGGGATCCGCTGCGGGGTGCGCTCGTTACGTGTCCGTCTGCGCGAGAAAGGGCCTCGAAAACGCACCTAGGAAGCTCTCGAGGATCTTCGCAGCCTTTTCCGCCTCGCCCGGGAGGGAGAAGCCCTGCACGAAATGCTGTGATTCGTTCGCGAGCCTGTTCCCGCCCTCCTTCAGAAACGCGGACGCCTGGATGCCCGCCTTCTGCGCGCCCTTGCGGAACTTGTCCAGCATCGACATCGTGTGCAGTGTGTCAGAATAAGTCTCTAGTAGGTTTCCAGGGTATTTGGTGGAGATGAGGTGTAAGGTGTGGTCGTAAGCAGTGAGCGTTCCGTGCAACGACGCCGCCGCTGCCGACGCTGCGAATCCCTGTCGTTAGCGCCCATTACGCCACAACGCTGTGCTGTCCAGACTGCTTACTCTGGGGTTAGGGTCAGCCTGACTCTTTCACATGTTTGCGCATGCACTGCTGCGTGCACCCTGCCCTTGCCAGGCCGCGGCTGGCAAGTACTGGCACTTTCGGCAGAATCGCTCACGTATTTGACGGATGTGCATGTCGCAGAACGGAGCGTAACGGACGCGCACAGGTTGCGTACCTCGAGCGCCGTGCTATCTGCGAGTACGTCATATCGCCTGACAGGTCAGACGGACTCGTGGACGAGAAACAGCTCGAGGAGATCCAGGAAGGCGCCCCAGGGCGCCCCTGAGCGAGCCCGCAGGTTCTGGACATTTTTGGTGACTCTGATACGGAACGTTGGGTCACGGACAGGTACCGAGGCCCATCACAAGGCCATCTCGCAGCATTCACACCCAGAGAAGCGCAGTCTCGGCCTGAACAAGCATCGACCCCGTCTACCTGCTGATCGTCTCGTTCGAGGACCCCGGACATTTCACCAAAATGCCTGAGGCCTCATCCGGCCAAATTTTGGATTTCGAGGAGCCAATGCCTCATGACAATCCGGACAATTCGGTCCCAAAATGGCTGGACGCCTGAGCCCATCATCCGGACATTTGGGACAGTAGGAAAGTCGTGGCCTGAGGCTAATCCGGACAAAAACGCCAGCAGAGCGCTTATGTGTCCCCTTCAGGAAATTTTGGCACCTGAAACGAGTAAGCGCCCGGCAAATCGCTTAGACGCCCGAAATGCCTCAGGAATAGTCCGGACAACAGCCGCAAAAATTGCCTAATCCCTGATGTAATCCTGACATTTTAGGCTGTCCAGAAGGCCTGATCTATCGGACAGACAATGGAGATTTTTTGCATTTTGGATCAGGCATTTTGGTGAAATGTCCGGGGTCCTCTCGTTCGGTGGCCAAGTGCGGGTGGCATGATCGGGCAGAGACCGCTAACGGCCGCCACGAGTGCGCAGACGAAATTGAGCGGGGCTAAAAGGACGAGTCGCGGGCACGAGGAGATGGACGTCTGAGTTGGGTGTGTGAGACGTACGTACTGGCGCAGGGCCTCGGGTGTCCGTAGCGGAACAGACGTGTGCGCGCGAAGCGAGGTGCGTCCGCATGACCAAGGGGTTGGTAAGTAACCGGGCAATGCGAAGTTTGTTATCGGCGTAAAAACAGACGACTGGCTCGCACTGGGGATGGGACGTCAGGAAGCGCGCTTGCCCGACGCGTTCTGATACATGTGCATTGTATTGGATGGCGCGCAAAGCGTAGGTTACGTAGTGCGTGTGTGTGAGAGGGCGCCGGAGGGGTTGTATGGAGAAGCGAAGAGACGAACTGTACGCCAGGAAAAGGTAAAGTACAGGTACACGGATGGTAGGAAATGAGCTGGAATATGTTCCGAAGGGTCTCGAGCTCGAGGAAAGACGGTGTGCCTTGGGACACGAAAGATGGGTGATCGAACCCGCGTCAAGTGTGCTGGCCAACGGTGAATCCAGGAGGCGTATTAGCCGATTACGGCGTAACACGCAGATTCGAATTCGCTACGACTCGAGGTGAAGAAGTAGGCGGGGGAATCATGTTGTTACCGCGGGCACAGAAGAGATGTATGCGCGTGCTGCAACGATACGTGTGCGCTCAGGTGGCAGCACGCTAGGCACAGCAGTGTGCTCAGGGGTGTGCGGGGATCCGTGTTAGGGCATGATTGGAGAGGACGGGGGGCAGCTGGGGTAGGGCGGGGAATGGAGAGGAAGGAGAGGGCGGGAGGCGCAAGGACCCCCGACAACCGCCCAAAATGCCTGATGACGCCGACCACGATTTTGCCCAAAATGTCCGGGGTCAACAGGCCTGTTAGACGCCCACTTTTGTCCGGATAAAATCAGGCTTTCGGCCCCTAAAAAGCTAGAAAATGTCCGAAAGACGGCGCTTAACCACCACAGGCCTGATTTTCGGCGCTAAATATGTGTTTAGCGCCCACTTGGGCTGAACCTGATGGCTCTTTTAGGCATCCATGTCCGGACCATTCCACAGGCCTTTCGGCGTCTAAGCCCTGTTTTGTCCGGATGCGAGCAGGCATACCCCCTCCAGAACCCGAGATATTGTCCGGACGGTCATCAGGGATATCCTCCCAATGTCAGGGGTCCTGAGGCGCAGCGGTGGCGCAGGATCTGGATGGGTGATCGCGCCGTGGGGGCCGGTGATCTCGATCTGGGACCGGGCGCCTGGCCAGGGCGACGCTCCCGCTCGTCCGTCATGTGCGTACACCGTCCTCCACCTCGCGAGCTCAGCCCAGTGCGGGGCGTCACTGGGCCTCGGGCCTTCGCCACTCCCGTCCGATCGCCAAATCCACCCAGGCCCGGCACTCCCCCGGCTTCCGTCTGATCTCCTTACCCCTCCCGTACCTCTCCTTCATATACCCCCCTCGAGCCCTCTATTTAACCTCCCTCTCCCCTCACCACTACCCTGTCCACCCCTTCCGTCCCTCTTCCCCACAATGTCCCCCAACCGGAAGCGTGCCTCCACCCCCTCAGAGTCCTCCGGCATCTCAAAAGAGCTCCGCGAACATGAACGGATAGAGGACATCCACACCTCCCAAGACTACGGCTCCGAGCACCATGAAGACCTCGATGTCCACTACACGCGTTACCCCAACTCGTGGTCACGGATTCGGTGCGTCCACGTCCTGTTCATGAGTTCATGTCATTTTTTGCTGACCGCCTGCCGCAGGGAGTACATCCGGGAACCCGCTGCCGAGTTCCTCGGTGTTATGATCCTCATCATCTTCGGAGCGGGTGTCGATTGCCAGGTCGTCCTCTCGGGCAACACCGGTGTGGCATCGTCCCCCAAGGGTGTAAGTGACCGAATCCCGAATCCCCTCTCGCCGTGCCGAGCCTAATAACCCCCCCTCACAGGACTACCTCTCGCTCAACTTCGGCTGGGCGGTCGGTACCGCCCTCGGTGTCTGGGTCTCCGGCGGCATCTCCGGCGGGCACATCAACCCCGCCGTGACCATCGCGCTCGCGACGTTCCGCGACTTCCCCTGGCGCAAGGTCCCCGCGTACGTCTTTGCGCAGACCATGGGCGGCCTCTGCGGCGCGGGCATCGTCTACGCGAACTACATCCACGCGATCGACATCGTCGAGGGCGGCCGCCACATTCGCACCGTCCCCGGCACTGCCGGCCTGTTCTCCACCTACGCAGTACGTGCTCCCGCTCCCCGACTCCGCCCTCGGCGCGGTTATTGACGCCCCGGCGCCTCTTGTGCAGCTCGACTACATGACGTCGGTGTCCTGCTTCTTCGACGAGGTGCGTTCGCACTATTCCTATTTCCTATTTTCCCGCGTTCCCGCGCTCACGCTCCCCATTCAGTTCTTGGCGACCGCGGTGCTGCTTATCGTGGTGTGCGCGATCAACGACTCGCGGAACGGCCCCCCGCCCTCGGGTCTCGCGCCCCTCGTCCTCTTCATCATGATCCTGGGCATCGGCGCCGCGCTCGGCATGCAGACTGGTACGTCGCGCGCCCGTCCCGGACCGCAGCGAACGCTCGCTCACCGGTTCCCCTCTTCTCTCCCCGCACTACAGGCTACGCTATCAACCCCGCGCGTGACCTCGGTCCCCGGCTGTTGACCGCCATGGTCGGCTACGGCGCGGACGTGTTCACGTTCCGGAGCCACTACTGGCTCTGGTGCCCCGTCATTGCACCCATCATCGGCGCGCTTGGTTCGTCCCCTCATTCCTCGAGATATAGCGGACAGAATGCTTACCCGCCCCTCGTATAGCGGGTGTATTCGTGTACGACACGCTCCTGTTTACCGGCGCGGAGAGCCTGCTGAACAAGCCGTACGTACCGCCGTGTTTCGCGCCCCGAAACACGAATGCTAACCTCCCCTACCCCACAGTAACGCAAAAGCGCGCGCACACCACGAGCGCGCCCGCAACGAGGAGCGTCGGCGCCCCGTCGCCGGCATTGAGAACGTATAGCGACGTCCTACTCACGATTTGACATGACTCCCCCTCGCACGCCCCTCTCCCGCGCCTTTCCACCCGCTCATTGCGTACCCACCCGCTGCACTCGCTACCTCCCCCTCCCGCGGTGCCCCCGGCTCTGCGCTGGGAACCGATACCACGACCTACCACCCCTACCTCACGCACACTACTAACTCCCTCCCCACATCCCTCCCCCTGCATACACACTCACACGCGTCCCCCCACCCACCCCATCCCGATTACCGTACCACACACACACACACATACGATACACCCGCGCCCCCTGCTGTCCGCGCTCCCGCCCGCCTCCACCATCCGCATATTCTGGGTCTCTCCTTGGGCTTTTGGCGTCTCCTGGTCTGGCTGTTGTACGCTGGCGCCGCACGCGATGTATATTACTGCTACTGCTGATCCTGATCCTGATTTTTTTGAGTGGCGACAGGCTGCACCTGCCGCGCGTGGCTCGCGGAGCCGATCGTCAGTAATTCATTCACATGGTATGTGGCAGCGGCGCACGCCGCTCGGAGGCGACGCCGCGCTCTCGGGCCCGGACACGACTTTTTCGGGGGCGGGAGCGTGAAGGATGCGCACGGCGGGCCCGACGCCCGAGCCGGTGCGCACAAAGCAGAGCTCGACGCGCATAACGTGTTATTCATTATGCTGCCCCCCGGACCTTGATCTACCCCGATGCCCAAATGAATCTCGATCGCCCCAATACTCAACGTTGCAACGCTAGGGACCCTGGCTGCGTGCGTCGCGTGGCCCCCGGGCCCGGCAGTGCGCTCGGGCCACGGCTGAGCGTTCTCGCCCTGATCCCAGCTGGTCTGAGCTTTGATTCTGAACTTGGTGGTGATCGAATTAGCGGGCGGGCAGATGGGGGGCGGGGGCCGGCGCCCGCACGGCGCGGGGCCAAGTTGTTCAGCGCCCTGGCGGCGCACTGTGTCTGAAGCTTGAAGTCCAGAGAGAGTTCGGCCAGGGGGCGAGGCGAGCGGGGCGATCGGGGTGTGGGTCGCGTGCGCATGCGCTGTGCGGTGAGGATCCGAGGATCCGATGTCGGGGGGAGGGGGAGGGACGCGGGAGTAGAATATGTCAGATGGTGGTAGGGGCGGTATGTCCGAGGTGTCGGAGGAGCTCCGAGGCTGGAGAAGGAGGGCCTTGGTAAGTACTACTAAGGTAGGGAGTGTAAGCTGGAACTTGGGGAGACGGCGGGGTGGCAGTGATGGCGAAGAATTCGCCATAGCCACTGATAAGAAGGACATATCGATATTCTCTCCTGCTTATTTACTGACGAGACCACAGCGGGACATGCGTCGAAGTTCGTATGAGTGGGCTACTCAACGGTAAGTCAACGGTGGCTTCGATGGATTCCGCGCGTTTCACGACGTGCTACAGCCCTTTAATACGATTACTTACCTCTGACGGTGTGCTTCAAGTTTAAGGACCGACTGTGGCGGGACTCGAAACCGACTGGGACCACACAAGCAGAATCCAGCGGTGCAAAATGACGAAGCCCCCGGGGTTACTGGAGCCGCTGCTTTGTATGATCAGTGACGCCTCGAAGTTCATAAACTGTAGAGATGACTTCGAGGCGTCACACGAGCTGTCGAGGTCGGCAGCTATTCGGAACACGCATCCATGGGTAATGCTCTATGATAGAAACAGGACAGAGAACAGGTATAGCAGCAAACAGAATAAATTATAGCGTACTATATCATAAAGTCATCCCTAGATCGCGACGGGCATGCGGGTATTCTACGAGGCGAACGGCACCTAGCTACAGGAGACGTCCGTGAGCGATGCAACAACACCGGTAGTACATCCATCCACGTGCAAATCCACCAGCACGCGCTACAACAACCTCACCGCACTCACTCCCGCGCGGGGGCCCCTCACAACCCTCAGTGCCGCGCGTCCCACGGATTCGAGTACCCCGGCGGCGCCCCCTCGTGCTGCTGCCCATACCCCGCCGGGGGCGCATACGCCCCCTGCCCCACCGTGGGGTACGACGGCGGCACCTCCCCGTCCACCAGATGCAGATCATGCGCCTCCGGCGGCGCCGGCTCGTGTATCTTCTGGTACATCTGCCCCGGGCGGAAGAACGCGGTGCGCCGGCGGCGCATGCGGTACGCGTACCAGCCGCCCGCCCCGAGCGCGAGCAGCAGCAGCACGCCGCCGGCGGTCGCGAGCCCGATGACGAGCGGGCGGCTCGCGCGCGCGCGCGCGGCGGGCGCGTCGGCGGCGACGGCGCCGGAGGGCGTCCATGGGCTCGCGCCGCGCACGAGGAGGAAGTCGGAGTGCGCCTCGGCGGCGTCGGTTGTTGTGGGCAGGAGCTGCACGTACGGGTCCGCGGTGCTCGCGGGCGAGCCGTCGACGAAGTCGCCGAAGTTGATGTAGGTGTAGGCGTTCCGGACTAAGGGGTGGGCGCGCGGGTGAGTGCTGTGTGGGAGAGGGATGGAGGCGGATAGAGGGCTTACGGAAGGCCATGCCGAAGATCATGTCGAAGGTGTCGCTGGGGCCTGCCATAGGCTGGAACTGACATGGGGGACAGTCAGTGAGCGAGAGGGCACGGGCTTACAGAGATATGGACGTACAGCGCCGACGCAAATCGGGTTGCCCCGCGTGTCTGTCAGGTTGAAGTCGGCGTTTGCGTCTAGGGGGTGTATGGGAAAGCTGACGCCGCCGAACTTGAGGGTGACATTGACTTCCTTGTTGCAAGGAATCTGCCAAATCTGTCCATCGAGGGCCGCGATGTTTGCTAGCTTTGCACCTGGTACCTGTTTATATATTGCTTCTGCGACTATACTGTGAAAATGATTCCCTTGAGGGTCGAGGTCCGTCGCGTAGATGGCGGCACGTACGGAGGTACTTGTGGTAGAGAGAATCCACTGTCAATCACGACCTACTCAACGTAAGGCTGATGGCATGGCGTGCACAGTATGGCGTACTCACAGTGAGCTGCTTGCGGTTAGATGTGGACCTCACATTGGTTGTGACGCCGTAGTCGCCAATGATATCATTCCCCGCAGGACCAATAACTCCGTCCGCGTCCAGCAGGATCTGCCAATGCTGGTTCGGAGAGTCGCTACTTTCAAGGACAGAGACCGGGAGCTGCGGTTGCGAAGTGATATTCTCATACCCAGGCAGCAGCTCCCCCACGGTCAATTCGCCGGTTGATGGGTCTGTGGGGTCTCGTACACGTCCAAGCAGCATAGTGATGTAGTTAGGTGTAGTTGTGTTCTGCTTGAATATCCTGTCGAGAATCGGGTCGCCCTCCGGCCCGCCTAGTACGTCCAGCACCGCCGACCCAGTGCTGGGCCCAAGACCAATAATGCCAGTGCCCGGCGGATTTGATGACGAGGAAGGGACGTTGACTGCAGAATAGCTTAGCGATACACATAGGCACGAAGTCGATGTACTGACTAAATGCTTGATCAGGAACAGTGTATCCAGCAAACTCCAGCGCTGCAGTATTGACAGGGCCTGCGGCGGTGTGGGTCCATGTTAGACGACGGTATGACCGCAGCACGGAATTACACACCTTGAACGCCAGCGCTAACATACTGGACACTCGCAGACTTGCCAGTCCCCGTTGTTTGTGGAACAGCGCCGGCGACCCATAGGTCGGAGCTGGGGGAAAGCAGGAGGCGGCGTCAGTAGAGCGAGACCCCAAGGAGCCCAGGCCCATGCTGACCTGCCGGTGTCTATTTGGATGGAGAACGCCTGGCCCCCGAGGGTGATGTCCGTCAAGTACTTGACGTCCCCCACATTGCTGACAGACGCGTTTCCGGCAACGGTGGCTCGCGTGCCCAGATTAGCACGAGCGGGCTGTGGACTTGACACGCCGCGGAGGTGTAGGCGGAACGCGGTGGCGAGCTCGTTCGAGCAGAGCAGGACGAGCGAGAATGTGAGCGGGGCGGCCCTCATGTTCGGGGTCAATGGCAGAGTTCGAGAAGCAGGAGGCGACCCGGGCACTAGAGGGCAATATGGACGGGCAGGGCGGCACAACGGCCGATGCCAGCGGGACGAGGACGGTGTGGCAGTGGGCAGAGGCCGCGCGCTGCACAGGGCTGCGACACAAAGCCGCTCGGGCTGTTGTTGGTGTCACCTGGGTGGCCCGGGTACCGTGTGTCCACGGCGCTCGCACCTGGATTTTCTGTGTGCGCGGCAGGCAGCAGAGGGCAAAGACCTGCGCCCGAGCGAGTGTAGAGGCCTGCGCATCGCGCGGTGTGTAGAGCAGAGAGAGGACGAGGGAGGCCGCGTGAGACGTGCGGGGGCGCGAGGCCCGACGCGGGGCGGCCGAGGCGCTGAGGGCACTGCTAGGCGACGGCCACAGAACACCCATCGTTGTCTCCCTCCACCTCCTCGCCCTCGTCCCCGCCTCCTCCCCCGACCCCGACACCGCCCGTATCCCGGGCATTCCATTCGTTACAGCCCACTCGTCCGAATGCGCTCGTTCTCTACTGTCCTTTCCCTTCTCCTCCTCTCGCAACATGCTTGCGCCCTCCGCTTCGACGTGAGCGTCCGCCAACGTGCCGCACAGGTTCTTGCTGCGCGCGCGGACGGCCAGAACACCGTTCCTATCGCGAACACCCGCAACTCAGAGTACATCGCGAACGTCACCCTCGGTGGACGCCAAATCCCTGTCCTGCTCGACACCGGAAGGTAACACTTGCTCCTCCGGGCAGTTAGTGCGGTCTTTAATCCTACCATGCTGCAGTTCCGACCTCTGGATCACCGGAAGTGTACCAAACGCAAAAGATGTCGGAAAGAGCGTCTCTCTGAGTTACGCTGTCGGGAATGCTGCAGGTGAGCGTCCATCCTCTGTCCTTATGGCATCGCTAATTATGTTTCGCAGGCGATGTATATACCGCCGATCTAAGTTTGGCTGGCTATACCGTCAAGGACCAAGCTTTTCGTGAGTGACTATCCCTGATACACTTGCAGGGCTCCTTCTGGGCAGAACGTAGTTCAACGCCTCCCGCTATATTCCGCAATTGGAAATGGTGGATAAACACCGAGATTGGAGGCACTTTGCCACAGCGTCTCATTCGTCGTTCGCATGCTCATGTTTCTTTACAGTGCTGGTCGAAGACACCAGCTCCTTCTCAGTGAACATCTCGTCGCAAGGGTATGAGGGACTCATTGGCCTCGGCCCGAACACTGGCTCTGTCATCCGCGACAAGCTCGACGATGCGACTGGCGACAGTGTGCTGGACCGCATTTTCTCCCAGAACGCTACCGCCGCCAACTACCTCACCGTTCTCCTCAGCCGCGAGGGCGACCCCGACAGCCCCGCTACCGGCCAGCTGACCATCTCGGAGGTGCTCCCGCAGTACAGCAACATCACCAATATGCCGAAGCTTTCTGTGACCAAAGTGCACAAGCTCACTGACGAAGACCAGCATTGGCAGGTGTATACGGACGTCAACGGCATCCTCGGCCCTGACGGACTGCCCATCGAGGTCGACTCCATCGTTCCGAAAGCGCCAGATGGTCAGCTCGTTGTCGTATTCGACTCCGGCTTTACACTGCCCCAGGTTCCCCGCGCCATGGCGGACGCGATCTACGGTCGCGTTCAGGGTGCAGAGTACAACACCGATTCTGAGGTCTGGACCGTGCCCTGCGACCAGCTCATTCCCCTCACTTTCAAGTTCGGAGGTATCGAGTACCCAATCCACCCGCTTGATGTCTCTAGCGACGATTTTGCTATGGTGAACTCGCTAGGGAACCCTGTGTGCGTAGGAACTTTCCAGCCTATCACGTCGGCCTTCAGCTTGCTGGGAGAGTACGATATTATTCTTGGAATGGCCTTCCGTAAGTTTCCGCCTCCGTTGTCACTAGGTCACTGACTGACAGCCATTACTGCTAGTGCGCAACACTTACACGCTCCTCGACTATGGCAACTTCATGGATGACACCGCTAACGACCGTGGTGACCCCTTCATCCAGCTCCTGCCTGTTACCAATGTCACCGGGGCGCATGCGGACTTCGTACAAGTCCGTCTGAACGGGGTGGATACCACGGGTGACTCCGCACATGCTCTTCTGCCTGCTGATCAGATGCAGCACTCCCCCATCTCAGAAGCCGAAAAGAAGAAGCAGTACGTCGCAACCAGTAGCATACTGTACTTATGTCCATGCTGAAAACATCCACACCTTCAGGTACGAGGAATACATCCTCAGCCGCTGGCCATACATATTCGTCGGCTGCCTAGCCTTCGTCATCATCGTGATTGGCCTCATCACCTGGCGCTGCTGCGTGCGCCGCCGCCGAAACCGGGAAGCCAAGGCTGCGCGCGTGCGCCTCCCGGACACGAGCGCGGCGGGCCGCTCGCCTGGGGCGGAGGCGATCTCGTTCGGCCGTCTCGAAGATGGCATGACGCCGCAGAACATGGAGATGCGCTCGAGCAAGGGCGGGTACGACTACGACTACCGCCCCTCGTTCGCGTCGAGCCGCACGCGCGTGTAGGCTCCCCCTCATCTCCGCCCCCGTCGGTCTTTCCCTCCCCGCCCCCGGTGTGGTTCCGCCACCATCCGTCACTTCCGTGAAGAAGAGGCTCGGACTTCGAGAAGTTGTGTTACTGTCCGCCTACCTTACCTTACCTCCCCTTCGCCAGCTGTTGTAGCTCAACTGTCGCTCTGCCCGGCCTCTCAGCACGCTCCTGACTCTGTATCATACGCGCTGCACCCCAGCACCGCCTTCCCTAACCTATCGCGCGCGGCCAGTCTCCGGCGTCGCGCTGTCCGTCCCCCTCCTTCCTTCGACGCACAGCGTACCCCTACATAGTCCGTTCCGTTGACCCGATCGTGCCGCCTGTGGACAGGCCTGCTACGCATACTCTAAGAGTCTACACTTTACCCGGGAGCCTCCGCGCTCCCACTGCCCGGCCCACTGGCCATTTACCCGCGTCTCCAGCTTTTCCTGTCCGGTTCCCCTTTTCTCTTTGCGTTTATCTTGGGATGGTCGTGTACAACATAGTCAACAAGCACCTGTCATATCGGATCTCTCTTGCGTGCGTATGCGCTGGCCTTTCGAGCTGGCCTTGCAGCCCAAAGTAAGTATGCACGCGCGCTTGTAGTCGCCTCAATTAACTTACGTAACCTCATTTAAGTTGACCGGAAGTAGAAAGGCAAGCGAGAGTGCTATCATAGTCCTCCTCACTCTCTTCTCTCAAGCAGGCTGCTGGCATCCTCGACAGCACTCTCCGTACTTAGATCTTGGGATACCCAGTCTACGGTTTGGTTTTAACTCAGACATCTTGGGTCACTGGAAACTCGGAGACGGAGACACTGCCACTGGTACGAACATGAAGGCAGAGTACTCGAAACTGGGAGCTCTCCGCGCAGCCCCTGCCGCAGACTCGGACTCGGAGGAAGAGGGCGAGGAGCGCCAGGCGCTGATCGGGCCCTCAAAGCGGCGCTTTGACGAAGACAAGCCATATCGGCCGTACGACGAGGAGGAGCACGGCGTCCCGGCGGGGGAGAAGGAGGGGGAGGAGGAAGGACCGCCCCGGTCCCACCGGCGCCTCGTGTGGATTGTGCTGCTGTTCTCGCTGCTGCTAATCTCTGCTGCTATCCCGCTGCGGCGGCTGTTCAGCACCGGGGGAGGTGCTGGTGCAGAGGGGCAGAGCGGGATTGGGTTGAGAGTGGGGGAGCAGCGGCTGCTCAGCAATGGGACACATGAGTTCAAGAAGAGCGCGCTCATCGTATCTATTGACGGGCTTCGGTATGTCCGCATATCCCATGAGAGTTGTGTAAAGTGGAAGTGACTGTGTTCTTGATGTAGGGCGGATTACCTGGATCGAGGCCTGACGCCGCACTTGCTGGCTATCAGCAAGGACGGGCTGCGCGCGAAGTCTATGAAGCCTGTCTTTCCGGTAAGTCACGTCCGCCCCATTCCTCGAATGCTCAGGGAATGACCGGCTGCATTTAGACCTTGACATTCCCGTGAGTTCTGTCGTACGGTGTCTATCTTTGACATAGGCTGAGAGCGAATGCGAAAGCAACCACTGGGCTTTGATGTGAGTACCCACGTTTGTGGCCCCGAGCCCGTACTCAATGCCCGGACGTATCAGGACAGGGCTCTACGCGGAGTCTCATGGAATTGTTGCAAATGTAGGTATTAAGGAGAACACAACTTCTCATTTCAAGAAGCATTAATGGTGCATGATAGAACTTTTGGGATCCAACAACCGGCCGCGAGTTCCACTACAATAGGGCAGACGCCTCGTGGAACGCCTCGTGGTGGTACGGTGAGCCTGTGAGTATTGTTGTGGTTTCGTCTGTCGCTTTGAGGAAATCGCTGAAGAGGTATCTTGCGGTAGATGTGGGAGACTGCTGAGCGTGCTGGAATAGTCACCGCGAACCTGATGTGGTGCGCCCGATTTTTCAGTCCGCTTGCATCCGAATCTGCGGGCTCATTGTGACACAGGCCTGGACCTCCTGAGACGAGGAGGGGTGCGTCGCCTACGTATTTTATCCCCTGGAAGGTTGGTGCAGATCTTTCTGCTTTCGTGCTGTAGAAATTGATTTTTTGGACATTTGCACGTTAGGACAAGGTCTCTTTGGGAGTGAAGCTGGACCAGATACTGACGTGGATCGACTTGCCTCTGGAGGAGCGTCCCCAGTTCATCATGGGTCAGTTGGATTTAATAGGTTTGGTTCATTGAACTCATCTGTGATATAGCATACGAGCCGTCATTGGACCAGGCAGGGCATCTTGCGGGGCCCAATTCCGCACTCGTCAACGTGAGGAAACAGATGGTATCTCACAGGGGTTGAGTGTTCACGTACAGGTAACAGCGAGTTTTGAAGCAGGTTGACATATTCGCCAAAGAACTTCACGATGCAATCGAGGCGCGCAACCTCACGGATATCTTCGACATTGTCTTCGTCAGTGACCACGGAATGACGGACATGAGCCACCCGGAGCTTGTCTTCGTTGACGATATCCTCGGCGAAGGCTTCAAGTGCATAGAACATGAGGACGGTATGCTATAATATCAGTTTTCTATTGTGTACGCGTCTTGACGACTTGGCAAACCCACAGGCTGGCCTGCTATGGGTCTGCGATTCCGCTCCAAAGAAGATGAGGCGCAGAACCTCAAAGTGCTCCTCGAAGCAGCAGCCATGAGTGGCGGCAAGTTCGATGTCTACACCCACGACACGATGCCCGAGCGCTGGCACTTTGCCTACAACGAGCGCATCGCGCCCGTCTATGCCGTCCCCCGCATGGGCTACGCCCTGACGAACCGCATCGAGAACGGCGCGGGCATGTCCAAAGGGGTCAGTCCTTCCCACCCAGACCACATGCAGATTTGATCGCACGCTGACTTTACGCCCCCGCCTGCACAGAACCACGGATACGACAACGCGTACCCGTCCATGCACGCCATGTTCGTCGCGCATGGCCCCTTCCCCGCCGCCGTCAAGGCGATCGAGGCGCAGCGTGCTCGCACGCCCGCGCGCCGCCTCGCCGCGCTCCTTGGGCGCCGAGCGGAGAGCGCGGGCTGGCACTCGGTCGCGGGCGACACGTACGTGATGGAGACGTTCGAGAACGTGGAGATCTACAACCTCATGATGAAATTACTCGGCATTGAGGACTTTGCGGCGCCGACGAACGGCACGGCAGGCTTTTGGGACAAGTATTTCTGAGCGCAACTTGGGTTTTGTATGATTTTTGTGAGGGGGTGGGAGCTATAAGAGGTGTCGGTATCGTATGTTTTGCTTATAATATGTTCCTGTTTCTGCCTGGCTGGACAGTTCGGGAGGTGTATACCAGCAGCTCACATGTGATAGACTTCTGCCTAGGAATAGAACACCATTGCATCCGACTTGAGCGGCTCCTCTGCTTTGCTTGCTGGGAATCTGTCACACTTTGGACAGGCATGGGCACGCTGCTTTATATCATCACCTGGCCTCTTGCACTTCCGCTTTGCGTTTCACTCTCCTGATCGTTCATCCCCCCTGATATCCGCTGCACCCCTGTGTGGTATCCGGGCTATTCCAACACGACGAAACGCTACGCATTAATGTTGAACTAGCTGGTATGTGCTGAATTGGATCAGATCGAGGTCGGTATTCACGTCGCTCACCGTTGTCGTAGGATTATCAGAGGTTGACCCAAGCAAAATCAAGATCATCTGTATAGGCTGTCTCGAATCAGTATGTTCCGTTTCATGTCAAGACTGGCCTCTTGAATCCTGTTGACCAAACTTGCATGATTAGCAGAGATCTGCGATATTTGGAAGCTCCCCGCATGGAGTCGTGTCCCTCCCCATGGAGGTATGCGAATTTATCATAGACGCTATAGAAGACGACAAAATTTGGTGGATCAAACTCGAGGCCCTCAAGCATTGTACGCTCACATGTCGTGCATGGCGTACTCGGGCCCAGCGTCGTCTGTGGGAGATGCCGCGCATTCTTGACACAGCCTCGATCGACACATTCATCGCAGAAATCCGCCAGGCCCCCGTCCACCTAGCATCACTCGTCCACACACTTCAGCTTCATCTCGAACACGACGACATGATCTGTAGGATGAATGAACTGCTTCTGACAAGAAGCATCCCCAGTTTGCGCACGCTGGAAATCCATTATATCGCTGGCTACATGCAATCGACGTCATTGAACTTGAAACTCTTGCACCCCAGGGTCCTGCGCACCCGGCCGCCTCTCCTTGCCCATATAACCAGACTTAAACTGTCTGCCTGCCGCTTTGGCTCGTTAAGAGCGATGTTCGACATGATATGGGCCTGTCCGAACCTATCATCACTCTAACTCGAGAACATTTGGGACTTCCACCTCGTCAGTGCGCCCTTGGCTGAGGACGCTGTCCGGATCCTGCTGTCGACTCGCAAGCACCTCAGAGCGTGCGGCAAGCTGAGACATCTTGACATTGATCTCACCCTTGTAAGTCCACCTGTCCCTCCATGCATGTTGGTCGTATAGTTAATCGCCCCCGCAGTCCATCATGATCCCCGATGACCTGTACCCGCTCTTGAACGCCAACGATGGATGCCTGTTCGGTACACACGTCACATGTCTGCAGATGCGTGTGTATGCGGACTACTCGCGTGAGTACATTCACTCAGCATGCAAACATTCAATGTGGCCTGTTGACAACGTTCGCGCAGACAAGCTCACAAACTTCCTTCCTGGCATTTTCCCGGCGCTTACAACCCTTCAAGTGGTCATCCATATGTCGTTTGAGCTTGATCATCCGCCCCCGGGTTCGTCGCTCAGCATACTACGCTTGCTCGCGGAACGCACCGCCGTTCCCTCCAAATGCAAGAGCGTCCTCCTCTTCTACTCCTGTGGAGGCCACGCAATGTTCCGCATCGGACGCCCGGCCAACCATTGTCTGTGCTGTGAGTTTCTGCTCGGATCGCCCCACGACTTCGAGTCAGCGGCGGAATCGGGAGAGATCCTCCGCAGGAGGTTTCCCAGCCTTGAGAGGCTGTGTTTAGTGATAGACAACGGTCACGCTGAGGAATGCGCCGCCCACATCGGGTCCATGCTGTCTAATTTGCAGGATATTCTTACATTGAATGGGAAAGGTGATGACTCGGAGAATACGGGGACGACCTGGTGTACTACTCACTATATACTATGATTTTGCCGGTACATCCACCACCAAATTCCTATTCTCCAAATCCGAGATGACTGATACATTGATCAGTATATACCAGTCATTATATGGGATGTCTGTGCGCGCGGAATGCTCCGCAGGCCTGCAACAATTTATTCAAACACTACAAACGTCTGTAGAGAATGTCTCGAAGTTCTATGTACTTTCAGTCACCGCAGTGCCTAAGCAGCTCTGATCGGATGCCTTGTTTCCCGACGTCCCCCCAAGGAAACCTCAAGGATGCCACTGGTATGTAAATTCCGCAGCGTCGACTCGAGACGAGCGGCGCATGCCTTGCCGTAATGGATACCATCTCCTAACTCCAGACACAACCTCTCGAGACTGGGGAACCGCGCGCGAAGGAGATTTTCCGACTCTGCCGCTGACCCCGCGCCGTGGGCCGGCCCAACCAGATAATCGCAGTTCCGGCATTGTTCGGCCGTACGCCGTGTGCGGTTTGGGGTGTCCCAGCTATCGCTAAAGAGGCCGACTCTCTTGCACTTGGAAGGCGAGGCAGTACGTTCTGCGAGCAAGCGCAGTACGTTGAATGATGAGCCCGGCCGTGGATAACCGCCCTTCGGTCGGCGACTGACGTCCACTTGTAGGTTTATGAGCGCGGGGAAAACGCCCGGGAGGAAGTTTGTGAGCTTTTCTGTGTGGATGCATCTCAACGCGCCGTGTCTAAGGTTTACATAGGAAGGGTGTACTTACGCAGGTCATTGAGACCTACACGTATATGCAGATATGTTACTTGTGTACCGAACAGGCATCCGTCCTTCGAATTGAAGAGTGTGTACAGGCTATCGGGAATCATGAACCCCTGCAGTGCTGGTCAGTGTACGACCAACGTGCGCAGAAGAACAGGCAGGCTTACCAGGTGGAAGAGATTGATGTCGAGATCTCTCAGCTTTCCGCACGCTCCGAGGTGCTTGCGAGTTGAAAGCAAGATCCGGACAGCGTCCTCTGTCAAGGGCGTCCTGACGAGGAAGCGCCAAACGTTCTCAAGCCTGAGGGAGGAGAGGTTCGGACATGCCCAAACAACGTCGAACATCGCTCGTAACGAGTCAAAGCGGCAGGCAGATAGTTTGAGTCTGGTTACATGGGCGAGGAGAGGCGGCGGGATGCGCAGGACTCTTGGATGAATGACCTTCAGGTTCAACGATGTTGATACGTCTCTGCCAGTGTTGGCCGTATACTGGAGTTCGAAGGTGCGCAAGTTCGGCATGCTTGACGTCAGCAGCAGTTCGTTCAGCCTACAGATCTTGTCGTCGTAGCGGAAATGAATGAGAAGGGTGTGAACGAGCGATGCGAGGTGGATGGGGATCTGGCGGATCTCTGCGATGAATTTGTTCACTGAAGTGGCATCCAGGCGGCGCGGAATCTCCCACAAACGATGCTGGGCCCGAGTACGCCAGGCACGACAGGTGAGTGCACAATTTCGAAGGGAATCTCGTTCTGATTTTCGCGGGTGCTTCCCTGCTATAGCGTCGATAATAAGTTCGCAGATCTCTATGGGGAAGGGACACGGTTCCATTGGCATGCACGGCTTCTAGATATCGATTATCTATGCAGATTGAAAGACAGCAGTCAGCGGGATCTGAACGATCTCCTTTGACATGAAGCAGAGCCTACCTGCTGCTTTAAATCTCAGCGAAACAGCCTATGCTAGTATTGGCACAAGTCTTGCTATTCCTTCTGTCGACCTCGGCTAACAATAGCGCAACAGTCGTGAGCGAGATCCAGTATACCACAGTATCCAAAGGGGCACATACCGTCCACCTCAATAAATAACACGCTGTCACGTTAACACAGACTGAACAACGGAGGGCGTGCGAGGGTTATTCTATAACTGATAAGTGGGCAAAGTACTCAGGAAAGCGACGCGTAGCGAGGGCACAAGGCAAAGTAATATTAATCTGGGCCAGCCGGACTTACGTTTTGAATAAAAAATCCGTTCATGCGCGTCCGCGAAGGACTGAGTTTCCGAGATAAGCTACAAGTCACTTTAGCGATCTGGAGCATTGAGCATGCTCAAAGAGATGGGTCGAGCCAGATCATAGTCACTGATTCAGGATGAGAGGCCCGGGAGAGGCTGTGCAAACCCCCACGTGGCAACGCGCTTTTGCCACGCGCTCGTGACTAAATCGTTCGGACCCTTTGAAGTTGTCCCCCCGCAAGCTTGAAGCCGGCTATTGCATGGCGTCGTTCTTGCGATAACCCATGCGTAGTAAAGAGAGATGTCGCACTAGGGCACAGCTACGACAGCTGCTTTGGGACTTGTGCTTTGGCTAAGACTTGGACTACCAGGCTGAGTCGGACTCAGACACGGAGAAATGAACTGACTCTTACAAAGGTAGTAGGGCCCTTCTAACGCGGCTGGAATTATCCGTAGTACAGCAGGCGGTAACCGGGACCCATGAAGCGCGTTGTCACTTCATTTTTTGTAGCCAATCTATGTTTTCATTCGCTCTAGCTCTTCTGCCATGCATGCCTGGTAGACATGCAGCCGCCCCTACTCAGGAAACACCAAATCGTCCAGATGGAGACGCCTGTCTCCAGCGCTCCAGGTGGCTGGTCGCTTGCATCATGGAAGATGGGATGAAGCGGCGTACATGGGCTATGCCATCGTAGAGGAATAATAACAACACGTTTGTTTGTGTACTGCCAGATTCGCAATCCCTACGCGCAGTATCGCCACAATGATGCCAGGCCGCCACTCGGCGTGACTCGAGAATCGACATCTCAGCGTTCTAGCAGTGACGCACTTGTGTACTTCAAGTTTTCCTCATCCGGTATAGCGCATGATGCGTGATCGAGAGGCCGCTTAGCTGCAGCCCGACTTGCTCCCTCTCGCTCGAGTCGATCAAGAGCATCCCGAGAATCAAATGCCAAAGTCGAGCCTGGCGCCCCGGTGATTCATTCGTATGACTGCCCTGGGGAGCCCCATGGGCCACATGAATTGCGAGGCGTCGGAGCCTTGCTTGGGTGCTCCGGAAGGTGTGCGCCTCCAAGATTGAAGATAGCGATACGACGGTGAGCGGGCGGCATGCGTTACGAGTCCAAGACAGGCTGGGCGCCGATCTGCAGTCGTTTCCATGTGAGTGCCGTCCGGTTCAGTCAAACCAAGTGGTGTCAGAAAATCAAGCGTCGGACAGCCGGCCGAAACGCACCAGGCTCGGATGAACACCCCTCCTCCAAAATGGCGCCCTAGTGCAAGCCCGCGCACGACGAAACGAGCAGCATTCGCTGTACAACCGCACACCGAGGGACGTCCTCGCGCGCGATCCGCGCCCCTTCGCAGAGTTCAGAAGCACGCCTACAAACCACCCGCGGCAGATCCCCGGTAGCACACCTCGCCCCGGTCTTCGCCCAGCTTCGCGTCGCTCGTGTAGTGCCGACGCCCAGCGCATGCCCCCCCTGTCAGGCTGTCCGCGCCAAACGCCACATCTCACATACAATTCCCGATCGCCCTCAGCGAAACGACGCGAGTGCCATTCAGCCGCGCTCCGTGCGCACCCGCGAAGATGTCCGCTGCGAGGACTGTTGCGCGATGAAGCGCGTCGTAATGCGCAGCGCGGACGAGCCCCGGGCTCGCTTGATCCTCGGCCTCTCTGGTGCACCCTGCCTGCCTCTGCGGACTGTATAGCGCGCAGGGGCACGCGCGGTAGACGGCGGACGGCGGTGGGGGCGCTGAATGGCCGTGCAGGGTCGCGGGAGTCGACCGACGTGCGGACGCCGAGGGATGCATGGCGCGCACTTCGCGATGGACAAGGCTGCAGCGCGCCACGCATCGAGAGCGCGTGCATTCTCTCCGCGTCCGGACGTCGCACAGGGGAAGGGGTGTGTCCGATGCTGTATTGTGCATTGCGCGCTGCGCTGCGCGACTCTATATGCCATCGCGCGGCGGTGTGCTGCTTGCAGCGCAGCAATCAGCACGCACAGTAGCAGCTCGACTCGGCTGCCCAGCACGCCCGCGGGCAGACCCGGATCCCGGGGGAACACTGCGCCTGCACGCACGCGCACCGTACGGCAAGGGAACCACACGCGCCGCAAACGCTATTGCACGCCGCGCAAGCGCGACCTGCGCCCATGCGCGCGCGCACCATCCTTGCGCCTGCGCACCGTATGCTCCGGAGAAAGTGCGGAGGACGCGCTGCCCGCGCCCGTGCTGCACGACGATGCTCCGGCCCTATCGAATCGATAGCCCTGCTGCGACGGCGTCTTCCACCTCCAGCAGCAGCACGCGGACGCACCTTCCAAGTCCCAAGCTCGCAGTTCTGCGCCCAGGGCACTCCCGCCGTGTGGGGGAGTGCGCCTGCCCAAAGGCGGCGGGACCGCATCCGGCGCGCCGAGCGCGGAAGATTGCCTGCCCAATTGCGGGCGCGCGAAGTAGGCTTTAGGCTTGCGGCGGCGGACCCACGGCTCCCCCGCCGTGGGCGTGGGCACGGGGCCCGGATCGAGATCGCGTGCACTGGGGCGTGGGACAGCCGCGCGTGCTTCTGGCAACGGGGAATGTGCCGCGACGAGCCTTGGGGGCTGTTTGTGCTGGAGATTCGCGATGCGCGTGGGGCCCGCCGGGGGAGGGGCAAAGTCCGGTCCCTGCGCACACGTCGACGGAACTCTGTCTGTGGATTTGGCGCGGCGGCCCCGTGGACGGGGAGCGTGCGCGCAGGTGTGTGAAGGCGCTGCCTATGCAGATCGTAGGGACGTGTCAGGAGTCGACGGCCGTACCGTCGCTTGCCTATTTCCTGCGCCGTTTGCAGGGCATGCGGGAGAGGTACGGTATTGCCAATGTGACGCGCAGGACGTACGTAGCTTTGGCAGCGTGAACTGATCAGGCGTCCCTGCCTGCGGTGTGGAAGTTGCTTCATGCATAGCATGCGTCCGCAGCAGCGGCTGAGACACGAACTCGGCCGCTGCAGGTTGCTGGTTGCTGCAACCAGCTGCGAAATGCAAGATTCTCGCAACAACGTGCGTCCCAACGCCACCAAGCACTGGCAGCATAGCTTCGCGCTGCTAAGCGCCCACGCGCACGCCAAAGCCCAAAGCGGATACCCCGCACCCCCCGCCTCACGCACGGATTAGCGGGCTCGGCGTTCAGAACACGAGCCGCGGGGAGAGGATGCGGGGTAGATCAGCAGCACCGCGGAGAAATCCCACGCCGGGCCCTGGTCCGGGGACGGGATGGGCGGGGCGACAGGGGCTGCTCGGGGATTCCTCGCGGAATCCGCGCGGTGGCGCGGGTGGACAGTGGATGGATGGGCGTTGCCAGTTCCCGCGGGCTGCTGTGCTGCTTGATATGGGCTCGTTGGGTTGGGGTTTGGGCTCTGCGGGGTGGGTGCGGGGTGTGCGGGGCGGGGCGTGGGCTCCGGCTGTTATGTTGTCGAGTTGCAGCACAGCGTATCTCGATGGCGCGGACGCTTGCTGCGACTCTGCGAGCGGACGCGCTGGGACGTCGCGCATGCCAGTGGGAGGGCGCGGCGCACCAGGCCGCACCAGACCGGGGCCGCGAAGGCGCTGCTACACACTCGAGTGGAGAGGGTTTGGCCTTCGGGCAGAAGCCCAGCGCGAGGGCGAGGGCGAGGGACGGGTGCGCGAAGGACGGCGAAGCAGCGCGGCAGAATCTGGCCAGAATGTAGGATGCACGCCCTGCGCGGGCTCTGAGTCTGATTCGGTCGCGCACGCCTTCGAGTTCACGCGTTCATCTTCGCGCGTCGAGCTTCGCGCCGCGCGTCGCCGCGGTACGGAGGGGAGGCGGAAGCAGCTGACGCCCTGCGTGGAGGCCGCCCGGTGCGAGCTGGGACAAGGGGACCCGGGACCTCTTGCGCTGGCAGCGAGCGTAGTGCGGGGACGCACGCGCAGCTGGCAGCAGAGAAGGAAAGACCGTTCCCGCACCCAGCGCGCCGTGCGTCATACCGGCCCCAGGGCCCAGGGGAGGGGAGACTAGGCAGGTCGGCGGCGGCAGTTCGTTGCGCGTGCGGAGGCGCGGGGTCGGTCATCAGAGCACGCCTGTGGGGCTGGACGCGGCTCTGGGCGGGGCGCGCCGCGTTTCGCGTTCCTTTTGGCCTTCGGGGACGGGAGAGCACGTTGTCCGCGCTGCCATCTGGGGAGGCATGCCGTCGTGGCGTCTGCGCAGAACGCTCTGCCGCTGCGCGACCCGTGCGGGGCGTCGACGATCAGAATGGCCAGTGCTGTACTTATCCGAGGGCAGGGTCGCCCGCGTCGAGCGTGGACATTCTTCCGCCGCCCGCGCGCTGCTCGCGACGCGCGTCGGTCCATCGCGGACGATCGCGTTCAGCGTCCCAACGTACCCTGCACGCAACGCAGCGTCGTCGGGGGCAATCACCTCAATTCGCCGTGCACTGTGTCGTGCACGATGACACACTCGCTATACAGGGCGCGAGATCCGCGCGCGAGATGCGGCGTCTCCGGGGAAGGAAGCGGCGTGCCAGTGCGTGCTTCCCGTTCGAGGAAGCACTTCGCGTCTTCGTCATCGCGCGCGCGGGTTGCCGCTTCGCTGGGGCGGGCAGGCGGGTCGCGCTCGCTCTGGGCGCGGCGCGCGGCGCGCTGGGAATTTCGTTGTTGTTGTTGTTGCAAAAAGTGCGAGGCGGCGCGCGCGTAGCCAGGGGGCCGCGTGGGGTGCGACGCGGACGCGCTGGCGGGTTGCGTGGGGTTGTACGTCCGAGTCTGATGCGTGCTGCTGGCGGTTGCGGTTCGAATCGCGTCGGTGTGCGCTGGCGGCGTGTGCGGGCTCGGGCGGTGCCTTTGTGGGTTCCAGCGAGTCGGTCGGTGGGCCAGGGTGCAGAAGACCCAAGAGAGCGCAAAGATAGACAGGCACCTGAGGGGGACGCGGCAGAAGGACGCGAGCAATGTTAGACGGTGTGTTCTGCGCTGGCGACGCGTTTACCCAGGCGCGGCGGAGCGCTGGTGGTTATATGCGCGCGTACGTCACGTCATCGCTGCGCAAGTCAGGCAGGACGTACGACGCGCAAGGGGTGGGAGGGCAGTCGACATGGCAGGCGAGACGCCGAACAGGGCGAGAAGAGATCAGCGGCGAGCTGGAAAGGATCGAGGGCTATCGAGGCGGGATGGAGCGGGCTGGGCCGCGATAGGGAGGGCGTGTTTTTTTTTTTTTTTTTTTTTTTTTTTTTTTTTTTTTTTTTGGGTCAGAGGGTATATTGCTATAGTAAGTAGCAGGTAGTGCCTGTACGGCCGTCTACGTAGAATAATACTAGTGGAAGGTAGAGACTGCAGCGGCGGAGCCGCGTCAGTGCACGAATCATAATGGCGGGTATGTTACGCGAGATAGGGGAATTATCTACAGTATAGCGAGCATGTGAGCATGGGTGTCATAACAGGGGGGGATGCGGGTCATAGAGGAAGGGTCGGGAGTGGGGGAGGTGGGGGAGGGAGTGCGGGTACCCGGACGGGTGCGGCTATGCGCCACCAGGGATGTCCTCGAAAGACAGAGCCGTGGGGTTGTCGCGGAGAAACTCCGCTATTTCATAGAACGGGTCCCTCGACGAGAGGAGATCCTCGATCGACGAGTGACGGTGCTTGCGGGTATAGTGGTCGCAATCGAACAGCACGTGTTCGCGTGTGTGGAAGGCCGGCTGACCGGAGTGGAGATGGCACATTGACGGTTCATTGAGGCGCGTGCGGAACCGGTTCCGATACCATCCGGTTGGAGCGTGGTTGGACAGGCATCGAATGAAGCGTGCAACGAGGGTGGGGCGGCCACCGAGCCTCTTGAGCGGGAATGCGCCGAGGTGGCTAAGGCGGCGGAAGGCGGGGTGTCGAATGTGGGTGTGTCCGAAGTACTTCTTTGGGTCGCGCTTCGCTTCTTCATCCCATTCGTCGAGCACGCGGACGGTGATGCAGTGGCGGATGTATGCGTACGAAGTGGGGAAGCCGAGGCCGTCGCGGCTGTAGTTGGGGATGTCACGTTCGACGGATTGCGCCATCAGCTTGACGTCCGCGTCGATCGCGTCGTTTTCGTCGATCCCGGAGTGTGCCGGGCACCAGTGGAGGTGGAGGTGATTGTCTGGGTGGCGCTCGAACCAGTCTCGGAGGATTCGGCACGCGTTGGCGGCGGCCATTCGTCCGCCCGAGGTGTCTGTGATGCTGGTGATCGCGGTTTCGTTGTCGCAGAAGATGTGGACGTGGTGGTAGCGCTTCAGGTAGGCGTGGCCAATGGCGAGGGACAAAGCGATTAGCTCGCAGTCGAAGGAGAAGCCATACCCGGTATAGAGCGTGCGAGTCGCCTGAACGCGGCCGCGGTGATACGCCCGAAAGCCTGACGCGGACCCGCAGTGCGCGTCCGCTGGAGACGTTGACGTGGCGTACGAGCTTCCGTCGGTAAAGTAGACGAGCGCGTCGTCGTCTTGATGCGCGCGGGCCATGCGCGGCTGGAGGTCGTTTGCTATCCACAGCGCGAGCGCGTCCTTGTCGCCCTTGGGGGGATGATCGAGGTGTCGAGTTATGCGATCGGCGAATATGTCGCGGATGCGGTCGCCCGGTTTGCACTCGTCGTCTGTCGGGTCGAATGTTTCGGTGATGAGGGGTCGGTCCGGGTACCGCTCGTAGAATATGCCGGTGAGGGGGATGGATGGGGTGGGAGGGATTAGATAAGGTAAGAAGCGTACGTAAGGCGCATGCTCAGAGCGCACGAAAACATTAGGAAAGTTAGCACGTAGAGGGTGGGAAGCGGGTAGGGTATGTATACGTAGGAAGTAACGGTCCTGGAGTTTCTTGCAGTGAAGGTGGAGGGGGAGGACGCCGGCGAACGAGTGTAGGGCTCCGGTCGGGGTTGTGCGGAACGCGCCGGTGATCCAGCGCAGGGCCCTGTTTTGCGCGCTGACGAGCGGCTTCATGAGGCCCTTGACGCCTTTGGACCGGAACCAGACCTCGGAGCCGTACGTGAGGAGCGGGAGGACGCAGGAGATGTACAAAGTGCGCCGCTGCATGGGCGAGAGCCCTCGGACGGAGTTGCCAAGCATGAGCATGGCGTTTACCGTTGTTAGAGCGCGCTCGGCGAAGTAAGCCACATGGGCTTGGAAGGACAGCCTCGAGTCGAGTCGGACGCCGAGGTAAGGGCCGCACGGTGGTGTACGGCAGGATGTGCGGTTGCCGGTCGGTGTAAGATGGAGAGGGTTTGGAACGCACGGATAACAGGCTGATGAGATACGCACGGGGACCTGAGGCAGGCTCTGCACGCGCGCGGGCGTCTGTGCGAGTCGCCGTCGCGGGTGCGCTGTGAGAAAGTCCGCGGCTGGGCACTCGCGGAAAGCGGTGGGAGGAGTTGTGTGCTTACGGCGGAGGAGGCGGAGAGGCAGAGAGGGGAAGGGACTCGAGGTCCCCATGGGGATGCCTGTTTGGGAGAGCGGTGCCTGTGATTCTGGAATCTGGAGGATCTGGAGATAAGATGATCTGGTGTGTTGTTGTTCGTCATGGAGCATCTCAGATGGCACCCGAGCGCCGACCCCTGCCCCGCACTGTCCCCCGGCGCATGATAAACCACCCCACGCGGGGCCAGTCGGCGGTGCTCGGAGAGGGCCACGAGTGTCGAACGTGTTTGGATGTGAGGTGTGCGCAGCGAAGGCGGAGGCAGCTGGGCGACGTTGGGGCTGGTGGGGGACGTCGAGGAGTCAGGGCTGTCGAAAAGAGCGGGGGGGCGGGGGCAGATGGGACGGAAAATGATCGGAAATGGGGAAGGGCGTGGGGACGCGGTGGGAACCGGACGGGGCGTGTCTGCATACGGCAATGGCGGACGGCGAGGGGACAGGCGCGGTGGCGGAAGATGGCGAAACATATGAGCCCTCCGTCGAGCCTGCGTCTGCGCTGCAGTGCACACGGCCCCCATCGATTGTCCCGCCCTCGTCCTTTTTGCGCAAATTTTCGCCGCGTTCGTCGCCCAGGACGGCCCCCCTTGGCCCCGCAGCGCCCGGCGAGCGTATGAAACGGCTCCCACCCCGCGCCGCCGCAACTGCCACACCGACGCCCATCTGCCACGCCGCCTGCTCTTGCTCTCTCCCACCATCTCCCCGCGCGTCTGCACTCGCTCGCCTCTGCGCTCGAGCCCTCCTCGCGCTGCACCTAGAATCCGCCCGGATCATCCGCGGTCGTCCCCTCTCCCACCTCTGCTTCTCGCCAGCCCCCGCTTCGATCGTCTCTTCCACCACCCCCTCCCTCCAGCGCGCGGTTGCTGCGACCCTGCATCGCTCACTCCATCAATTCAGTACACGCGGGGTATCCCCCACATCCCCTCCCGTCCCCCGACTGCGCCCCGTCCCCGCCCAATCTAATAGATCTTCCCCTCCCCCCACGGTACGTATCCGCTTATCCCTCTTCACCAACCGCTTCCCCGTACTAATACCTCCCCGTCCCCTCGCTTCCCCTCCCTTCTGCCCTTTCCGTCATGGACCTCCACTCCCTCTTGCTCCACTCAGACATGGACGTCGTGCCCCCCTCGCCCCCGCCCCCGCCCCCGCCTGCCCACGAAAAGGCCGTCTCGCGCCCCTACAAGTGCCCCTATCCCCTGTGTGGACGCGCGTTCAGCCGCCTTGAGCACCAAGTACGTGTGCCACTCGCCCTTTTTCTCCCCGCCCTGACCCTTATCTGTCTCCCAGACACGCCACATTCGCACACATACCGGCGAGAAACCGTTCGAGTGCACCTTCCCTGGCTGCGAAAAGCGTTTCTCCCGCTCCGACGAGCTGACGCGGCATTCCCGCATACACACCAACCACGATGGCGCCCACTACCCCAGCGCTCCCGCCTCCAGCCACGCTGCACACAAATCGAAAGGCAAGGCAAAGGTTGAGCATATAGCCGACTCCGGCATGGAGATCAGCGGTGGGAGAACCTCGGCTGGTATGTCCCCCACCGACTCTGAATTTGGCATCGCCCGCGGCTCGAGTATGCGTGTCAAGAAGAAGGCCAGAAGCCGCGCCAACAGCGACGATGAGGTGAGAGTTCGTGCACCACGCTGCATCTGTGCCTCCTCTTTCGCGTCATCGTGAGGTGTACTGACACCACCCCCAGGACGAGTCCTACGCGAGGCCGACGGCACTCTACCCGTCCGACCCTGCGCTCTTCGATTACCCGCTGTCGCACGCCCGGCCAACCCATCATGCCGAACACATTCTCCCCAATGCATCAAATCCCAACGCATTCTCCGCGCTTTCGAGCGTCGCCATGGAAGAACTATACGCGCTCGAGCGTAGCGAGGCCTTGCGGAGGGCCGAGTTCGAGGTCCGTCACCTGGAGGCACTCCGGCGGGCGGAATATGAAGCGCGGCATGCCGATATCCTGACCTACCACGGCCGCCTCACCAAGAGCGCGACCGCCACGCCCCTCGGTACCCCTTTCTTTGGCTCCCATTTCCCCCATGCCGAGGAGGGCGGGTACTTCAGCGTCTCGCGAGAGCGCGACATGGGCCCTGCGGACGAGGAGGCTGTTGTCGCGAAGCACGCACGGCGCCGTAGCATGGGTAGCTCCAAGCGCGACTTCACGTCATTACATCAACCCACACCCGGCCACGTCGTGGACGCCCCGCACCCCCACGCACGCGCGCACGCCCACCCGCACGCGCAACACGGGCACTGGTCGCATCCTTATCACCATCCGGCAACGCACCGGCCACACCTGCAAGCAGGGCACGATGACTCGCCGTCGCCGATCAGCTCAGACTCTGATTCCATGCACGTGTCTCCGGCTGTGCCTCACCATCCTGCGCCTGGCGAGCATGCTGTGCACCCGCCGTGCGCGGGCGGCACCAAGGTGCCTGGCAGTGCCGAGTTCTCCTTCACGCCGTCGACGAGCCCCTTCCTCGGCGGCCTGCGCACGCTCAACATCCACTCCAGCGGGCCCTCGCGCGCGCCGTCGCCCTTCCGCCTGCCCCCGCCGTCGCTCGACAGCCCCGTGGACGAGTACGGCGGCCACTTCTACGACGCGCGCGCGCGCAAGGTCAGCAGCGTCGCGGGCAGCCCGCCGACCGCGAGCCACATCAGCGGGCGCATGGCGAAGCGCGGCAGCGCGGGCGACCTCGTCTCGTACGGCGCCGCACACGGCGCCGCGCTCGACCACTTCGCGATGCCCCCGCCGAGCTTCCACATCCCGTACACGAGCGACCGCACCGCGCTCGCCTCCGGCGCGCTCCCGACCCCGCAGCTCTCGAGCGGGCCGAGCAGCAGCGGGAGCAGCCCGCGCAGCAGCCACGCGCACGCGCTCGGCGCACATGAGGGCGGCTCGTCGAGCAGCTCGCGCGCGCCGTCGCCCCCGGCTGCGGCGCACTACCCCGGCGCGCGCGGCAGCGGCGCGGGGGGCAGCCATCACCACCACCATGCGCACCTCGCGCACTCCGTGCGTGCCGCGTTCGGGATGACGCCGATCCACCCGCGGCCGCGCGAGCGGGGCCCGCCGGCGAGCCACGCGGACCCCACTGTCACGCCCGCGCACTTCGGGGGCGGCGGAGGAGGAGGCGGTGGGGGAGGGGCAGGGGGAGACGCGCATCCGCCGTCGCTCCCGGCGTCGCGCGCGTCGTCGCCCCCGATCAAGCTCCCGCCGCTGAAACTGCCGTCGTCGCCGTCGTCGCCGCGCGCGCGCCCAGACACGCTCGCGGGCGCGAAGGAGGCGCGGCGGCGCAGTCTGGACGGCGCGGCGGACGAGGGGGCGCTGCTGGAGGCGCAGAAGGTCGAGCTGCCTGGCTTTAGCGCGTTCGCGGCCGCGTCGGGGCTCAAGGGCGCGTGAGCTAGCGCGGCGTTGGCGTTGGCGTTGGCGTTTCGGAGATGTCGATGATATCCCAGCGGACGAGCCCCCGGCGTCGCTCGACTGTGCGCCGCGCAGCCGTCTCTGTTTTCGTTCCTGTTCCTGTTCCCGTTCCCGGTCCCGGTCCCGCTACATGTCCTGTCATAGACTCCCCCCACTCTCCCGTTGTACGATGATGTGTGCATCCCGTTCCATCCCACCCCATCCCATCTCAACTCGTTCTCCTGTACGTGCGTCGCGTGATGTGTATCATTACCGCCCCCACAACCGTCCACCCACTCCCCTCCCCGCTCCGCTCTCGTCCTCGTCTCCCACCTTAATTCTGAGCGTTGCCGTTCCCGTTGATCGATGATCACCTGTCCCTGCCTGTTCGACACCCTCGCATAGACTATTGCAAGTCGCTCGGACGATCCCCTCTGCCCGCCGCCTCGCCCCGCCCCGCCCGCTTCCCTGCCCCGTCCGCGTCCGCCGCCGCCGGGCCCACGATACGCCGCCCGTCTTCTCTTCGCTTCGGGCCCCCGCACCCCGCACCCGGCGCGCGCTCACCCGGCTGCCCCGCCGTTACTCGGCCCCGCGTCGGGACGCCCTCGGCTGCGCGTTCTCGACCTCCTCCTCACGCAGCATACGTATATATCGATACCCCGTTTATTTAGAAGACCCTCGAGTCAGTGTGTCCCTGCCCTGCCCCCGCTGCGCACACGACGAGCCCCATGTGACGATATGAACGCTTTGCGACGAGGTACTCGGTGTCAGTATAGTATAGTATAGTTGGTATATAGATGTGCGCTGGGCCCGCTCAGGCTCTAGACGGTATATGTAGAGCTGCTGGTATTTATCCGTATGAATAGATGACGTCGCGCGCGCACGTATATGCGAATCTTGCGAGGTCCGGGGTCGCTGATGTTAATGAATGCCACACTCATCATGCGCTATGTGAAATATACAAGTGCGTCATTGTTGTGGCGATACTGTGTGCAGGTTTCGCGAATCGTTTAGTACGGAAACATGTGTGAGTAATAGACAGGACCTAATTATCTATGTAAAACATAAAATTTAGCCAGGAGAGGGCGAGGATCATTGGGACGTACATAGACTGCTGAAAACAGTAATACTGCCGCGATGCTCATAGTCGGTGTAGTAAGCAAGAAGAGCAGGGAGATACAAAAGCGTGACACAAAACCGGAAAGCGATGCTGGTTATGAAAGCGAAGGAGAGCGTTGAATAGCGAACACGAGTGGTGCAGATCAGGAAGGGCTGGGTGTTGGCAACTTGTAAGAACCAGATTACACAAAGCCTTGAAGAACACATACCACGTTAAGATCCGGGGGGTGACGACTTCAGCGAAGCCGCCTGCAGTTTTGCCAATTTGTCCAACAGGTGCGCCTTTTCGTTGAGTAGCGCGAGCGTGTACTGCGTCGGCGCATTGTGCGGGGTCAAGATGCGCCTCGGCGCGCTCCCCGATGCCTCCCTCCCCGACTGGGTTGGAGTCGAGACTCCGAGCCCAGGATACGAGTGCACGCGCCGGCCCACAGTAGCCGGCGCGCTCGAGGGTGCGCGCCGGCTGTAGTAGAAGTCTAGCTGCGACTTCTCGTCCGCGCTGCTGATCCAGCCCGTGCGGCGCACAGGGCGCGGCGTCTTGGGTGCGGCGGGCAGGTCATCTTCCACATCCGAGCCCTCGCATTCGCACACGGACGCGCTGCCGTCGAGGCTGAAGTCTGCATCCGCGAGAAACGACGGGTCTTCGACTTCGTGGATGCAGCGGGGCGGCCGACGAGTTGGCGTGCTCCGGCCTGTGGGCGTCCCGTGGTCAGGCTGCAGTGGGAGAGTTGGCAAGTCTGGGAGTTCTGCAGGGGCGAGCGGGGCGAGGGGCTCGGACACGACCGACAAGACGGTTGTGTCTGTCTCTGCCAAGACAGTGTGGCCCAGGGAGAGGTTGGACTGGATACCGCTCGTGATCGTGGAATGGTTCGAGGGCGATACCGCGCGTGGACTTCTTCTGTGGGAGGGTGCGGTAGGGGGCAGGTCGTCTGTCCGCGATGGGCCCGCGTCCGGAGGCAGTATGCCGCGCTGCCTCCCCAGCCAGCAGAGGAGCTCGCCCACAAACACGCTCTCCTCTTCCTCGCCCGCCGCGAGCCGGCGGGGGTCGATGTCGCTCAGCCCTACGTCCATGCCGCCGAGTACGTCGCTTTCGAACACCCCGAGAAAGATCTTCATGGCCTGAACCTTGTTGGCAAAGTCGCGCGACGCGCGAACGGGAGCTGATATAGGCAGCCGTGCTTCGAGGATAGACTCCAAGATTCCAAGGAGGAGAGAGGGTGTCAGGTCAAACGCACTGTCGAGAGGGAAGGGCAGGTGCATGTCCAGTTTGGTTAGGAGCTCGTTTAAGCTGTCCACAAGTTCCAAGTCATGGTAATGAGCCTTGAGTCGCGAATACTCTTGAGACAAGTCCATGGCTGTGCCAAGCACATCCAGAATCTAAGCAGGTCGCGCAAGCGCAGGATGTGGCGAGCGTACTCGCGGACACTGATCAAGCGTAGTTCAAGTGGACAAGTCCAACTTCACTATGGGCGCCTTTCGAGATACTAACCACGAACCGATTCGTAGCCACGTGGGTTGTGCTAATAGCGAGCTTACGTGAAGCTTGCTTTACGCACTAACATCCTCCTCGTTGATTCCCGCACGTATAGGTCTTCAGCAAAGCGACATGCGTGGGAAACCGCAATGGCACACATAATACAGGGAGAGTTGATAGCGCGGTATGCAAAGAATCACATGGAGAGTGTTGAGTCCGGACGTGTGTACGTGTCATATGGGGAGCGAACGGAATACCGCACTAGAACAGGGCTTTGCAGCGTCCGGGAGGTTTCGTGCATCGCCTACGTAGAATACGTGTAGTCGGACAAGTAGCAGCGCGCGTCCGATCATGCAACTAGCCAAGCGTCCTCTTTGAACCTCGTGCTACCTGCTGCGGGAGCCCGTCTGTTTGCCGCGCCCCTCTACTGCAGTCATGATGCGCCGCAGCATTTCGTCCTGCGCGTCCACCTTCGCTCGCAGCTCTGTAATCTGCGCGGTAAGCTCTGCGTGACTCGACGGCATGCCGCTACCGCTGGCCACTCTTCGCGGGCGCGTGAGTTCCTCCTGGGCGTGCTGCCAGAGGCCGGGCGTGGAAGCGAGGTCGCGCACAGAGCGTGAGCGGCTGAGCATGGGGGATGCTAGCGGGTCGTGCATGGGTTCCACATCGTCGTCCGACCCGTAGGCTTTCTGAGAAACCACGTAGATTAGTGAAAGTATGACTAGCGCGAACTCATGAATTTGAACATACCTGATTCTCTTCCATAAGCTCCCAGACGAGACTAAATTCCCTTCCGAGCACGAACGTCGGCAGTGCTATGAGCAGCAAACCGAAGACGAGCAGCGGGAGCGTTACGAGGCGTCCCAAGAAGGATCTTGGGGTAATTTCGCCATAACCTACAGTGGTGATAGCTGGGGGTCCAGTTAAATCCAATTTGTGCAGATGGATGGGGAGATACTAATACTCACTCACCAGAACGAACCTGCGTTCGTTCCGTATATCAGGATCAATGGTGAGGATATGCGTGTAAAGAGACATACCATCCTGCTGCAGGAATCGACTGAAGAACAGTTCAGAGAAAAACGTACAGGAGACAGGAGGCAGTACATACCGCGAACTGGCTTGGGTCACCGTCCGAATTGAGGAATGTTCCCAAGGTCTCGTCCCAGGTGCCTCGCTCAACGAAGTAGCTAACGCAAGCTTACTTCATAGTTGCCGCAAGATCTTGGAAGATGACTTACAGTAGTGTGCTGAAAACGACCAGTACCATAACGACGAAGAACGATAGTGCGAGTAGGGCATGTTGTGACCGTCGGAAGGATAAATACATCACTTCGATCGTGCTAAACATATTAATGTTAGCGGCGAGGCCATCCGTGAATTGATAATGCACATGCAGGAGTATTGTGTTATTATAGCGGAATGGTCGGAATACACGTAATAGCCTAAAAGTACGCAGGATTGTGAACCTGAAGAGGGTAGACTGTCAAAAGTCTCAGTCGACGTTACGATGTACAAGAGTGTCGCGACTCACAGTATCTTGTTGCAGGGCGATCTCAATATAATATGGCAGTATACCCAGCAAGTCTATTATCCCGAAGAAGGCTGCGCGAGGGACTCATGAGCTCGATCAGACGTGTAGGGCGCAGTACTCACAAGTAACCCATTTGAAGAACCTGGTCCATGATGTCGCGTGAGCGATACACCGTGCGACATACTCTATAGTAAACAGTACAACCAGTGTTGTTTCCAGTCCGAACCAGACGCGAGCAGAGATGGAATGAAACGCAGGAACAGTCTCGAGCACAGTGACCACAGCGGAGCCAACAATCAGGAATGTCGTGAAGAGGTGAATGAGAAATGCAGCCTGAGAAGAGGTGGGCTGCTCGACCAGCATATAGAGGTCCTTCTGCCATGAGGAAGGGATATTCCGAGCCTCGTCTGGCTCCCCGTACGCGAGACCATTTTGAAACTCGGCTTGTCCGGGGCTGGCCGGTGCTGGAATGTACGGGCTGGCGCTGCGCGGAGTTGTGATCCTAGACAAAGGAATAGTCTGCGACATTGGGGGGACAACGACGAGAAAGGGTGGCGGGGACACGACCCGTGGAGGTCGACGGTCGTGGTCGTGGTCGCTGTGGGGAGGCTGCGTCCGGAGCGCCCACCGATCTGCTGCAGTCCGTTGAGCGTCTATCTGCGTCCGATATGTCATACATCATGACTTCGCACGCTCATGCTGCAGCGACGAGCTCTGCAGCTACGCATCTTGCAGCCATCCATCTCGAGCGAGTCTCTGCATCTGTGAATATCCCGGGATGGCGGCGGCAGCATTGTCGGAAATTACATGTTCCATTCACGTTCAGCGATTATCTGATCATGCTGCGGTAGTTCACGCACTGACCATTCTTTAAGAGCTGCGCGGCGACAGGTATCAGCGTAAGCTTCTACACGCCCTCCAGTATCCTCGCGCAGCTAGGCTTAAACCACCGTTGCGCTTTGTTGTCTGTATATAAGGTTCGTTCCCTCTTACCTCAGCGTCAAACAGAAACCCTAGTGCCAGTGGCTCAGGGGAGCTGCGATTAGCCGCCACAATAGCTGCTGTGGGGGAAACCTGTTCTCTTACTACAACATCACATACGTGGTATTCAAGGTGTCCGTGCTGTGTTCTCACAATATATCGCCACAGGACCTCATGCAGTCATTCCAGAACCCGTCTCATCCTGAGCCCATACCATGGCCACCACATCCGAGGACAATGACGCCGGTGTCAGCGCGCCACCCCAAGTGCACACACGGGCATACCAACAAGAACTCCTCGAAGAGAGTCTGCGCCGGAATCTGATCATCGCTCTCGATACGGGTTCTGGAAAGACGCACATAGCCGTCCTACGGATGAAACACGAGGCTGAGCGCCACTCGAAGAAGGTATGTCTGAAGAGCCACAGTGATAGTCTATCCATCTTATTCATGCTAGGTCTCATGGTTCATCGCCCCAACTGTTGCTCTTGTCGAGCAACAATACGATGTCATTAAGACTGCAATCCCGGTATCTGTGGGGAAGGTGTCGGGCGCTTCCGAACCCAATCAATGGAAAGACGCATCGTTGTGGAGAAGGATCCTTACCACACACCAGATCATGGTCACAACCCCTCAAGTCCTGCTCGACGCGTTGCACCACGTACGTCCTCGTCCTTGTCGGTAAGCGTCGAGCTGACGCATATGTGAAGGCCTATGTGGACATGGGCAGCGATGTCGGCTTGCTGGTCTTCGACGAGGCGCACCATGCTACGGGAAAACACCCCTACAACATGATAATGAAAAACTTCTATTTCAGCCTTCCCCCTCGTACCAACCTCACCAGGGCAACCGACCGTGTTCGTCCCGTGGTATTGGGTCTGACCGCAAGCCCCATATATGGTGGGAATGTGGATGCGGCCTTCAGGTGAGAGCACAGAAGATTTATCGACGCCCAGAACTCAAATACACCGCAGAGATCTGGAGACGAATCTGGATAGCATTATTCGCTCTACTCGCAAGAATCGCGGCGAGCTTGCCGAGCACGTCTATCGACCGGAGTTTAAGCACGTCCTCTACGCCTCCCCCATCCACACCTGGGAAGTTATGCCGTCTAAAAATTATCAAGCACTGAAAGCCGTGGTCGATGAGCTCAACATCGAAGACGACCCCTACGTCATCTCCTTGCGTTCACGACTAGCAAAGCTGCGCCCCACGGATGATCGCCACCGTATTGACCAGCAGCTGTCGAAAGCGATAGACAAGGAAGACACGTTCTCGCACAAGGGCCTTCGCGACTTCGTCCGTGCTGCCGAGGAAATTTGTATAGAATTAGGACCTTGGGCAGCCGACTGGTACGTCGCCAAAGTGATCGAACGTGGCAAGGTGGCAGCAAACCCGTACAATAACATCATGTCTGCATGGCAAGAGAAGGAGAAACGTTACTTGCTCAGCATCATCTCCAAAGTCCGCGTCACCACACCCCCGTCTGACGCTGACAGCATCATGAACGGCATCACCCCAAAAGTTCGCGCTCTCGTCGATTCCTTGATCGTCGAGGAGGGGCTATTCCGCAGCAGAGACGAGGATTACAGCGGCCTCGTCTTCGTGACACGACGCGACACCGTGATCGCACTGGCGGAGCTCCTGCGTCGCATCCCCGAAACGGCTCAGCTGTTCCGGCTTGGCTGTCTCCTCGGCTCGTCGTCAAGCTTCAAGCGCCACTCCTTCCTCGATATCACGCGGAACATCCTGGAAGAGAGTCAGGCCGATACCCTGCGCGACTTCAAGATCGGAGACAAGAACCTCATCGTGTCGACGTCGGTCGCGGAGGAGGGCATCGACATCCAGGCGTGCGGGAGCGTCATCCGGTTCGACCCGCCTCCGAATGTCGTCGCATGGGCGCAGAGCCGGGGTCGCGCGCGGCGCAAGCGGAGCAGCTTCATCATCATGTTCGAGGAGACTGGCCCGCAGAGGGTCAGGGAGTGGGAGGATACCGAGCGGAAGATGATGCTGGCTTACAACGACCCTAGGCGGGACGCGATGATCTCTGTCGCCGACGAGGACTTCGACGACATGGACGGCTATGTCGAGTTCGAGGTGGCTTCAACGGGGTATAGTCTCTCCTTGTTATTGGCTTACCGCAATGGCTCACTTCGTCCCTGCAGCGCCCTTCTGACCCTGCACTCCGCAATTCCGCATCTCAACCACTTCTGCGCAGTCATCCCCAGCGGAGGACAAGAGAGCCATGTCCCGATATACGAGCTTGATCCACCCGACTATGTTGAGGGATGGCATTCTCTCCCCAACCCTACTCCAACACACTACATGGGTCCTTGGGGCGCCACCGTCTCGCTTCCGCGTGCACTTCCAAAACAGTGAGTGCAAACCTGTCATCGCGACGGAGCAATTCGATGTTCACATATTGGCTGTGATCCAGCCTGCGGCGGTTCACGACCCCGCAGATTCACTTGTCCAAGCGCAAAGCTCAACAACATGCGGCGTACCAAGCCTACGTGCAGCTTTACCAAGCCGGGCTCCTGGATAACCACTTGCTCCCCCTCAGTACCGCGATCGAACCAGACAAGAAGGAAGAGGTGGAAGCCATGCTGGCAGAGGTCGCCAAGCGAGCGAGCACCGCGCGTGTCACTATCCAGGTGGACCCTTGGGCTGTTTCCGAAGACTCTTCAGCGTGGTTCGCACACGAAGTGACCGTCACCGGCCTTCCGAATATGCGTATGTTGACGCGTCGACCGCTCCCTGCATTCGCTCAGGAGGACTTCCCGGTGTTCTACATCCCCAAAATTGGCGAAGCAACCGTTGAGATATTGCGCACAGATCCTGCTCCTGTTGACGAAGACCTGGTACGCCGCGCCAAGGAGTACACGTACCGGCTCTTCTCTATGCTGTACAGTTCTCGTATGGCTCGGGACAGGCTGGAGTTCTCGTACCTCTTCCTACCCACTTCAAGTTGGCCCGGGGAGGGGTCCTGGGAGACGCGCAGGAAATGGCAACAGAAGCGCTACTCGAAGGGCTTGACCAATCACCCCGAGGGACGTTATGTAGCGAATGCCGCCGAGCTCGGGAGACAGTTCTCATACCCGAAGGACCTGGCCCTCGTGCGGGGTATCGGCAAATTCGACAAACCTCTGGAGCTGCTCAGCTGGCGATACGACGCACTCTCTCCCGATGAGGAAGAGAAGTTCCGCGAACAATACTACGCGTACACAGACCTCCAAATAACTTACCCGCTCATGGTCGTCCGCACGTTGCCCAAACGCAGAAACTTCCTCGTGCCCTTCACGCTGGAGACCACCGACAAGCTTCATCCTGCGCCCACGGGGGATCTGCCTTTCTTTCTCCATCCGCAGTACGCGCTTGTGGAACTAGCGTCGCGCGACGAGCTGCAGTACGCCCTGATGCTCCCGTCCATCCTCCGTTGGCTTTCGAACGCCCTGACCGCCGACGCGCTCCGCACGACCCTCTTCCTCAAAACGCCCGTCTTCAACACACCCCTCCCTCTCCTGCTGACAGCAATCACCGCCCCCGCGTCGCAAGAGCTCTCCCACTACCAGCGGCTCGAGACGCTCGGCGACACGGTGCTGAAGTTCATCGCCAGCAACCAGCTGTACGCGGCGTTCCCGCTCTGGCACGAGGGCTACCTGAGCCGGAAGAAGGACCACGCAGTCGCGAACTCGAGCCTCGCGAAGGAGGCCGTACAGAAAGGCTTGTACAAATGGATCATCCGCGACCAATTCGTGCCGCGCAAGTGGAAGCCGCATTCGGCGACGCCCCTCCAGAGTCCAGTCGAGGAAATGGCCGACGAACGGGAGGAGGAGGCCCAGCCGGCGCACGACAAGCACAAGACGGTTGTCAAGGGTGAAAAGGACGGCAAGGGGAAGAAGAAGAAAGCGGAGGAGCTCTCTACCAAGATGCTCGCGGACGTCGTAGAGTCGCTCATCGGTGCAGCGTACGAACACGGCGGGTTCGACCTCGCTATCTCCTGCGCGGAACGCTTCGGTCTTGGCCTGTCCTGGAAGAAGCTGCCCCAGAGGATCGAGGAGATGCACAAAGTTGAGGACCTGGACGACATCCCGGAGCAGCTCGCGCTCGTCGAGCAGATGATCGACTACCAGTTCAAGCGTCGCACCTTCCTCGTCCAGGCCCTCACGCACGCAAGCTACCAGGGCGACTCCGCCGTGATGTCCCTCGAGCGGCTCGAGTTCCTCGGCGACTCCGCGCTGGACATGGTCGTCACCCACTACCTTTACCACGCCGCGGGCAAGAACTACTCCCCGGGGTACATGCACATCAAGAAGGAGTCCGCGGTGAACTCGCACATCCTTGCGTACGTCTGCCTCAGCACCTCCCTCACCGTCCAGTCCGTCATGCCGACCTGGGCGCCCGAGACGGGGCTCGCGACGGTCGACGACTCGCAGCGCGTCCATCTCTGGCAGTGCCTGCTGCACTCGAGCCACCGCGTGCTCGAGGACCAGACCCTCACGTTCGCGCGCTTCGAGAAGCACGGGCCCGCGATCGGGCAGGCCCTGCGCGAGGACCGGATCTACCCCTGGGCGGCGCTCACCAGCCTGCAGGCGCCGAAGTTCATCAGCGACATGGTGGAGAGCATCCTCGGGGCGGTCTACATCGACTCGATGGGCAGCCTGGACGCGGTGCGCAAGGTCATGCGCAGCCTGGGGCTCATGCAGATCCTTGAGCGCGTTGTGGTCGAGGACGTCGACGTGCTGCATCCCGTCTCGCGCCTCGCGATCTGGGCGGCGAAGCAGGACCCGCAGAAGAAGATCGAGTACAAGCGCGAGAAGGTCAAGGGGAAGGTCAAGTGCACCGTGTTTATGGACGAGGAGGAGCTGTTGTCTGTCACGGCGACATATCGCAGCCGGGTAAGCGAGGACGAGGTGAGGTTCACCGCTGCGGAACAAGCGATCAGAAAACTGGAAGTCTTGGGTGTGGACATGGACGAGGTGAAACTGGTTGACGAGGACCAAGAAGAGCAAGTCGAACTAGGCGACGCTCCCGAAGCCCGTTGGTAGAGAGCTCCATGGACGATATGTTAGATTTGTACGAGATGTACGCCTGTATTTGTTCCGATTGTGATGTACACCTCCATGATTACAGTACAACTACGACTACAAGTTATACCCGAGATATACACGTAGCAAGATGCCATGCGAGTTGAATGTCCGTTTAGTGCTCTGTCTCCTCCCATGTGCGGCCCACTGTCTTCACAAGATCTGCCTCTGTGAGCTTCTTGTTATGCGAGAAGTATCCCGCGGCGATCTTCGCGTCAATCTCCACCCGGGAGTCAGGAGGCAGAAGATGTTCTGAGCGGGAGTCAACATGGCACGGTGGAGCGAACAGTCGGGGCCAACATACCGGGAATATCGTAGCGTTTGATAATCGGGATACCGGAGCCTACGATTGCGTCGTATTTCCTACGCAGCTCGTGAGCCTACCTCCGTCGAATGTTTGTACAGGAAGGACCTACATGTCGCTCATTGACACCATGTTGTCGATCTTCTTGATGCCAAGCCAGTGAAGTACGTCGGGCATGAGGGCCTGGAAACGCATGTCCTTCACGCCAGCGATGAGTTCGGTAGCCTTAAAGTACTTGTCCGCTGAGTCGCCGCCACGTTTGCGAAGGTTGTACACCAGGTATCTACAGAGCGGGTCAGAAAGAAAGAAATGACGGAGCTGCAGTGAGCGAGGACGCACTTTGTGACCTCTCCAAGCGCACGACCTTCCTTTCGGAAGTAGACCACAAGGCCAACACCACCGCGCTGCGCACAACGGATGCACTCCTCGATCGCATAGATGAGATAGGGTTTGCATGTGCAAATATCGGAGCCGAAGACGTCCGATCCGTTACCTGGACAGGAAACGTCAGCGTGTTACAGCCGTGTATCGGGAGTTTGCATACATTCGTCGTGGACGCGCACAGTGAGTTCTTTCGACTCATCCGAGAGGAATGCAGGGTTCCCGACTGTAGACAGAGTCAGGATCGACGTTTCAAACTACACCAGAAGCCGCACATACAGATATATGCCGTTAGGTTGCCAATGGGAGGGAGGAACACCTTGATATCGGGGCGCGTGATGAGTTCAGGGTACATTCCTCCTGTGTCTTCGAACAGTGCGCGGCGGAGCAAGCCCTCGGAACTGATAATCGCGTGAGCTACATAAGCCATCCAGATAGTGGTGACTACCCACATCCCAAACCGTTCAGCGACACCTGGGAGATACCACACGGGCTCAACGGCGGCCTTGCTGATTGCAATCTCTACCCCAGGGTCGTCCGTACTTGGTGTACCATCCGCGTTGATCAGAGGCGCGCTCTTCAGCAGAACCTTGCCATCGATGGTCAGCCCGCCCTTGCGCACTGTGTCGTCCACTTCGGACAGCTTCATGTGCGCGCGTGTAACCGCGATGCTAGGACGGACGTCCAGCCCCAGCTCCTCGAGCTCGCGCCTGTACACCTGGGGCACCAAGTGACCCCAAGGGTCGAACGAGACGATCTTCGTGGGATCTGACCACGCAGGTTGTTGTGGGATGGACACTGCAGGTTCAGTCTTGGTGTAGTCCGGCTTGTGCGTCGGGTTGAGCGTGCCCATCGCGATCGCGAGCGCGCGGTAGATGGAGTATGACCCGGAGTGTGCGCCGATCGCGTTGCGCTGCTTGATGGAGCTTGGGAGTCGCGAGCAGATGATGGGCCCGCGCACTGCTGGGTCTTCCGAGCCCCATTCCATCTGGTAGGGCTTGATGCCGTGCTGGTCGGGGTAGGCTATAACGCGTCGGGGCGCGCGATGAGCGATAGGAGCTAGGAGGCATGAACGACGCGAACGACTCACTGGTGAGCATCACCCGGGACGGGTAGAGCAGTTTCTCCCTCTCCTTCTCATTCTGCGCGGTAGTGCTCGCCGCGGGCGATGTCGAGGGCGAGACGAGGGTGTTGTGGGGAGACGCGGTGGGCGCTTCGATTGCCATCACCGCGTCTGCGGCTGCTTGCCGGCCGCCAGGGATCGCGCGCGGGGACGATGGCGAGCTCGAGACCTCTTTCGGAGCCCCGAGTGCATCGAGCTGCAGGCGAGTCGCGTCAACGCGACACAAAGACATCGCGCGCGTGGGGCACACACCTTGGCCTGGAGGGTCTGCTGCGAGACCTGGAGCTCCTCGAGCTGGGTGAGGATCTGGGTGAGGATGGCGTCTGAGACGGGCATGACTGTCGAGGTCGAAGGACGAGAGCAGCGGCGAGCGTGCGCGGTGTTATATACGACGGCCACGCACTATCGGCGAGGCACTGGGAGACGCGCTGCACGACGGTCACGGTCGACTCATCACCTCTGCCTATCTCACCTGACGTCCGGGTTATCGGCGCGATCCTCCTCATGACAAGTCTCGCCAGAATGCACGTAAGTCCCGCGCGGCTTCTGAAACAGGCGCGTGTTACAAGCAGACTAAAGTACGTACAACATGAGAAGACACTATGCTACAGGTAGGATCAGCAGTGACTATGCGACAGCAAGGCAGCAATGACAGCGATACATAGGAAATAAGTAGGTAATAAAGAGGGTGGGCGGACGCGCGGGCGTCTGGTTCGCGGGTGGCACTAGCACTATGTACGATAGAGATAGACATACAAATAGGGGAAATGTGATAAGGAAATGAGCGTGGTGTGGTCGTACTATCGCGCGGCACAGCATCGGCATGGCGGATGTAGAATAACGGAGCGTGGAACGATCGTGATGGAGGCTTGGAAGCAAGGAGGGCAGACGAGGATAGCGCGTAGAAGGAAGGAAAGCGGATTATGAACAGAGGAAGGTCCGAGTCGGTCGACGCAGCCTAGTACCCGCCGAACGAGTTGGACCTCGGTCGCGGTCCGCGACGAGAAGCGGCAGCGGGGCGAGGGGTCGCGGACTGCCGAGGAACATACCCGCCGGTGGGATAGATCGGCGTACCGATATCCAACTCGAGCCCCCGGGGTTGAGTGGAGACTAGGGTGGCAGTGGACGCAGTCTTCCACCCCGAAGTGGTGTCGGCCACTGTCCAACTGAGATCTTGGCCGAACTGAATATCGACAGGGTTTCCCTCCGCATCGTAGAAACCGCCGTGTATCTCCCTGTCGCCTCTGCTGGATGTGGACGAAATTGACGGCCTACTGGGCGGCTCCTTGAAATGCCATTCGGAAGGAGACGGCACGGGCATCTCGATTCGCTCTTCCAGAGAGGCGATGATATCTTCCGAGGGCTGCGCGCGGAGCGGTGAAGGGGCGGCTATCTTCAGTTGCGTCGACCGAGAGCGCTCGCTGGAACGGTAGATGCGGTTGTGGCCGAGATGAGGTTGTGCATCGGCGGGCAGGGCAGTGACCCGCGATGCACTGGGAGATGCAACGACGGGAAGCGGCCTGAGCATGGTTCCGGGGGTGTGGCCGGCGGATGACGGTCTCTTGGGTGCCTCGAGACGGTGTGGACGCTGTGTACTGCGCGCCTTTGCAGGCGACGACGAGGAGCGCTCCATTTGGAGGTGATAGGGAACGGCGGTTAGTGGTGAGATGGGGGTCGCGTCACGGTATCTTGCGTCGAACTGGACGCAGGGTGAGGGGTACGCTGAGTAAGAGTAAGGCGTCCCGGAGAAGTAGGAAGGGGAATACACCCGTTGGCTACATCCCGGAGAATGGGATGGTGAGGAAGGGTAGTACAGCTGCCTGCTATGTCCCGGAGAATAGGTGGGGGTGGAAGGCTGCGACGCCATGTAGGGCGAGCCTGAGGCATGGCGGGACATCATATGGCTGCGCGATTGCTGGGATGGCTGCGGGCTTCCCCGAGGAGAATAGATAGCCGCCTCGTAGTAGTTCATTCTGGGCTGGTGCGCCGATGCAGGGCTATTGCGATGGCTTTGAGCGGGGCGCGAGTTATAGCTGGTGAGGCAACGCCGGGAGCAGAACTGGTCCACTGCGTCCTTCTGCACGAAAGTCTGCTGACAGTAGCGGCAAGACACCGTACGGCTGCGATGGGGCGTCGCGGAGGACGAAAAAATCCGCTTCAGAGCCTTCATGGTTGCGCTGAGAACGCGATGGGTATGGGGTGAGTGTGTATGGGGGTGAGGGTGAGGGGGAAGGGGAAAGAGAACTGAAGCAACACGGATGCTGCAGCTCTTTTTGTAGATCCGCTGACCAAGCGACGGTCTCAAAATCTCAAGCGAGACGGGAGGACAATGGATGCAACGCGCAGAAAGCGGGCTCCGACCGCTTAGTACCGGCGCTCATCGAAGCGCCAGCCCCTATCCGGAGCGGATATGTCTGGATTCTTCAGTTCGTTGTCGAAGTAGAAAAACCAGATTTCTTGCGGGAAATTACGAGCAGGGGGGCTTGGGTTTTGGATAGAGGAGGATGTCCATTGGTCCGAGCCACGTCCAAGCCTCTCGCCTGGGCCGAGTCATGGACTTGACCAGTATAGATATCTAGAAATTTTTAGAACGCCCTTGTGGTCATACGCAAATCTCGCCTATGCCTACGGCTTCCCACATAGCTGGCATGCAGGAGCCTCGCAGCACGCCTTCCAACAAACTGTGACTCATTCAGTACCCGTCGCATTTTCATGTGAAGGAAGGCTTTCGACTCACATTCAGCCCATCATCCTGCAGGATATCCTTCCAGAATTTACCAGATATCACTGTCGAGGGGATGGTGCTCAGGACTCGGGAGCGTAGGTACACCTTTCGACGGGATTGAACGATCTTAGTCACAGCCTGCGGTGAGCGGGAGTGTACCGTTACTACGTGATCCGCGCGTTCAGCCAATCCAATCAATCTGAGACAGGCGCTTACCTGAGGGTCTAGATCTCGCACGCAGATAACAGAGGACCGGCGCACTCAATGTCGATTTCAGAAGAATAACACACTCCTTGAGTCGTGCGGCGTGCGTTGGCAAGCAAAAGTATTGATTGACAAAAAGTTTTATAGAGACCAATAGAAAAAGAACTGACAACCAGAACTACTGTACAGGATCATGTAAAGAGCGAGTGAGTGCTACTTCAAGGTAGCGAGCGAGCGAGAAACGGGGTGCCTAACGGGATAGGCGACAGCAAAGGAGTGTAGGTGTAGTGACGATCAAAGCGCAACGAGAGTCAAAGAGCAACCTACAGCGGGGAAGGAGATATTCAACCGGAAGAAACGCTGGCGATGCCGTGGCGTATTCAGTGTTGTCTTGGGGGTGGTGGAAAGCGGAAACCGCCGAACGAGTTAGACCGCGGACGAGGGCCACGGCGAGACGAGGCATGCGGGCGAGGGATCGGGCTGATAAACGACGCCGGCGACGGGCCCGGGGGAGCGTTCCGCCGATGCGAAACTGTCTGTGCTCTGGGCGATACGACCTTCGGAGGCGCGTAATGGAGATCCTTGGGTGGTACAGGCGGGACGGGAGGTTTGTTTTGGATGGGAGGCAAAGGCATGTTACGGTACTTGGTGGAAGACGGGCGGGGGAGATCATGCGCGCGCGTCCGCGGCCTCAGTTTCGGTGCGGGAACGTTCGGTCCGTGGTACGTGGGAGGAGAAAGAGGACGTCGTTGGGCAGGCTTAGAGAGAGGCATTGGCTGCACGGGTGGGCCTCGGGGGAGCGTAGCGGACGGCGGCGTGTGGCCGAATAGTCCAGGGTGAGTATGGGAGTGACGATGCCCCGTACGCCGACGGTCTTCCGCCCCATGGCGAGGGGCAGAGAGAGTCGGGACATAGCGGGTGGTTGAAGCAGAGCGTTGGAGAATCGGTGAGGGTCCCTGATGCTCCCTACGTGGCCACCACCAGCGACCCTGTCCTTCTCGATCCTGATGCGACGCGGACGGGAGGTGCCACGGTGCGGGCGGGGTGTAGTTGTAGTCTTGCAAGCATTCGCGCGAGCAGAACTCTTCAAGCGCGTCGACAGGCTTGAACAGTCTTCCGCATCCTGGATACCGACAGTAAGCTTTGGTCCGTACTGGCGGCCCTGCCGGTGCGAGCTTGAACTGCAGGATGCGTTTGATGGTCTGCATGGATGAAGTCGTCGATGAGGTGCATGCAAGATGTGGTGGTAAAATGGAGCGAGCGAAGTTTCGGCGCGTTCAAGTTCGGGGTGCTTTTGTAAGGAACCAAGGCGGCCACAACCTGGGTGGCTCGTGTTTCAAGACAATGGACATCGCTTGGACATGAGCCACATGTTTTAGCGGCGCTACCTCCCTTTGCGAGCGATCTATAGCTGAAGAGCTGTTGGTGCGTTCAGCTAATTTTCTCATTGTCCCATATACGTCGGCGCATTATAGCCTGTGAACAAAGCCTTTGATCTGTCCGCGCCCAAAGTTCATGCTCAGCATTGACTATTTCAGATGTGCTTCAATGAGGGTTTCTGTACGTTGTTGTCAGTGGTATCACAGCGTCGCCTTCTAGTACTCAACACTCACCATCCCTGGATGAGCCATTTCGAAGGTAAGGCCTCAGCGTCGTTTGGTTGACTCAAGCGCCACGCGAAGAGCGTGCTACTACTGTATCACCCACATCATGAGTCCATTGACATGACTCGGTCGTTGTCCGACATGTGCTGTAGCGAGGAGGACAAGCTTGACCCTCATCCCTCAATCTTCAAGTTGCGTACATCAGGAGAAAGAATACCAGCGATGGCGGAAGATGTTGCTGAACGTCCCTGCGAAGTTAAAAGACAGAACTCCATGGTTATTAAGCGCCGATTACGGGAGTTTGTGGACGGGCGCTCCGCGGACTCACTCGTTTGTCCCGCTCCATCCCGCTACGTTCAACCACCATCACGACTCTGGGCCAATAGTGTACATTCCACCGAATCTCAACAGCCTGCTCTCAATCAAACGATGTTCTACAACATATGATGTGGCGCACATGCTCGACGTGTCATCACCCAGCTGTGAGTCGCGCGGCGGGATTCACTCGCTGTGACGCCACAAGCATGCCGCAAGCCGATGACGGTTAACTTAATGCGCGGTGAGTACAACACTTAGCATGTTCACCAGAGAAGCATCGTGGGTGACAATGGTACATGTGGCTTCAGTTGTACATCATACCACCCGGTGAACGCAAAGCTGCAGCTACTGAGGTGCATAAGTGGCGCATACCTTTTACCGACGCCTGCGTCTTCTCCGCCTTCTGCAACGCTTTGCGGCGCACTGTCGACGCGCCACGGCCCACTTCGGTGTGTGGTGTGTGCGTCGACTTGTATTGAACCGAATAAGTCAGTGCTCGTGCGTTCAAAGCGTTCGATCTCATGCCGCTTGTCGACGACCATCTCGGAACCATGGCACTTTTTTTTTTTTTTTTTTTTTGGTGGGACGTTTACACACAGGTTCAATGGTCCTCTTCAGGCTTGTCATGAACTCTCGTTGTGCACATCTGACGTTGGTTTCCAGGGTTTTCCCCGGTCCCCTCCGTGTGTTAGTCTCTTCACCACGAGGAAATGCTTTTACGCACGTCGTGTGGGACTCGGAGTCGGTAAGTTCTTCAATCCGTTACTCGCTCAATACCCACTAAAACCCCGTATTGTTCTACCCAGTTTATTTGTGTTCCCTTCGAGAGGGCAGGCGTCCACATCGCTCTTACTTGTTCTTTCTTCAGGCTTCTTTTCCCCAGGTACTTCGCCGTCATGTTCCTGTCTAGCGCGATCCTCCTGTCCATCATCGCGTACCACCTGTTTGCTACTTCGCTTTGGCTAAACTCCCTACCCTCTCTTTGTATTACCCGCTCACATCTCAATTTCCATATCTCATACGCTGCTTCGGTCACCATTGCCTTCCACAGGTTCTCCGCTTCCTGTCTCCTGGCGCTATCGTTGTCTCTAATCACTACTGCCGGCGCGCCCATTATTACACCCCACGTAAGTTCCGGCCACTCGTTTCCTGTCCTTCTCCATGTGCTTTCGACCAGCCTCCAGATCTCACTTCTGCCTGTCGCTTCGCAGTTGAGAAGGATGTGCTCCATCGATTCCAGCACTCCACACTTCGCACAGGTTGCTCTTTCCTTGAGTTGGTCTGGCATCTTCGCTCTCAGCCAGTGCTTCCCTACCATGAAGGCGTCGTTCATCACTTTCCACCAGAACTGCCTGCATTCCTTGGTGATGTGTTTCCCCTCTATCGCTTCCCACACTGACTGCGGCTTGAGTTTGACACCGTATTCCGTCTCCACGTCCCCAATTATCCTCTCCATTGCCTCGTTCGTTGCTCTCCTCGGTTTTGTTTTCCTATTTTTGATTTCTCTGATCGCTTTGTAGGCCAGCTTCTGGGTAAGTGCCTGGAGTTTCGCTCCTGTTATCCGCAGTTCCCTCGGTACCTCGAGCTCTATCGGGTCACCGTGTTCTTTTGCTGCTCCCATGCCTGCCAGCCTGTCGGCTTCCTCGTTGCCTTCGACCCCTGAGTGCCCTTTCACCCATTCTATTGCCGTCCACGCTCGCCTTGCTCGCATCTCCGCCACGGTCGCCTTCAGGACTTCTCTGTTCTTGCATCGCAGGTACCCCTCATCTTCCTGTGTTTTGACGTTCTTCGTCAGCGCGTCCATCGTTGTTTTCGAGTCTGTCACTTGTACTAGGTTATCGCTTTCTCCTACTGCTCTTGTCGCCAGTAGCATCGCTACTGCTTCCCCTACTTGGTTCGTCTGCTCGAGGTTCTCTGGTACTCTAACTGACCTTGCCCCTGCTTCTTCGCCCTCCAGATGGACGCCTGCTCCTGCTCTTGCGTCGCCGAACCCATTCTTCTCGCACGCTCCGTCTGTGAAAGCTTTGATCGTGCGTCTACCCTCTTTCGTTCTTGTTTCCAGTTTCTCGTTGCACGCCTCCTCGCCTTCCGTGAAGATCCTGAACGTGTCCGCTAGGGCTCCCCGCGTGGTTATTCTTTTGTCGAAAAGTATGGCGCTGTCCATGTGCTTCGTCTCCTCCACCGCATCCCTCATTTCTTTGTCCTCGTAGTCCTCTGGGTGCTCGCCTCTCGGGTCCCACTTCTTCGGGAGTAGGTCCATCATCTGTTTTGCTTTCGTCCAGCATCTGTGGGGGTTGCTACAGGCCTGTTCTGCGATGGCGTGCTCGCAGCCTCGGCACGTGCATCTCGCGTTTGGTTTATGCTCTGGTCCTCCCAGTCGGCTTGCCAGGGCCTCGAAATCGCCCACCGTCCTGGCTCCGTGGTGTTTTATCAGGCACCTCGTCGCCCCTGCCCTCCTCGTGAGTTTCCTCATATCCCTCTCGTTCGTCTGGGCGTGCCCCCACATTGGCATGTCCCTGAGTATGCTTCTTTCGAAGGCCAGCCCCTCTTGTCGCAGTCCATACTTCCTCGCCACCGCCAGCATTGTTCTGAGGTCGCGCGGTAGAGCGGTGGCCTTCGGCGTCCAGTGTTGCAGGAAGGTGTTCGTTCTCGTTACTCCCTCGCGTGCGTTCTCCGTTTCGTTGACTACCCGCGCCATCAGATCGTCCGCTACCCGCGCCCACGTCGGTCTTTTCCTTCCCATGGTCAGGTACGATTTTAGCCACATTACTTCGATCGCTTCGTTCCTTGCCTCCAAGTCTATTACTGCTAGCCCGCCCTGGTTCTTCGGCAATAGTAGGTATTCCATCGCCACCGGGGTGTGCTTTCTGTCGTCCCACAGGTAGTCCCTGATCATCTTTGTGAGTCGTTTCGTCACCGCTTCCGGCATTCTTTGGACGTCAGCTAGGAACTGCGTCATGCTCCCCACGATCATTTGCGCCACATGCTTCTTCCCTCCCATCGTTGCGTGGCTTCTCTTCCATCTTGCCATCGCGGTGTCTACCTTCGCCAGCCTCGTCGTCCATACGTCCGCCTCCTCGACTCCGTTACCCAGGTATGCCCCAAGAATTCTTACTGCGTCGCCATCCTCCGCTAACTTCGCGCTGTCTGGGTAGTTCTTCCACTTCCCGGCGTTCCGATGTGCCTCCACCACCTCGTTCCTGTACCTCTTCGTGCCCACTGGTATCAGTTCCGTCTTATTGATGTTGAACTTGGCTTTGGCCGCCGAGCACCACGTGTCCAGTACCTCTTGTAAGGTGCTGAAGTCGTCCCCTCCCCTAGGTACACTGTGGTGTCGTCGGCGAAGAGTGTCGCCTTGAGCTTCTCCCACTCACCGGGGATCTCAAATCCTTCTATCGCCGAGTTCCTTATCATCGCCGATAGGGGCTCTATTGCCATGTCGAAAAGCAGACAGGAGAGCGGGTCTCCCTGTCTGACACCCCTGTATATTTTGTACGTCTTGCTTGTTACCCCATTGACTGCCACTGAGGTTACGGCGTTCTCGTACAGGGTTTTGACCGTTTTGATGAACGCTTCCGGGACCCCGAACTCTTCCAGTACTCTCCACAGGTAGTCGTGAGCTATTCTGTCGTAGGCTTTTTCCTGGTCCAGCGCAACGATCATTCCGTTCACCTCTTTCGCTTCCGCCCACGCCATCATCATCCTCGCCAACTGCGTGTGGTCCTTCAGTCTTCTGCCCGGGACGAAACCCGCTTGCGCCGGGTGGATCAGGTTCGGTGCTGCTACCGCTAGCTTTATTGCCATTATCTTCGTGAGTAGTTTGTAGTCCGTGTTCAGTAGCGTGATCGGCCTATAGTTGACCACCCTTGTCAGCTCCCCCTTTTCCTTGTATATCGGGGATATCCATCCCTCCGCGAACGCCGTTTCCTTGCTTATTCCGAACGTTTGTATGTCCACGAAGGCTTCTGTGAGGATTCTCGTCACGTCCACTGCTCCCCCTGCCTTGGTTGGGTCCGCTGCGTCTTCTCTGTAGCGCGCGTCCATCTCTTTCCACACCTCGTATTGTATTCCGTCCAGGCCCGGTGCTGTGCCCGTCTTCGCCGCTTTCAGCGCTGTTTGCACATCCTCGCCTTCTATGCCCGCCGCCATCTCCTCCCGGTCCTCCTCGGATACACGCACTCTGACGTTCTCCAGCGCTATCTTTATGTCGCTCTCTCTTTCCTGCTCGCTCCTGATTTCTGGGCCATCTTTCTGGATGCCGTCGTAGTGGGCTCTCGCCAGCTCCGCCATCTTTTTTGGGTTTGTTTCGTATACCTTCTCGCCCTCTCTCGTCGTCCTGCCCTCCACTTCGAAGGCCGGGATGAGTTCCCTCGGTTTCGGGTCCTTGTGCAGTCTGGTCCAGTATTTTGTTGGGAGTTCGCCATCACATCTGTGTTTTGCTTTTGTTCTCTCCTGTCTTTGCTTGATTCTCCTTTCTTTCAGTCGTCTCAGCTGCTCCGTCAGTAGTCGCTGTTGTTCCCGTTTCTCCGCCTCGTTCCCCTCCGCGCTTCTTCCCAATGCTTTCAGCTCTTCCTCCGCCTCACTTATCTCCTGTAGGAGCTTGGGAACTGTTTTCCGTTCCTTCTCGCGCGCCATCTCCAGCCAGTCTGTCTTCAGTCGCTTCAGTGTTATCTGTGCGTTTTTCTCTTCCGTTCTTCCGCTACGTCTTATCTCATCCAGCTCCGTGACTGCTTCTCCGGCTCTCTTTTTCATCTGCTTTGCTAACACTTTGTCTGCCAGCAGGCTCAACGGGAAGACCGGCCGTCCTCTCCCTGCTTCGGGTGCGTTCTCGGTCGTCATGAGTACTGACACTAGGTTGTGGTCTGTTCTAATGCCCACCGGTTCTATTTTCCATTCCCTGGCCCAACGTTCCGTTTCTCTGTCCACATAGATTCTGTCTAGTCTTGACATCGTTGCAGCTTGCCCCGATCCTCTTTGGAAGGTGTATTCTCTGCTCGTGGGGTACGTCTTCCTCCACCCGTCCACCATGCTTAGTCCTAGCGTTCTCTTCAGTTCGTCTAGTGCTTCTACTGATGGGTCCGCCGCGCCTGTTGCCACCGGCGCCCTGTCTATTGGGTCCTCAATGTTGTTGAAGTCGCCGGCCATGAGATGCGGCTTCTTGACCTCCCTGTGCTCCTCGTAGAACTTGGTGACTTGGTTAAGAACTCTTTCCTCTCGCCACTTCCCGCTGACGTCGGCGCATATATACAGAGCATCCTTTTTGTTTCTCCTCCGCGCCATGGCATCTCCAGCTGTATGGCTCTCCCCGGTACTATCACCCTGATTTGCGCGCCCTCCGCGTTGACTATTCTCTTGTTCAGAACGATCGCCACACCCTCCCTCTGTGTCGGGGCTGTCGGGTGCTCCGAGTGTAGGACTCTTATCCTCTGCGCAAAGATCCTGTGGATGTCTCGTCTCCTCTCCTCCGTCAGGTGCGTTTCCTGCAGCAGGAGGATCCCTATCCTTTGGTCCTGCATTGTCCTATACATCCTTCCCCATTTGTTCTCATTGTGCCCCTGCGTCAGGTTCCCAAAGCCGTTCATGTTTAACGTGCCTACTCTCACCGTCGTCTTCTGTGCTTTCCTCTGCTCCGCCTTCTTCTTCCTCGCTCTTCTTCCTCGCGCGCTCGCTCTCTCGTCGTCTCTCCCCGCGTCGTCCTCTACCCCTCCGTTCTCTCTCGCTCGCGTGCTGTTACTCGTGTCTCGATGATCTTCTTCTTCGGGAGCCTCCTCCTCTCGCGCTCCCTCTCGCTCTTCGTTCTCTCCTGTGTCCCCGTTTGCATCGCTTGGCACCCTCTGCCGCATCTCCTCTGTCTCCGCTCTCCTCGCTGCTTGCTCTGCTGCGTCGGGTGCCACCCCACCTCCGTACTCAAGGGGGCTCTCCTCGGGCGCATTTCCGGTGGGGGGGACTTCGCGTCCTCCAGCTCCCCTGAGGCGTAGCTCGTCCGTTTCCTGTGTGTTGTCCGATGTGTTCGTAGGTGTTTGGTTTGTATTTTCAGTGGTTGCTCGTCGTCCCACACACTGCAACCTTGTGTGTGGCTTAGGCAGCATATCCCGGCTGCCACGGTTGACTATGCGTTCCGGTCACTAGCAGTCCGATCGCCTGCCGTGTGCCGTTAGCTTCAGCCTCTCGGCGCGGCACGTCATGGCCTCAATAGGCCGCCGCTTTGTGTTCACGCCATCGCTTTCCTGTCCCGCGTGCGGTCAGTATATGTGGGCTCCTGGCGGGCCGCCCTTGCCTCCTCCCTTGGCCACCTCGGTCGTGGTTGCAGATTCGGCATGGTTTGACTCTTCGCAGTCCGGCCGGTTCTGCGCGTCATCGTCAAGAGATGCATGTCATTGCCAAGATGCGAGTCCCGGTGCCTAAGTACAGTGTCCCTTCTGTGAGGTAGTGTCCGGCGGTTCGTGTCCTTTCTACATGTGCGCTCCTCGTTCCCTCCGCTACTTGCGCGCCCAAGATCGGCTCTGCCGTCGCCTGCCCCGCTTACATCCCCCATTCTCCGCCGTTTCCTCCCCAGGCCGCGCCTCGCCTCCCGCCTCGTACGCTTCCTCCTCGCTGGCCGTGACCCCCGCGCGGGTATACGAACTGGCCGTTGCTGTACTGCTGCTGGGCTTGGTACTGTTGCGTCCTCAGGGGGGGGCCGCCTCGCCCCGATGCCGCTCCGTGTGGCCTCGCTTGTCCTCCCGCTCCGAATCCTGCTCTCCCGCCCCGCGCTGCCCCTCGCTCCGTCGTGGCCTGCATCCAGTTCTGCGCCACTTCTTCCGGGTGGGTCGGCGCTCGCGGACCTTGCCATGCGGCCAGATGTGTGAACGGGCAGTCTTCGTACTCATGGTTGACCCCGTGGCAGCCCGCGCACCTCGTCAGGGGCCTCGGCGAACTCGTCGCTGTGCCGGTTATCTTGGCCGCCCGCAGTAGGCTCCTCCACTCGACCCATTTTGCGCTTGCCTCGGTCGGCGACTTCATGTAGATGTACGTTACGAGTACTTCTCCCAGGTCCTTCGTGTCCTTGACCCGCGTGATCGCCTTCAGCGAGTTCACGATCTTCTTTACGACGTCTATCTCCGGGGTCTTCCCGTTCTTATACTTCGGGTTGTTCGAGACGTAGTCCATCATCCAGTTGATGATCGGGGACTTCAGGAGCTGCGCCTTGATCGCGGCAGTTATCCTCACATTGTTCAGCTGGGTGAAGCCCGTCGTTGCCAAGAGGAACCTCGGAAGCTTTGGTTCTCCGTCGTGGAAGATCACTGTGATCGGGTTCGGGCCCCAGACCCTCTGCGATACGAGTAGCTTCGTGCCGAGCTCCGAGATGCCTGTGATCGGCCAGGCTGTCGGCGCATCCCAGCTCATCGCCTCGCTCGGCTTCTGCGCCGGCGGGTCCACCACGTACTCGTCTTGTTCGAGTCCCGTCACTTCGGACACAATTGTGCATATGCCTTTGGTTATTGCTAGGGCTTCTGCTGTCGTCACCGTCGCCTTGCCGAAGACCTCCGCCATGCATCACTGGCCCCTCGGCGTCCTTTCCCAAGCTTCCCTGGTCTCCTGGGTCCATCCTCGGAATGCTTCGGTCGGGTACTGTGCATGGACCTCCGGGAAGCCGCCCTTTGGGGTCTCCATCACTCTCAACCTCAGCTTCGCCGCCGCGAGGATCCTTGCCTCCTCGTTCGAGAGCTTCGCTTCTTCGTCCTCCGAGTCCGAGCCCGAGTCCTGCTCGTTCGTCCCTCCGCCTGCCGTCTTCCATTCGATCGGCTCCAGAGGCTCGGTCTGCATTTCTTCATCCTCGTCTTCGTCTGGCATCGGCGCTGTTGCGGGGGGGCTTTCTTGTCTGTCTCTGCCCGCGTTCTCGCTCCGGATCCTGGCACGTTCTTGGGCCGTCCACGCTGTCGCACTCAGGTTATGCTGCTTCGCGCTCGACGCTTCTGCTTCTCCGCCCATGAAGATGTCGAAGATGAGTTGCGGCTTCGTCGTCGGTGTTGTGCTCGCTGGGAACGTCGTCGTCCCGTAGCCTCGCGGGACGTCTGTTCCGAGTCTCGTCGCTCTCGTGTTTCTCCCGCCGAGGAACCCTGTCGACACTCCGGGTCGCGCTTCTCCCGCTTGTCGGCCCTGGGATTCTGCAGGTTCCAGGCACGCCGTTTTCAGGGTCGCCGCTCCCTGGTTCCGCTCCGTTCCGACGTTCGTGCTGCGGTTCAACGCCCAGTCGCTCGCCGCTGTTCCTCTCTCCGCCATCGTCCTCACACTCGCGTTCGTCGTCCTCGCGCTCGCGCCTGCCGTCCTCACGCTCGCGCTCTCGCCCGTCGTGGTCGTGCTGGTCTCGGCTCCTCGGGTACTCTGGGGTGCCAGGTTCAGGTAGGGCTTCTTTCCCTGCATTGCTCGTCGCTGCTTGCTGACCAGGCTGGTGTCCTGGGCTCAGGTTCATCAGTCTTTCGCGCTTCCTCCCGCATCTAGGTCTCGCCTGCTCACCCTCGGTCTCACTGATGCCGCTCCGAGCAGGC